>HG995340.1:2593779-3193779 GCA_905333045.1 Lysandra bellargus | reverse complement strand
AGGTAATTCATACTAATTATTATGAATGCAAATTTGTCTTTTTTTGTCTGCTACCTCTACCTATTTTGCTGCAATGTGGTATAAAGATGCTTTGAGTGCCGAGAAAGGACATAGTACGATACTTTTAATACTGGAACAATTTACGGTTCTCGCGCGATAAACTAATCTTGGCGCATCTGAGTTGCGATAGATATCGATCTAGTATAAAATATACCTCGTCCACAAAGCCTACTTTACTCGCCTAACCTACTAGACCAAAAATTAACGAAAACTTGTAGGTGTTATGTAACATAAGCTTCTAGCAAGCTTCATAAAATTCTATTAAAACGTGCCAATTCCAAGGAAATTTCAAATATGCATTACAAATACAAGTGGCTATGGAACAATTGAAAGTGCATAGCAGAAATTGCAGCGCCTGGTATTTCATTAACTCGACCAGGTCTCGCCATATTTTATGTTCTCTCCGTCTCTCTGGGGGAAATAGGTTTTCTATTTTCCTTTCCCATTTTTGAAGCGGGCGAAGAATGTTTGAAATGTTTGAGTATTACAAACTATTGAAAGAGTTTTGATTGAAACCATAAATATCTTTGATCCAATAATGGGTTTCCCCAACTAACTTCACATATTTTTAGGTAATTGAAAATAATGTGGATAATAAAAAATGGTACAAAAATTTTATAAAACAAATGAAAAAAAGGATAAGTGCAAAATATAGCCCATGAACCGACCGATCTCATGTTGATAGCCATACATACATGCTTCCATAATTGTTCAGAATCATACCTCCAGCAACTTTTCGCCATCGTTCCACGCAAAAAATATACCATCCTCATCACCTTGATGAGTGACAGTCTTCCACCGTGCGTTTTCGCGTAACTTTCTGCCACGCACTATATTATAACTCTGGAATGAACTGTCACCAGCAGTATTTCCGGATCTATACGACCTGCAAACCTTCAAGAAGAGAGCGTATTCCCTCTTAAAAGGTCAGCAACGCACCAGCAGCTCTTCTGATGTTGCGAGTGTCCATGGACACTGCTTTCCATCAGGAGACTCGTTTGCTCGTTTGCCCCCTTATTTTATAAAAAAAAACGAAAGTGTGTCAGTCACGTCTTCACTGTTGGGTATTATATTTACACTGTTAAGCCGCTTAACCGATATTGATGAAATTAAGTATGTAGATATTTACTTAAAATATCTACATACTAAATTTCATCCCGGGACTTACCCGGGAAAGAAAATAGGATAAATTTGTTACGGAAAGTGTACGGTTCTTGCGCGATAAACGACTTTTGGCGCAATGGAGTTGTGCCAAAAGTCTAAACAATTTTATGTTTATAAAGCAAAAACATTTACCTACAATCAATAACGTGTACCATTACAGTATCTAGGAATCCTCAGATATGCTCTATTTTGCTGCTCTATTTGCCTGCTCGATTTTGGCATAAATTCAAGCAAGCAATATGATTTTGCGGCAACTTCGGTAGTTGCATAAAGCCTGTACTGGAAACTATCTACAACTCATTAGGTTGTTGTAACAACAAGATACATCTGAAGTGCTTTGACTGTTACAGCGTTCGGTTGTTAATACAATCATAGATCTGTCTTTGATGTGAGCGAAATATGGAATTGAGGTCTCTCGCGAATACGCGATGCTAGATGATAATGGAGACTAGGAGCAAAACTGTTTCGAATATGAGTGTTTTTTGCGTTTATCCGTACACATGAATTAAAAATTCTTAAAGCTTATTTCTAACTGTGTTTATATAATCATTGAACTATAATCGTACTAGCTGTCCCGGCAAACGTTTTGTCGTATAAAGTATTCCACCCATATTTTTTTATTAAAGTGACTAAAAAAGTATGTCGCCGTCAGTCTCGAGTTGTAATAATTTATTATTATTTATTCAACAAATGCACTTATCAATATAAAAAGTACCCAGTAGCCGATTCTATCAGACCTACTGAATATGCATATAAAATTTGGTAAAAATCAATAAAGCCGTTTCGGAGGACTACGGTAACTAACATTGTGACACGAGAATTTTATATATAAGATAATCACGATCATAATCTTTATTTTACGAGAGTATAAAATATAATATAATAAATTATTATTTAATTTAACACACCTATAATTTATTCAGCAAAAATTTCCGAAGCCGATACAACGTGCAACACTAAACATTATATTGATCAATATTTTATTCCTATCTATAAATAACAAGGAGAAATCATAATATCTCAAATACTTTTCACGTTCGAACACCACTAAAGGTTTATGGGGTAATAAAAGATCACATCTATAAATGAAATCGTAAAAATGGGCCGGCAAAATGAAAGATGAAATTCTGTCCATACGTTGAGGCGATAGTCAGGGAGCCCCAGAACATTTTTTTTATTACTATCAAGCTAAATTTTTGTGAGTAGCTTCATTTTGATAAGACAAACAACTTTTTTTTCTGCGAAAAATCTTGAAAGTAATAACTAACAGAGATAGAAAGTATTTCATACATTGATTTGATGGTCCTAAAATATGGATTGTTCTTTTTGTAGGACAATATTACTCTTAAATTATATAACTATTAGCCTACCAATATACAAAAAATCAGCTGGTTCGGGTTCCGTTTTAGGATACCATAATCAACCAAGTTTTGTAGATTACAGAACCCTAAAACGGAACCCTAACCATCTGATTTTTTCTATATTGGTAGGTTAATAGGTACATAATCTAAGGGTAACATTGTCCTACAAATAGAAAAATCCATATTTTACGACCATCAAATCCATACTTCCATATCCATACTTACTAATATTATAAATGCGAAAGTGTGTCTGTCTGTCTATCTGTTACCTCTTCACGCTCAAACCACTGAACTGATTTTGCTGAAATTTGGCATGGAGATACTTTGAGTCCCGGGAAAGGACAAAGGATAGTTTTTATCCCGGAAAAATGTACGGTTCATCCGCGATAAACGAATTTTGGCGCAACGGAGTTGCGGGCGTCATCTAGTCAAAGTATGAAATCCTTTCTATCTCTGTTAACTACCACTTTCAAGATTTTTCGCAGATAAAAATGTTGTTTGTGTTATCAAAATGAAGCTACTCACAAAAAATTAGCTTGATAGTAATCAAAAAAATGTTCTAGGGCTCCCTAACTATGACACAAAATACGGACTATTATATTTTGATGAACCTTGTAAAGTAATCGAATCAACTCGTTTGTTCGAATGTTATGGCCAATTAACCTAATTGCGTATATGATATACCTACATTGGTATGTAAATAATATTATGCAATATGGATCCGCCTAAGTTCATTCCCTAGGCTAATTAAAACCAACTTTTTGATTTATTTTGAACTAGATGACACCCGCATCTCCGCTGCGCCAAAATTTGTTTATCGCGCGAGAACCGTACATTTTTTGGGATAAACAGTATTCTATGTCCTTTCCCGGGACTCAAAGTACCTCCATACCAAATTTCAGCAAAATGGGTTCAGCAGTTTCGGCGTGAAGAGGTAACAGATAGAAAGACACAATTTGGGAAGAAATGCTCACCCCTCCGTGATCTACTAAGAGCTTGGCTCTTGACTCAAAAGTCATAGGTTCGATTCCCACACTGATAACCGAAGAAATTTTGCTTCTGAGTTTTCTTAAAGCAATGGAGGCTGATGAGTTATATTTTAACTGATTTCAATCAAGCGAGTCATGGTCACAGTGACTGAAATGTTCGGATTGGAAGGCATTATTATTAAACGACAAATTAAAAATGTATGTGGTAAATTCAAAACAATAATAATTATTGTTTTGAATTGTTGATTTTGAATTCGTCGTTTTAATTCACATTGATTTTGAAATTGTCGTTTTAATTACGAAGAAGCGAAACGCGAGTCATCTCAAAATATAATATTTAATTTAGCCTTTGACCGATTTAATTTTATTTCATCGCTAAGTTAAAGTTATTTATCAAAGGAAAACATAATTGAAGATATTGTATACCTACTTCAATAAATATTATGATACTTATTCGTTTAAAAAATGAATTCGAGGAAATGCTTTTATTCCTTTGATTAAAGTGCAGATTACTGAATTATAAAGACTAAGGGGCTGTTTCACCACTTACTGATAAGTGCCAGAAAAGCTACCCACAACGTATCTGACAGATACTCCATACTCTATCTGTCTGAAGCCTAAGCGGTGAAACAGCCTGATATTTTTTTGTGTGTTTTTTTAGACAATAAATAATCATATTAAAAAGTACTAATCCCTTAAGTTGTTGTTTTATGAGAACAATATACGTTTTACTGTTATTAGTATGTTATATATTTATTCCCATTTTAGTAAATGGAAATAAATATATAACATACTAATAACGCTATAGTTAGCGTGCACTGCTGAATATATATTATGCCGGCCTCAAAAGTTTCAACTATTTTGATTTTATATAGTAAGCAACCGCCCGCATTTACTTTCATCAAATCGTTAGAGTTCATCAAACGCATATCGTTTTTCGCTACGTTTGTGAAATCGTGGTTTGGTATTTAATAAATACTTTGAGTTCTAGAAAAGTACAGGATAGTATTAAGAAAAGTACAACTTCCAGGAAATAAACTGTGCGACCAAAGTTGCGGGCAACATTTAGTACTCAAGCAAGTGTTATGGTGAACTGGAAAAGCTGAAAGTTTACTTCGCGTGCTTCTAACAATGTAAAGTTTTATGACGTCGTAAAAAACTTAATGTGTTTGCTATAATAACGTCATTATTGACTCTTGCATTTCTGTTCCTCTTATAGTGTTGTAAAAAGAAAATATTGTCAGAAGTTAAACGGCACGAAACAATGTAAAATATTAAGCTACACTGTTTTTATAGAGTTTCAGTCCAGAAGCAAAGCACCAATGGAAATAAAGCTGTATGCATATGGCATAACTATGTGTATTGTGTGCCTATATTATTTTACCTGAAATAATTATTATAATACTTTCATAAAATATATAAAGTTTAAATTCTGAAGCATGATTACCGTCACTGTATTTGTGTTCATATTGCGCTGAAACGATTTTGACGAATTAGTATGGGATAATTTAAGTGTTGGAAAACGAATTCGGCTATTTTATCTCTGCTCGGATCGGCTGAAAAATGTACAGCTACCACGGCATAAACAATTCACGGTGCCATGATGTGATGACCATCATCTAGTTTATAATGTCGCATGTTGCGTTACCCGAAATAATGCATATTGATATTTAAACTTTAAAAAATGTCCCCGCATACACAATGGCGGAATTATTCAAATCAGTCCGTCCCACACATCGCTCCATTTCTCTCCTCGCTGATTGCCTTCATGGGCTGCGACTGATAACGGAAAAAGGAAATTAACTCGCTTTTTATTTTCATGTTATTTCCTGTAAAGGTTTATTAAATGCTACTTTCGATACAGTATACAGGATGTAACAAAACTAAGTGATAATATTTTAGGGTGTGTGTGGGTGTGTATGTGTGTATAGAGTTCACTGTTAAAGGCGCAGCGCTAAAAGAGTATCTTTTTTTCACTTTTGTATGGAAAAATTCATGACACTCGGGCGTTTGTCCATACAAATCACAAAAAATGCTCTTTCAGCGCTGCTACTTTCATAAGGAACTCTTTATAAGGAACATATTATACGCACCCAAAAGTATTAACACTTAGTTTTGTTACACCCTGTATAGCTTTCCCGTGTTTAACCCTCAGAGGGTAGTACTCAAATTTTTCGGGGCATTTTCGTGTTTATTCAAACACGAAAATGCCCTGAAAAGTTTGTAGTACAAGTCAAAATATTTGGATTCCAGTCCTACTTATCAAATCTATGATCTTGTCAAAAAAATTTTGCAATTCTCACGGCTTTCGAAGCACAAGAATCGGGACCCTGTACCCCCAAAACAGATTATTCACAATGACTGCTCATTATCGAGTCGTCTACAGATCATCGTGTTTAACGTCCCTTCGATATCGCCCTGAGACATTTGTTCTCCAAAGAATTCACCCTCATTATTTTCCCTTTTGATATCATAAAATACTTAGAACTCAACCTAACGTTCCATGCAAACTTCCTAGAACAGCTTGATTTGGTAAATTGTTACTGTGCTGCTCTCGGGGGTATTTTAACAAACAGTTGAATAGAATCTAGTTTTGCTGAATTTCCTAACCAAAAGTTTGGTAACAGTTTTGTTTTAAGTAGAAATAGGGCTGGGCCTAAAATCTCAATACGCTTATAAACTTATCGATGAGAATATTTTGGACATGACTCGACTATATTTTATAATTTACGAGCCCTCTAAAACCCGGAAGAACTGTAAATTCTTTTGCGATAAAAACAAACGTGAGAGAGCCTGCGGTCCATATTGTCATCAAAATCGATTCAGTAGTTTGGTAAAAAAATATATAACTGCTTCATATTAAAAATAAGAACGTTAATTATTTGCAAAAACATGGAATTACAACGAATGGAACATGATTGTATAGCAGCCCCGTTTTACCTATAGATTCCTCACCTTCTAGCTAAAGGTAATAATTTAATTGTTCTTAATAATTTGTAACAGGAGGTAATGAACTAAGCACCGGCTGTCGGGCAGTCAAGCGTTAATTTAAGTCTAAGGCGTCGAGGGTTTAGACTTTAAGTCTGTACCAATTAAGGCAAACTAATTATCCTACTAAACGCGGAGACGTGTACTGATTTCTTAGACGCTTGTAGTAAATATGGTGGATTTTTATCTTTACTTATATAAAGTTATATAAAATCAATGCCACTTTTCTTTGTGATTTTCTAACTCAATAACGGGCTATTTAGTAGATGATTTATGTGAAGATTGCACAAAATTGGTCGAGAGTGTTTGACAGACACTGTTAAATGTAACACATTTGTTTATCATCCGAGAACCATATGTTGCGTGAAAGGATATGTTTTATTTATCCAGAAAAAAAATTTCTGGATAAAAAAAACATATCCTTTCACGCAACTCAAGGTATCCCTATAATTAAATATTAATTTTGAATTCACAAATAAATAGGCACTTACAAATCTTCAGTAAAATTTAACGAATGCATGAAAATAATTTCTTTAAAGTCGTAGTAAAAAAGCTCTGAAAAATTTTCCCTCCATTTGTACATTTAAGTTAATTGAACACAAATATCTTTTAAAATAACATGGATACGTCGCTCGTTAACGCAGAAGCGGCAATTAAAAATGGTGTTTATTTTAAAATGGTGGTAAATTGGCCTTTTGCATGACAAAATAAATTAATGAGGTCAATCCGCTTTAAGACAGAAAAATACACCCGGGGTTTTGTGTCATAAATAGTATTATTTTACACAACGCAACGCACCTGCAGCTTTTCTGATGTTGCGAGTGTCCATGGGCGACGGTAGTTGCTTACCATTAGGTGACCCTTTTGCTCGTTTGCCCCCTTATTTAATTTAAAAAAAACACAATTAGGGGGCAAACGAGCAAACGAGTCGCCTAATGAAAAGCAACTAACGTCGCCTATGAACACTCGCAACATCAGAAGAGTTTGTATGTCATATTGGTACGGAAATACTGCTGGCAGTTTGACTGTGTGCGGCGGAAAGTTATTATTTTGTAGTTGTGTCTGTGAAAAATAGGTGTCGGAGAAACTTTAAATCGAACAAGCTCACCAATATCAGTCTAGTCGCTATTGAAGAGTTTTGCGACGACGAGAATTTAATATTTAACACCCATATTCTTAGTTGTCTCCTCAAACCCGCCTTGACTCAAACTCAACGAAGGTGTCCTCAAGGAGTTCCTCAAATCATTTAAATTAGACAGTCGTGTTATTAATATGATAATTTTCAACCTTGCCCCACACACTACACAGATAAGTCAACGTTGTTTTCATTGTAGTAATAGTAGATATTATAGAAGGATGGTTTTAAACTGATTCCACGTATCAGGCGTGGCTAATTACCTAATGGGCAGGGTGTGGGCACCGTGGGCCAATCGGTCAACCACACTCATAACATTATGCGACTATCACCTTAGGGCCCCCGCGCATAAGGCGGCCAGGCCGCGCGGCCAGCGGGGCTAAAATGGTCACATTTAGCAATTCCTCGCAATCAATTCACAAAATGAATTGTCAAACTGTCCAACTCACGAATGTCAAATTAGTGCGAATTTAGACATCTGAATTACAAACAGTGTAAATTTTGCGTCTTTAAAATATGAATCATAATAACATGATTCTCCAAACCGACCATTTTAGCCCCGCTGGTCGCTGCGGCCATGGAGCTATTATAGAGAGCTCCATGGCTGCGGCCAACTAATTTTTTCATGATATATACGCGACCAGCGGCCAACGAAAAACATCGCAACGAAAAACATACGGGAATTTGTATAAAAGTACTCAGTGTGCGCGCACTGGTCGCCGCGGCCACGTTTTTTGTGTAGAATGGTGTTTGATACTGAACGTTTCGTTTTAGAAATTCAAAACAGAATAGCGTTATGGGACTTATTGTTTTAGTACTTACTTAACCTATTTACTGAAAAACTTTGTTATATACGAGTAGCCTTTTATTTTTATGACAAAATAATATTCAAAGCTTACTCATCAAATCACTACTCATACGAATGTGGTCGCAGACATGGCCGCAATGTGCGCGGGCTGGCCGCAGCGACCTGGCCGCCTAATGCGCGGGGGCCCTTACTATACTGTACTCGGCGAAACATGACGGTAGAGGTCGTTGACTCCCTGTCAAAAACTTATTTTCTATAAAAACCACGATTGACAATGAAGTGTCAGATGTTGCCAATCGTGGCTTTGTATAGAATATAACAAGTTTTTGACAGGGAGACAATGATCGCTACCGCCATGTTTCGCCGAGTACAGTATAGTTGGGACCTATTCTCATGACTCGAATATCGTTCCAATTGCAGCCAATCTATATTATAATCCCAGATCTTTTTTTAAAAAATTATTTAAAAAAATAATTTTAGTTAGTTTCGCTAAAATTTGAGAACGGCTGAACCGATTAAGCTAATTTTGTCTTGAAATATTCGTGGAAGTTCAGGGAAGGTTTATATTAGGATTTAGGAAGAAATTCAACTAATAGTAATAATTGCGCGAGACAGCACTCAGCACTCAGCGGTGAGTGAGTAGTGCACAGCCTGCGCTCGAAGCGAACTTTCAGTCATGGGAATAGGTCGTCTGTTCAGAGGTTCATATTCGCGAAAAAACGTACACTATACTGTACTCGGCGAAACATGGCGGTAGCGGTCATTGACTCCCTGTCAAAAACTTGTCATTTTCTATATAAACCGCGATTGACAGTGAAGTGTCAGATGTTGTTAATCGCGGCTTTGTATAGAAAATGACAAGTTTTTGACAGAGAGTCAATGACGGCTACCGCCATGTTTCGCCGAGTAGAGTATAGTAGCCCGCATATTTTGCTTAAATTAAAAGTAGCTGGTTCACTTTCGTCTAAAAAAATCTTAAGTAGGTCAGTCTGATTTTCTGATCTACTTGGCTACTGCCAAACATAAACAGAATTATTGATATTGCATGATAATATTGATAAAATTATGTTATTTACTATTTTCTAACTGTCCTTTAAATAATGGATAGGTAAAACTCACATTTTCGTGTAGTTATATTATAATAATTCTATCGTAGCAACAACTAAGTACCTTTACTGTTCCTAAGTCTGTACTAGATTACTGGTTGGATATACTTCTTAATTCTAATCTCATGCTTCCTGAGACGCCTGAAACATCTACAATTTGACATTTTCTTCGTTTTTTCCGACTCTTTTTAAAAGAAAGACGGCGCTTAGTACAGACTTAGACACTTATTTCTAATTTAGGGGTGATAGACAACAAGGGAACATCGTTAATGGTAATTTGGTTTAGGAACATACGGGACGCAGAAGTTCCGCCATAAAAGTCACTGCTAATGTCTTAACTGCAGTTTTACTACTGTATTAATACTTGCCAGTCTTAGCCGGTCTCTGCCTAAAAATAACAATTTTACTATTGGTTTATTACAACGAATATTTTGTAATATATTGAAATCGCTCGTTTAGAATAAGAAATGAATCTGAAATGAAACGTATAATTTTTAACCTTCAAGGAAAAAAATATCTAATATTATAATTAATATTTTTATCATGTTATTAAAATAATTACGTCAGCCGTATGCAGCTTATCATCAAATTAATTGTTTTAAAATCGTGTTCTTTAATTGTAAAGATTTAGGACCTAATTGCCCATCTTCCTTTCTTTAAATAATTAAACTAAAAAGACACCCTCGCGCCATCTGTCAACATGATATAAAAATCATGTATTAAGCAACTTACTTCAGATGTCGCTACTGAAATCAGAATAACTAGCCAGTAATTATAAGAAATTTTCAATCGAAAAATTACTTAAAAACATTTTAATATATTTCCCTATTTTGTCTGTACTCATCATATTTTAGTATACTTTATATTTATTATGTGTCGCAAACGAAAAGCGAATTACTGTATTCTGATTGGCTCGTGTGTCGTCAGTGTGCGCTAAACTCTAAGCGCGAGCAGTAATGTGGCAGAAACGTCGCTGGTTCCAATAAAAACTAGCCTAATTTAACGTAAAATATTTATGGCTTGGCATAAAGTGTTTTAAATAAAGTGAAAAGAAAGGGAAAAATTTCCTCAAGGTAAGAATTTCACATTATTTCGTGTTCAAATGATTTTATTTATTCGTAAGAAAAACAATTGACGGTAATAATTATGATTGTTTTCCTTTTAAGTAAAAAAAATATCATTGTGTTACAAATTAATATTAACTTTGATCATAATTTTATAATGAAATACCTACATAATACTAGAGAGATATTTTGTAGTATTTCGTAATATCTTTTTTACAATATTTCTCATATTATAATTTAGTAATATAACATAAAAGCTTTTTAATTATTATTAAATTTAAGCAGTATTTTTTTAAAAACAAGTTACTAACGAAATAAGTTACTTAAGTAGGTCCTTATTATTCAACTTATGTTTAAATAGAACATAATAATTTTATTTTTCCGTGAAAAACATAACTTCGCCTGTACTAGTGACATCTATCGGAATTTTCCCTTAAACACCGAGTTTTCACACAAGTATGAATTATACCAGCGTGAGTCCTACAGGCTAAACACTGCTACACCTTGGTGGCCAATCTCTAAAACACTTTTTGTTCTATTTCATAGATGGCGCTGATTCAACAATGAATTTATCAACAATGCAAATGTTATGATTAAAAATTGAATTATGTTTATTGGTTTAAGTTTTATCCGTGCAGAAGCTTTACTTGGCACGAGATATGAAGCAAACAATTAGTTATAAGTTTATTAAAACTTTAAACGAGTTCTGGTTAGTTAACTCTAAAAATCTGTCGTTTAATGTTTTTTCGAAGTATCGACATAAAATATCAGAATAATATTATCTGCGTTGCTGTTGATACCATTATTAAGACTGAATCGAAGGCTTAGTAAAAAAACAGCCAGAAGCAAAATCAGAGTTTTACTTCTACATTATTATTCTGAGTATTACTTCTACACAGGATTCAGGAGTGTAAGCCATAAGTAGTGTATGATCCTCGCTCGAGAGGCAAATGCATATTTTATCTGAATATTGCGCTTTATTACACTGTGACTCCCTTGTGGTATAAAAGAAAAAACACTCACCTGGAAAAGTGGAAACTGAAGGAATATCACCAACGTCGGGGTTGCCCCAGCCGGATATATTACTCACACAGCACACAGCACAATTCAGTCAATAAATCACTAGCACACAACACACACTAAAGTTATAAAATTTTTAGTTCTGAACTATTTTTAACCGACTTCCAAAAAACGAGGAGGTTATATGTTCGGCTGTGGATATTTTTTTTTTTTTTTTTGTATGTTCAACGATTACTCCGCCGTTTGTGAACCGATTTTCGAAATTTTTGTTTTGTTGTATTAGGTTTCACTCCAATTTGGTACCATGTTCACAAAAGTGGTGACCTGATGATGGGATACAGGAGTAATCGAGGGAACTCCTCGAAATTTATATGGAAACATATGGTGATTTTGGTTTTATGTGAAGTGTACTAAGAATATGCTACCAAAAAGTCAAATATTGGGTCAAGGTATACCATGGTTTCGAAGATGCTGAGAGAACTCCTGACTCTTTATAGATACACGTTTGGGAGTTTCGGCGTTGTTTTAAGAACAGAAAGCATATGCTACCATGCAATTCAAATTCATCATCATCATCATCGTCATCATCATCATTACCACGTCGTGTTAAGGTCACCAATGTCTCATGGCACAAAATAGATAATAGTACAAGGCATAGGTATGGATACAATAATAATAATTATGTACATAACAACACCAATTATTATAGGCTGTTTAATATACACGGCGGTCGGCGCCGCAGAGGCAACGGCGTCGCCGCGCGGCGACGCGTACGTAAACATCGTATTCAAGTTCTAACTGGAATGTCAGGGCATGCGGCATGCCGCCAGAGTAGACAGAATGATAGAGACTTAGAACTGATGTAATTTTTTTAAGTTTGACGTATTATGACAAAAGTCGTCGCTAGGGTCGTAACCTACAAATTTAGTTGTTTATATTTTGGCACATGCAAAGAAAACTGTCAGAATTCAATTTCAAAATCTTATTTTTAAAATTAAATTATACCAGCCAGCGCGCCAGCCTTTAACTTATCCTGGCGAAACCCGAAAGAAACGACAGATATTAATACTCGTCAGTCTCATAGCAGTCGAAGTACTGGTAGTTATGTCTATTGTGATGCCGCGCTGCGAGCATTTTGCAGCACGTGTTCACTTAGATCTTTTTAAATGTATTGTTTAAATTTATCTATCTACCTGATATTTGGGCCTTGGGGTATGCCGTATGACTCATATCAGTCTTAACAAATTGTAATAAGATACGTTGAATATACGCAGTACCACCGACGACCACTTATAAATTCGCGGACTATGACGGAGGTCAACTTAAGGTGAACGCAGATTTGGCCGCACCGCACGCACCGCAGTCGCCGCATTCGGAATTCTTTATATGAAGTTATAGGCAAGCTCGCATACCTACCTACCCGCGCCGCAGTCTTCGCAACTTCATAATAATATGAAGAATTGCGAATGCGGCGACTGCGGTGCGTGCGGTGCGGCCAAATCTGCGTTCACCTTTAATAACAATTATACGAGATCAATTACCACTCAATATTATGATTTATGTTGTCAATTCAATGCTCACTGCTCACACCAAGCTCACTGTTGAGTTGTCAGACGTCAGTTGCTTACAAACTTTCAACAACACAACGAAAATCTGTTACAAGTTACAACTACCTATATAAAACTTCTACGTACAAGCGATAGCGCGACACAGGAGCGCCTCAGTGACATTTAGTGAAGACAATATGAAACTATTTTTTATACAATTTGAATTGGCACTAACAGTTTACCTACTAGGTAACTAAAAAGAGTGAAATTATTATTTTTAACAAAAAATTAAAACCGACTTCCAAGGTAAAAACAATATTAATAGCATCCTTATAATATGAACTAAAAAGTATTAAATAATTTTTCCTATCTAATATGTAGTGCCTTTTCCCGAATTCGGCTAAACTTCAACTATTTCTGTACTCAATCTTCATAATTTTGAAGTCGGTGCCAGTTCCAAAAGTTTCAAATTTTCTGTCAAAGAAATAAAGATTCAGCTATATCTGGTACCGACTTCAAAATGATGAAGATTGAGTACAGAAATAGTTGAAGTTTAGCCGAATTCGGGAAAAGGCACTACATATTAG
The DNA here is from genome assembly GCA_905333045.1 of Lysandra bellargus. NCBI lineage: Eukaryota > Metazoa > Arthropoda > Insecta > Lepidoptera > Lycaenidae > Lysandra > Lysandra bellargus. The sequence continues at coordinate 3,179,950 of HG995340.1, read as the reverse complement.
ATAGGAAAAATTATTTAATACTTTTTAGTTCATATTATAAGGATGCTATTATTATTGTTTTTACCTTGGAAGTCGGTTTTAATTTTTTGTTAAAAATAATAATTTCAGACATAACCACACGCGAGGTGCTTCAGGCGGCCATTTTTTTCTATTTTGCGCCCGCGCTTTTGATTGGTGACCGGGTGGAACGAGATTTTGTAATTTAAATGTACCCACAATAATAAACTAAATTTAAAAGTGGAATCCAAATTGACATTACTGACACCGAGCAAAAAGTCATATTATAATATTTTATTGTATGGGAATTGGGAGCCCCTAATAAATATTTATTTTATTTTTAGTATTTTTTCATAAAGGAGCAACAAAAAAACATTTGTATCATTATTCATTTGCGTGATCAGATCTCTGATCAGATCTTCGTCGCGTATCATCGAAGCGTATCAAAATGATACGCGTATCATGATACGCCCCGATCGCTTTTAACCGCGTATATCTGATACGTGTCGGCAGAATGATCTAATAGGCGTCCACACTATGATACGCATACTTGATACGGCGCGATGATCGCGACGGAGATCTGATCGGAGATCTGATCGCGCAAATGATACAAATGTGGACGCACCGTAACATTGACGTGTCATAAAGTTTCACTGGTTAGCTATCGCGTTTGTTGAGATACAGCCTGGAGACAGACGGGCAGACAGCATATTCTTAGTAATAGGGTTACCTGTTTTAGGATTCCGTACCCTTTGGGTACGGAATCCTAAAACTGGCATTACCTACATTAATAATAATTTAAACACTTACACCTACTTGATCTAAAATAAAAAATAACTTTTTCAATTATTATTTTCGTAAGAAAAAGTAAGTACCTAACAAGAGCCATTAAAATTGTATCATTTATCAAGTATACTTGTAACTTTTCGACATGAAATTGTCGTAAAAAGGCAAAGAATTTTCGAGGTTCCTAAATCACCAACATCTTGAAGATTTGTTGAAAATAAAATGAAAGCTGCTAAAAATGTTTATGAATTATTTTTATATTTCAGTGTTATTTTTGTACATAAACAATTGCCTATATTTCTTGTTACAGGTTGAAAACTTGAAACTATCAAAATGGTGAGTTTCTTTATCCATATTAGTATTTCTTCTTTAGTATAGTAGTTCGAGTTACTGTCCAACGATTTCGTTTTTTTTTTTCGTTTTGTATGATTTTTCACTTCTGGGCAAAGGCTTTAAAGACCTTTTCCCAGCAGTGGAAACGCTTAATCCAGCCGTTCTCAAAGTGGGCATTGTAGGGGGTCCGCAAGAGATACAATTTTTTTTCTTGGGGGTCCACCAAAAGACCCCCCGCAAGAGTAAGAGCCCCCGCAGATACTGACTTATAGTCGGCCGACAATTTGACCAAATTGGGGCTTCAGAACATTATTATCGGCCGATTGTTTAGTGTGCGCCAAAGAATTCTATTTGAACCTCAGTTTAAATAGAAGTCTTTGGTGTGCGCACCTTCATACATCTTCGTACTGATTAAGGAGCCGGGCTACCCTCGAAATTCTCATACATACGTAATACCAAAATCATTTTGTCATACGAAAATGTTTAACATGTTTGAGTTATTTTTCAGCTTAAATTGTAAAAAAATTTAAATACTATAAAATATTTTTTAGAGTTGAAATATTTTGTAGTAAATTTAAAATTTATGTATATATTTTTTAGTGTTTTACTCTATTTTTTAGTGTTTAAATATTTAGTAGTAAATTTAGTAAAAAAAAATTATACACAAAAAAATTTTTTTTAGTGTTTAAATATTTTGAAGTTAATTTTTGTACAGGAACCTAGGTAATTACTATTTTAAGCTGAAAAATAACTCAAACATGTTAAATATTTTCGTATGAGAAAATTATTTTGGTATTACGTATGTATGAGGATTTCGAGGGTAACCCGGGCTCTTAAGCTTTCGATTAAACTATCGGCCGACTAAAAGTCTGCAGTCTACGGGGGCTCTTAGACTAATTTTGAAGTTTAATCTTATTGGTTTCTTTTTCAGTACGGCTTCGTTAACTATGCTCTGGAGCTGCTGGTGATGAAGACTTATGGCGAGAAGACATGGGAGACCATCAAGTAACTATTGATACTTATTATCTTACGTTATTTTTACTTGGCAAAAGCATATTGTTAAAAAATTTACTAATGATTCTCATTTTATCAAACTTTATTTTGATCCCAATTTTTTTAATGTGATCCCTTACGTTGATCCCATATTGTGATGTGGTTTGATTCAATTGAATTTGATGGTATATCTAATTTTTTCTTTTTCTTGTTCAGGAAAAAGGCGGAAGTGGCAATGGAGGGATCTTTTTTGGTCCGACAAATATACGAAGATGACTTAACTTATAATTTAATTGGTGCAGCCGTAGAAGTGCTAGGTAAAGTAATGTTGTTATCTCCCCATAAGAATAATTGGAGGTTTTCCTTTTATCAAAATCGCCGCAGTTTTAGCGTAAACAATATATTGTTTGTTTAGTAATATCTCTGTTATGGTCCTAATTTGTTTCTTAGAAACCCCAGCCGACGCTATTTTGGAGCTATTTGGTATGACATTCTTCGAGTTCTGCCAAGACTCCGGGTATGACAAGATTCTTCAAGTTCTCGGCGCTACTCCGAGGGACTTTCTGCAGGTAACAAAACATAAGTCTATATTTTCAGATATAAGCAAAATATATTTTCACTCTTTACTCTTATCCAAAAAAATACACTATACTATATAGTCGGTCTATTTTTTAACCGATGAACGTTTATTGATCCTTTTAGCAAACACCTCTTTTAATTTTGAAACTAAGATATTAATAGCGGTAGAAATTAGGACCTAGGCCTACCCTACCGTAAGCGCAATAATTTTGGACATAACCGGGTAGAACAATATCTTCAGTTAATAAAAGTATGAATTACACCAATTTCAGAACCTGGACGGTCTGCACGACCATCTCGGTACTTTGTACCCCGGCATGAGGGCTCCGTCTTTCCGCTGCACCGAGAGACCAGAAGACGGCGCACTGGTCCTTCACTACTACTCCGATAGACCGGGCTTGGAGCACATCGTCATTGGTATTGTGAAGGTATAACATTGAAACTTACAATATCCACAGGTAACAAAACTAACTGATAATACTTTAGGGTGTGTACGTTTTCCTTGTAGAGAGTTTACTGTGAAAGTAGCTGCTTTGAAAGATCTTTTTTTTGTGATTTGTATGGGCAACCTACCTAGCGTTACGAGCTCCCCATACAAAAGAAGAAAAAAAACCGTCTTTCAGCGCTGCTACTTTTACAATGAACTCTCTACAAGGAACACGTACACACCCTAAAGTATTTAATCACTATTACTTTAGTATAATTTTACTAGAACCAAACCAATTTAATACAGAATGCGTTCCAAAAAAATTATAAAAACTTATACTGAGTAAAATTCGTACAATTTACACAATTATAAAAAAAAATATATAACAAAACAATAAAAGCATCATAATTTTAATAATTTCAGACGGTGACCAGCAAACTTCACAACACAGAAGTGAAGGTGGAGATACTGAAGACGAAGAAGGAGTGTGACCACGTGCAGTTCCTGATCACGGAGGCTTCGAACTCTGGGCGAGTGTCCGCGCCCGAGATCGCTGAAATTGAAACTTTGTCCCTTGGTCAGTATCCTAATTACTGGAAATTGAACCTTGCGTAAAAACTACGGTACAAAATATAAAAAATAAAGAAAAGGTTTTTGGTAAATACAATAAACACAAATACAAAGTACTATTTTGTTATTTAAGCTTAAAGAAAACTTTACATTTAGAACTTAAATAATACGGTCTTGTCCACTTCTTGCTAATTGCTACTACTAGAATAATTCGATGTTTTATAATAATTATTGATACCTACCTGTATGATGAAGGCATACCTGCACAGGTAGGTAGGTATATACCGGAACGTGTGTGGGAATAGACCTGTGCAGTTTTTAGGTCTGCGCAGTCGACCGGAGCAAAATCGAAAATCAATTCTTTCGACTGATACCTGCGCGGGCATACCAGCTGCACAGGTGGCCTCTCCGGTAAACCGTAGCGTGTATAGCGTACATAACTTCTCTGATTGTACATAGCGATAAACTAAAACGTAAACACATCTCATATGTTTCAGAGCCGAAAGTGAGTCCAGCGACCTTCTGCCGTGTGTTCCCATTCCACCTGATGTTCGATCGCGAGCTGAACATCGTGCAGGCCGGCCGCACTGTCTCCCGGCTGCTGCCCAAGGTCACCCGGCCGGGCTGCAAGATCACTGATGTTTTGGAGACGGTATGTTTGTATTGTTGATGCAGGTTAAGGGCCCGTTCCACACATTCAAACACACATTCGTAATCGTTTGAATTGGTATTTCGTAGGCCAAAGTGGAGAAGCTGCATATATGTTATGAAGCTAATCCACGTTTCTTATACGCATATAATATGTACGAGGAATTTCAACAATTCTGTCCAGTATTGACAATAAAAAATTCTGTAAAAAAAAGAACTGATAAAACCAAATATTTGATACCATCCAGGTTCGGCCACATCTGGAAATGACGTTCGCGAATGTTCTGGCGCACATCAACACAGTGTACGTGCTGAAGACCAAGCCTGAAGAAATGAGCGTCTCCGATCCCCATGAGGAAATCGCTTTACGTCTCAAGGTACATAGCATAATATTTTTAAAGCGTTAACTTTTTTGAGATAGATGAACAATGTTAAACTCACGTTGAACACTGTAATAACTCTCCTCTCTTTCGACCGTCCATTGAAATTCTATGCTTCCTGCTGTTTCGTTTTCATCATCATTAATGCAATTAAAAAAAAAACTGACTGAAATGATAATTTTGCATGAGTGTTATTATTTTTCAGGGACAAATGCTGTACATTCAAGAAACAGATGTGGTGGTGTTCCAGTGCTACCCAAGCGTGACTAACTTAGATGACTTGACCCGGTAATTTTATCTGCTACACGAATCAAAAGTATTTCACAACAAGAACAATAAGTACAAGTGCTAGTATGACTAAATTTTTTCAAATATTTTAGGCGCGGATTATGCATTTCCGACATACCCCTGCATGATGCTACCAGGGACTTAGTGTTGATGTCTGAACAGTTTGAAGCGGACTACAAACTCACTCAGAATCTGGAAGTGTTAACTGACAAGCTACAGCAGACATTCCGAGAGCTGGAAGCTGAGAAACAGAAGACAGACAGGTAATTACTTCTTTTTAATTGGAGCAACTTATTGAAGGAGTAAGGCAAGTCAGAAAGCGAATTAGACCAGAAATTAGGATAGGACTTTGCAAAGGCACAGATTTTTAAATAGTTATTAGTTATTACGTAAGCAAAGGCTTTGATTTTGCCTTGTCTTTTTCTTACCTGTGTTTTAACTCCATACATTTTTCTTTCCAGACTTCTCTACTCCGTGCTGCCAATAAGTGTGGCGACGGAGCTGCGTCACCGTCGTCCGGTGCCAGCACGCCGGTACGACCCAGTAACGCTACTCTTCAGCGGCATAGTCGGTTTCGCTAATTACTGCGCTAGGAACATTGACCACAAAGGCGCCATGAAGATTGTGAAGATGCTGAATGATCTGTATACTGCATTTGATGTGTTGACCGACCCGAAGAGGAATCCTGACGTGTACAAGGTATAGTTTTGTTTTCTGTACTTAAAATATAATTGGAAGGGAGAAAATCTCTAAGCAATACCAGAGATCAGCCATGCAATACCTTTTTAGAAGGCTACATCTTATAGTGGATGAAGAAATTAGTACTTCAGTCGGAATTTCCAGGAATTGCTATTGTATTCTATTGTTGTCGCGATCACCGGTGCTCGCGCAGGGCCTGAAGGATTAACTTCGGATTCTTTAAGATCTAAAGTTTAAAATTGCAATATAGCATTGGTTTAATTTATTACTTTCAGGTAGAAACAGTTGGAGACAAGTATATGGCGGTCTCTGGTCTACCGGAGTACAAGGTGGCGCATGCAAAGCACATCTCGTTGCTGGCACTGGAGATGATGGATCTCTCTAAAACTGTAACCGTGGATGGAGAGCCAGTAGTATGTACTAATATTACATATCATTGCTTGTATCGCAAATAAATTAAAACTCAAAACGTTACTAGCATGGTACAAAATTAGGAAAATAAATTGTTGCTACAGAAAGTCTGAACAGACAAATAAATATTAGAAATATTGTGACTGATTAAATTAAATTAAGAAATTAAAAAAAACCCCCGCCAAACAACTTTAAAAAGTAATGAAATAATATTTACTCACTGACTTTAAGTTCAAATAATTCCTAAACTGTGTTAAGTAATATTTTAGTCCATAATTGTTGTCACGGTGTGTCGGGGTACCGCCAAGTAAACTACGACAACAGCAACTTTTGCATTTTGTATCGCCATAATATTCGCTGATTGTCTCGATTCGGTTCACTGTGAACTGACTGTTAAACTATAATGTTATGTGAAAACATCCACATTAGCGGTCCCCCGACACACTTAACACAGTTTAGGAATTATTTAAACTTAAAGTCAGTAAGTAAATATTATTTCATTACTTCTTAAAGTTGTTTGGCGGGGTTTTTTTTTTAATTTCTTAATTTATATTATGAGATATGAGCCCAAACATGAAAGAGGTTTCATGTTTGGGTTCATACGGAGCTCGGCTCCTATAGAATCCAGGTGCTGCAACAGCAGCATGCAAATATTTACTGTTTATCTACGTCTTACTGGTTGTCGCTATTAAAATGAGCCCAAACACGAAACCTCTGCTCTAAGTTGGTGAGGAGTTGGGTATCCTATTGATTACCAGGTGATGCTGCAGTACAAGGTCAACTTTCCATTAATGTGTATAGTAAATTTATAAGTGTCACGAACCAGAATGCAAAATATAAAACCCATCAAACGACTGCAAGTTGCTAATCGTCCTATCACGAACCAGATAAACCGTGATATATCAGCAATGAGCAGGCTGATGATGATGAACTATAATGCTAAGAACGCTCTCGATCATGTCAGCTTTCAAACAAAAAAAAAACTAGATCAAAATCTGTCCACCCGTTTGGATGCTACGATGCCACAGACAGACACACAGACAGACACGTCAAACTTATAACACCCCTCTTTTTGGTCGGGAGTTGAAAATAGAATCAGTCTAATAATGAGTCTTTTTAAGGGTATCACCATTGGTATTCACTCCGGGGAAGTGGTGACAGGTGTGATCGGTCACCGTATGCCGCGCTACTGCCTCTTCGGCAACACAGTCAACCTCACCAGCCGCTGCGAAACTACAGGAGTGCCCGGGACTATTAACGTCAGTGAGGATACTTACAGGTAAATGACTATAGTAACTACTATCTAGAAGTATCTGTACATCAGAATACTTATTATGTATCGAGAATTTTTTTCACTTTTTTCACCATTTATCTTATTGTTTAGAAGAAAAAAATAATATTAAACATCAATAGAAAAAAGATCTTAAATCTTTTAATCATCCATCAGATCTATGTACCGTTTCAAGCTTAACGGAATTGGTAGTTTTTTGATACCAAAAGGCAATTCAAAATTTTTCCATAGCATCTGTCTTATAAGGCAGCGGCACAAATGTTTCAACTCCACAGGCCTAAGTCCACATCTCGACGTAGGCAGCAGATGGTCTTCTAAAATCTCGCCATACTTCTGCAACGCAACCCTTCGCTGATAGTTGTAGTCTTCCGGCAATTCCAAGTGCTTCATACTATTTTTGTCAACCGTGAAATTCATTCTGGGCACAGCTCTGAGTGACAGTTTCAAACAAGTTACCAATTCGTAGGGATATTTTCTATTATACTCCTTCAGTCGATCCAGAATTGATTCGATGGGGTTAGTGGAAACATGATCCGCAGTTATTCTCGCACCAAACCTTAGAAGTATCATTAATATCTCCGCGGCGCCCATTTGTATCACGACTCTTACTGGAGATGCTTTTCCGCAACTTTCTAGAGGCACGTCAATAAATCGATAGATTTTATTCCCTTCAGTGTACTCCAAGTTCGCGTTTGTCGCATGATCCAAGAAAAATACTAGTGCACTCACGTTTTCTTCTTTGTCGTGGAAATCGGATTTCCAACCGGCCAAGAAATAGGGTGCAGAGGTTCCGAATATTGCACCTGAAATATAAATATTAGTTAGTTCACTATTTATACAACTGTGGTAATTTTTACAGGGGTTTTGTTATTTTTTTTTTAATTTGAAAGATATTATTCTGTATTGAGATGTTGTGTCTCGATGTTTTATAAGACTGGAAAATGAGAAACTTTGTGGGTTAGGTTAAGATATTGGATTGGTAACTGGTTACTTTAGACATAACATTTTATTTTAAGCCAAAAAGTTTATTACCTAAAAATATCCTCTCGAACGTTCCTTCGCATGCGTAAAGTTCATCCAATAGGGCTGCCACCACTTCGTTATCTTGGAGGCTCCAGTCGAAAGCCAGCTTCACAGCAACATATAGCATATCATGGTACTTCCCCATAAGACACACATCGCCATTATCAGTCTTGCATTTTCCATGGAATCGTAGAGCTGAATTGACAAAAGACTTGCAGGTTGCATTGTCTGATTTGTTTTGGCCTGGAAATTCATTAAATTAACAATTTTATTCTATGCAATTTACATTGTGATTTTGATGAATTTAACTGCGTAATCAGTGATAAGTTTAAATCGTGCAATGTACACATTTTCTGGTTAATATTACACGTAGTTTAACTACGTCTGCAATCGTTACGGTCACTTTGTTATAAAGGTTTAAGCACTGCGACACTTTTTGGTATTTTAGGGACATATCAGACAGAGAGTGGTCACACGGTCAAGCGTTCAAGCGGTCAGTTTTGCGTTCTTTGTGTTCTTTAAGTTACCGCGTCAGAATTGCTCCTGTGTGACTGATCGCTCGAACTTAGAATGCGAACGCAAAACTCTTGAACGAGTAACCGCACCCTGTCTGATAGGTCCCATAATGTTTGAATCCGAAAAAAAATAATGAGACAAAAGTGTCTAAACACTAGTGTGCTTAGACACTTTTGTCTCATTTTTTTTTAGTGGCCGAAGTTACGCGGCGTAAATTACGTCCGCAATGTCAAACGCATACAAAATACGGACGGAACGCGACAGAACGCGACGGAATAGTGTGTCGTCGGCAATTTAAAATACCTTGCGGGCGTAATCATGCGGAATTTACGCCGGCGTAACTTCGGCCTAGTGTGTTTAGACACAAAAGCATCGTTTACCCCTAGCACATCCGGTTATGACTGTATTGAAATATTCCACTAGTTCTCTCCTCTTAAGTCTTTGGTTCAAACCGTCTCGTCTGATGTTGCAAAACACCTCATCGAAGTAGTACTCCATAAACGAATCCATATCACTTTTAGCACTTTAAATTTTTATAATATATTGCAAAATTTTGTCACAATATTTTCAAGTCATTTTGAAAATTAAAAGCACCTGCTTCAATGTCGATGTCAATGTAACTAATAGACAAAATCTGTTTTCCCCCTCACTCATGGAAAACCTGCAAGTGCACGGTAATCTGCTTACGGAAGCCCTAGACTTAGATGACCTTATCGATTCCTGGGAACTACGCATCTATCACACAACTATTTTAGTACTTTTCTTTTTTATGATTTCGTACCCAAAGGGTAAAAACGGGACCCTAAAACTTCGTTGTCTGTCCGTCCGTCTGTCTGTCTGTCTAGACTGTATCTCAAGAACCGCTATAGCTAGACATCTGAAATTCACGATTGTTGCAATGCATTTTTGAATGAGTCATTGAAATACGCAGGCAGGGACGGTTAGTTGGTACGGATAACTAGACTACCTACGCACCATTTATGGACATTTAAACGAGCATCTAATTTATACGAACATCTATATTGTTGCCGTAGGCTACAAAGAAATTTCCAATAGGGTCATTCTCTAAAGAAACGAAGAGTCGATTATTCATAGGTGTAAAATGTATTTTTAACCGTAACAACTACTCAAGCGAACAAAATCTTTGCCCGAGGTAAAATAAACAGTAACTTAAAAACAGTTGCACACAAAGATTTAAAATATTATCGTCCCTTATAATGTGACCATAGTAAAGATTTTAGTTTATTTTATTACTTTAGGGTGTGTATCATTATTCTATCCCTTATACATATTGAGTTCACTCTGAAAGTAGCAGCGTTGAAAGAGCAAATATTTTTGGGATTTGTATGGGCGAAGCACCCGCGTCATGAATTTTTCTATACAAAAGTTTAAAAAATTTACTCTTTCAGCGCTGCCACTTTCACAGAAAACTCTATATAGAGTACATATATACACGCCTTAAAGTATTATCACTTAGGGCCGGGACACAAAAACACGATACGACGTCGTGTCGTACCACGACTCGGCGTCGTTTCACGATGCGACGTCGTGTCGTGGGAATCCACGACGTCGCATCGTAAAAAACTACAACGCGACATCGTGATTCGTGACGTGCCACGATATACCTACGGCACGACGTCGCGTCGTAGAAACTCACGTAAAAATTCAAAGATGAGTTTCTACGACGCGACGTCGTACGATGTCGTACGATGTCATGTCGTAGTTTTTACGACGCGCGTCGTAGATTCCCACGACACGACGTCGCATCGTGAAACGGCGTCGCGTCGTGGTACGACACCACGTCGTGTCGTGTTTTTGTGTCCCGGCCCTTAGTTTTGTTACACCCTGTATAATACGCCTGTATGTTGTGCGTCCACAATATAAGCGGTAAATATTTCATCAGTAACTAGTAAGAGCGTTAGTGAAGATGAATCAATGTTAATTTTACAGTTACCTAATGCAAGAGGACAACCACGACGACCAGTTCGAGTTGACCTACCGCGGCCATGTGTCCATGAAGGGCAAAGCTGAGCCCATGCAGACATGGTTCCTAACGAGGAAGGCCTAAGTACCATCGAGAAAATTGATACATAGGCAGTTGACGGAACTACGTCATGTGGTCGGCTTATGTCAATTCAATGATAGCTGTGATCGGTCGGATGGATTTGACTTAACGCGACCAAATTACTTAGGTCCTCTATCTGCCTAGGAATCAACTTCTCCGTTAGTACAATGCATGAAAATACAAATGATAGGAGGGCAAAGAGAGGCTAGGCTATTTTCTTTCTGATGCTGAGAAGACAAAGGGCAAGGCTACATAACATCTACGAGTAGATTCTAGTTCTATATTTAGGTGTCTTTCAGATGCCAGAAAATGCATGAAACTCTAGTCCAAGGTCATATTATTAATTTAACTGGTATTAATTTGAAAAAGTAGTACATATCTAATTTTTTCAAGACTATATTTCAAAATATTATGGTTTTTATCGAAGGAGTTCAAGTAGGTATTAGAGTTTAGTTAATTGGTTAATTTAACTTGTTTATTTTTTTTATTTAAATAGATTTTTTTAAAGAAAGAGTAGGAGAAATGGGAATACTTTATGTACCTAATACCTACAAAATAAAATCAATTTCTTAAGATTTTTAGTACTTACATAAGAAAACCAAAAATAATATGAATCATAATTATTGCAATAATCATTAATTGTTTTGTTATTCAATAATTTTATGAAGGTTGCGATTAAGTATTTATTATTTGGAATAAGTATAGAACTAAATGTTAAATGAGTAATATCTGGGTTTTATAATAAATCCGTGTTAGCTAATTTTAATATGATTTTTTATTATCTCGTTCAATTATTTTTATAGTTTATGGGAAGTATAAAGTATAGATCTAAGTAATATCAGATAAATTGATTCATTCGAAGATATATGGAGGACCTAGGTAATTTGGTCGGGCTATGTCAAGCTCAGCGGACAAATGACGACTAAGGGCGTTTTCACATAATCCGATCTGATATTGGTGTCGGACGCCGATCCGATATCGGGGTAAGTAAAATGTATGAAATATGTACCTGTCTTTCATATTGTCCGGCCCGATATCGGATATTGGTTCATACATTTTACTTACCCCGGTATCGGATCGGCGTCCGACACCGATATCGGATCGGATAGTGTGAAAACGTTCTAACATTAAGGCTGCTTTCACATTAAGTCGCAAGTCGCGCGGCTGCCGCACTACTCGCGACTTAATGTGAAGGCAGCCTTACTTGACAATTGACATAGCCCGACTTAAGAGGTCCTATAATGATTAGCCCATGAATCAATTTTCTGATTCAGATGGTACATAGATTGTTGTAGTCTTAGATAATTAAAAGTTATATAGAATCTACTTATATATTATGTCTGTCTTAGATATTTAATAATTAATTTACAAAACCGTTGATAAATCATGATAATAATATTGTTGAGTTCGATGAATGAAATTCATCTAAACACTAAATAATTCATATCCAAAGTCCCAACAAAGATGTTTTTCATATCATTCAAATCATATCCATGATCATGTGTAACAAAAAACATACAATAATTATGTGTAATATTTTCTTTAAGAAAAAAATAATAATAATCATTATAATATAAAGTAATATTTTTGTCCTTTGTACCTACCTAGTCCCTACCAAATTAGTAACTATTACGTCTTTTGTTATGAATTTAAAATGAAATGTTAAAATAATTTCGATGATAAGTATAAAAATGTCAAAGTATTAAATTATTTATTTATCTTCAATCTTCATAGAACAAAGTGTAACTATCGAGTGCTTAAAATGTCTAGTCAAAATCTAATAAAATACTATAATAATCAAAACTATCTTTTCATTCCCCCAAAAACTTATTCAGTGAAAACATTAAAACAGACGGCATAGAAGTCGTAGTAATAGATTTATTATACTGTGGTAATAGGGTCCCGTTTTTACCCTTTGGGTAACGCACTGCGGCTCTCCTGATGTTGCGACTTGCGAGTTTCAATGGGCGACTAGTAGTAGTAGTAACTGGTTAGTTGCTTACCATCAGACGAGCCGTGATTTAGAACCGAACGAGATAGTGATTTTTTGGAGAGAAAATAATACGTCTAGCCTCAGTGATAGAATTTAGCGTATATTCAAAATTTTACAAATGTCAAGGATAACGGGAAATTTGGGGAACAATTAGCCAACCAGCGACCTTGACGTACGCGCGTAAATTTTAACGGTCCCGCATCGATCAGCTGATTGGCGTAGGTATATTGACGTTTATACTTTATACCTACTAGCCGTCTTTAGTCTATGACACGCACAGATTATAATACCCAACAATATCAAATTTGCTGCGTAACGGAATTGCGGGCATCAATGAGTAGGTAATAACTTTACACAGTACAGTGAAATAGTCATACCCACAGGTTATACCACTATAGGTACTTTCATACGATCCTCACTGAGTAATTTTTTATTTATTAAATAAGGGGGCAAACGAGCAAACGGGTCACCTGATGGTAAGCAACTACCGTCGCCCATGGACCCTCGCCACATCAGAAGAGCTGCAGGTGCGTTGCCGGCCTTTTAAGATACGCTCTTTTTTTGACGGTTTGCAGGTCGTATAGGTCCGGAAATACTGCTGGTGACAGTTCGTTCCAGAGTTTTACAGTGCGCGGCAGAAAGTTACGCGAAAAACGCACTGTGGAAGACTGTCACTCATCAAGGTGATGAGGATGGTATGTTTTTCGCGTGGGATGATGGTGAAAAGTTGCAGGAGGTATGATTCCGAACAATTCCTCAGAGCACTCCCCGTGATACAACCGATAGAGGATGCAGAGTGAAGCTACATCTTGGCGTAATTCCGAGGGATCCAAGCTGTTTGAAACACTATGGCAGTCAACAATTCGAGCGGCCCTTCGTTGGATACGATCCAGAGGGAGCAGTTGGTATTTTGGCGCCCCTGCCCAGAGATGAGAACAGTATTCCATATGAGGCCGAACCTGCGCCTTGTAAAGTATCAAGCTCGGCCTCATATGGAATTTCCATATGAAGCCGAGCTTGCTTGGATACAATCACTGAGTAGTTTTAGTATTAGTAAAATGAGTGTCTTGTTTTACTAACTTTTAACTTGTTGGAGACTAAAACAGCTTATAATTCAATAAACGCATTATGTGAATTGCATAAGTGCTATAGTTTAACAAACACTTTGTGTAGCACAAAGCGTAACATGTTATGATGAAAGAGAAAAAAAAAATGTATTATAATATTCCGACTTCCGAGTTTTAACATGCCTCCAGTTAGTAACGGGTATAAATTGAACACAATATTCGGATTAGCCTAACGGTAACCAAACACACGTAGCTTTTGATTGCCAACATAATATGAAGAAATCAAAACATCAATATAATTTAATGTCGACATAAATTTTATACTAAATTAGAAACGTTAATTCTTAGCAAAGAATTGTTTTTATGTGTTGTGAAAAAATATATTTTATTTTATCACACGGTAAATTATTGACGTGGGAGAGCCATGCTTCGGCACGAGTGGGTCGGCTCGACCGGAGAAATACCACGTCCTCACAGAAAACCGGCGTGAAACAGCGCTTGCGCTGTGTTCGCCGAGTGAGTGAGTTTACCGGAGGCCCAATCCCCTACCCTTATCCCTTCCCTACTCTCCCCTATTTCCTTCCCTACCCTTCCCTATTCCCTTCCCTACTCTCCCTATTAACCCTTAAAAGGCCGGCAACGCACCTGCAGCTCTTCTGATGCTGCGAGTGTCCATGGGCGACGGAAGTTGCTTTCCATCAGGTGACCCGTTTGCTCGTTTGCCCCTTGTTTCATTAAAAAAAAATTATGATCCATTTTGATTTGCTGTCGCGCCACCGTACTCTTGGCGATAAAAACTATAACCCTTTCCAGGACTTAAAGTATCTCCATACCAGATTTCAACAAAATCTAGAGGATTAAACCTAGAGAGGTAACAGACAGACAGACTGACGACTGTTATAAGGTGGCATAAATTTTGGTTGAACTTGAATAGCTAATAATAGTCGAAATTCGTTACCGGTTTAGTTGTGTTTGCTCTTTGACTGGTTGCTAGAAGTCAGTACGGTACTAAAACATAATCAGTTATTAAGCTATTGCATAGCTTTTATTGCGGGCTTTAAGGTGAAGACAGCTGCCAATAGGCTTGATGACTAATTTTTTTTCTTATTGGTAATTAAAAGTCCCTTAAAAAAAGAAACATCGCTGAAAGAATGACTCTGATAGCTTAAAAATTCACCAAGATATGACAACTCAAACATCTCATAAAATAGA
Source organism: Lysandra bellargus (assembly GCA_905333045.1). Lineage (NCBI taxonomy): Eukaryota > Metazoa > Arthropoda > Insecta > Lepidoptera > Lycaenidae > Lysandra > Lysandra bellargus. The sequence continues at coordinate 3,164,672 of HG995340.1, read as the reverse complement.
CCTGCCCGAAACGCTCCATACAAAGTGCTACGAAAGACTGACGTCACTCTTTCGTAGTTTGTACGGATCGGGAGAGAACTTTGTTCGATAGGTATATTAAATATTGCGTTTATGAAAGTGGTTTCGTAACAAAAGTTGCTTTTAATTGCATAAATTATCGAATGGTATACAAATATTAAGAAATTTAATTGAAAAAAAATCGACTTGATTATCCAACTTTGAAGGCGCATAACAAAAAAAAAATACAAATGCTATCGAGCTGAAATTTTGGGAACACTTATTTTTTACCGTGATTTCTTTATTTTATTAACAAAATTCGCCAATATTTGACCTTGTCATCATCCCTATTCGACATCTTTGTGCAGTTTTCTAGACGTAATACAGTATTTCATTGATTGGCACAAAAAAATATATATGTGATTTTTGATTATATTTGAAAAAGCTTGTCGAATTTAAATAATAATAATATTTTATTAAAATAATATGTTCTCCTACTGGATGAAAAAATTCCAAAGTCACATCTTTCAGGAACTTTAAACAGTACTAACTAAAGTAATAATACAATCTATGCTTTAAAAATTTGTTTATTTGATAACTTTTACAAAAATCCAAAGATTGCCGGATTTAATTTTCGGTTTTGACATCTAGATTTCCCATAATATTTATTTTTTCCTCTAACAAACTAAAAATGTATCCACGCTACCTTCACTTCACTCTTCGAACACTTTGAAATCTCTGTCTCTCTGGCATGAAAATCGACACAGGTGCGAGAGTGATGCGAGATCAAGGTCATTGGCAGTTGTCAGCGTCTTAAGCGCGGCGACCGAATTAGGAAATTCCGTAAGGATAAAAACCTAACACCCCTTATTCCAGCTGCAGGTGTAGCATGGTCACTATAGAAACGGTTTCTTTCTACGGAAGAATCGACATACTGACAGATTTTATCGACAAAATGGCGGATATCCATTGTCTAACTGTCACTTTGTCTATTCTTCCGTAGAAAGAAACCGTTTCTATAGTGACCATGCTACGCCTGCTGGTGCGGCGTTGCCAGACTTCGGCACGGTGTTTGTGTGCGTGCGACTAGATGTATGCTAATTATATTGGTACTGTGGCGGTACCCACAATTCGCCTAACATTCCTGCATCGCGCTATCGAAGTTTTCTAAGCGCGTCGGTATATATACGACAGCTGAAATGTATCACGGGGGCTTCGGCCTGACCGGGCATACCTCCTCGCTCGGTCGGAAGATCTTCCTTTGGCCTCCACACATTATACCCACATTGGTGACCCTCGACAGAACACGCCTCCTTCATCATCATCACTCCCCGCCCCTCCGCACCGCGCCAGCCAGCATCGCCTCATCGGGTACCTCGTCCACTAGCCGCAATGTACCGCGGCCTGGGCGACTCCACATCGGCATCATCGGGCTTTCTCACTACACCGACCGGTCAGCAAGCAGAGCACATCTCTCCTGGTCAGCACGTAGCATCGGCCCCGCACGGCAGCTTATCCGACTCACTGGATCCCGTGCAGCAGCTTATAGTTCCGACTCACTGGGACTCACTGCAACAGTTCCGACTCACTGGAACTCACTGGCACTGGCGACTCAAGCGACAAGACTTCAAGATTCGACCTCCGGTCTTCGGGGGGGAGTGATGTGGCGGTACCCACAATTCGCCTAACATTCCTGCATCGCGCTATCGAAGTTTTCTAAGCGCGTCGGTATATATACGACAGCTGAAATGTATCACGTGGGCTTCGGCCTGACCGAGCATACCTCCTCGCTCGGTCGGAAGATCTTCCTTTGGCCGCCACACATTATACCCACAGTACTAATAATGCTTTGCAATATCTTTACCACGGCAGTCTCAGAGTGCAACACGTATTTTTTTATCATAATATAAATTATTATGATCCACATTCATACAGCGTAGGAATGCGAAAGATTGCACTAGAAGGTGTTATTATTATGTTATGTAAAACACTATGCAGCGGTTTTACAATCACATTGAGTCAAGGAAATTTCCATTGTAGTGACTGCTCTAAATATTATGTCTTACGTACCCGGTCGCTGTGATTTTTTGCAGTGCTGGCTTTAGCAAGATCAGCGCCCTGGGCGAGATTTCTTCGACGCCTCCTTACTGCAATTCAATTACATACGAAAAAAATGGGTTGAGAAAGGATGTTTTGGGTAAGATAAACCTCCCCGTACCACTTTCACCCCCGGAATACCCCCAGTTTAGGAGAAATTCGCATTTGAAATTTTCGTAATCTTGAGATAAGCTCTTATGTTTTCTGGTGTTTACGTGTTATTTACTTACTAACTTAGTGTTTTTAAGGCATCGAAAGGCAGTGGTGAGTGGCTGACGATAATTTATCATTCCAAAAGTATTGTATAAGAACAGTATATTATAATTCTTAATTAATTAATAGCAATGTTGGCCCAATACGACTTGATTGGGTTAGGTTAGATGGCTATTTGGCCCGCCTTAGTGGTTATTTTTTGTGAATCACCCAGAAATACTAGCCCCGCATAGCGAAGCTCCGTCAACTTATAATTATTGAACCAAATAAATTGGGGTAGGTTTGTTAACCTTTACCAAAACCTCAAAAACCAGACAACATGAAACTAGGAAATTTGGATTAAAAAGTTTCAAATACATACCGTGTATGTTTTTGAGATTGCACTACCTTAATAGCAAGTATCTAAATCCCCTTCATGTTGAACTGACAATAATTTAATCGCTTTATTTCGTTCATCATGGTTCAGCGTACAGAGGCTCCATATTACTGGCAACGCTGGCTGCCAATACTGGTGAGAATACAGCGCCCGTCTATTTTTCTAGCCAGTAACCTCCGCCCGCATACCTCGACCCCCGCGCCAAAGAAAAATCCGTGAATGCGATGGCTTTGTCTAAACAAAAGGGGCCAGTACTGGCTTCTGCAGGACTGGCGCCAAGATCATTGGCTCTGTGTAAACTATTCTTTACAGCGCCACTACGCAATCATGGTATCAATAATGGTAATCCATCCAGCGTGAAGACGCCTTAATGCTTCAACTCCCAAGCGGCCACATGCCGCCGCGATAACAATTGATAAGCTTTTGTTTGATGTGTCTGGTTTTTCCACGATCGAGGTATCAAATAGTAGAAGTGTATCTGTATCCATACTTCCACACTAATCCATATTGATATTATAAATGCGAAAGTGTGTCTGTCCTCTCTATCTATGTGTTACCTCTTCCCACCCAAAGCGCTGAACCGATTTTGCTGAAAGGTACTTTGAGTCCCGAGAAAGGACAAATGTGCGGTTCCTGCGCAATAAACAAATTTTAGCGCAGCGAAGTTGGGGGCGTCAGCTAGTAAAATTATATTGTTGCTATAAGCTTCGCGGTCCGATTATTATGACAAAAAACGATGATTTATTGTAAATTATTTTTTCCTTTCGAAGATGGATACTGGTTTGGCCGAGTGAAATGACCGACCTCGCCGTTGAATTTATGAAGTAACGTATAACGCTCGGACCGACGGAGATACCTAAAGTATGGCCGAGGAATGTCGAAGAACGACCTCCACTATCCGGTTGACTTTATTTCGAGACAGCGCACACTGTAGACAATTAAATCGAGACTTTGTCTGGCAGTTGGACTGTCTGACGTCTGTTTTAATACGTTCATATCCCATACCAATGTTAAAATGCGAAAGTCTTGTTACATCTTTCACACTTGAATCCCGGAACTGACTTAGGTTTTCTTTTTAATCTATATTTATTAAGGGATTTTTATCCGAAGACAATTATATCAATCCCATTAACTGACTTAGGTGAAATTCGGTATGGATGTGGTAAGAAAATTTCTCGGAGCCACCGCAATAAATCCACAGATAGAAATTAGTATTGTGAGTAGGGAAGGCGCAAGAGTTACAACTTAAAGCTAACCGAAGCGTAGAATATTTATTATCCAAGATAGGTAAAGTTTTATTTTAGGAAAGCAGGAGTTTCGAGATCAAATATAAAATATTGTAAAGAAGATTAAAAATATTTCGTACAATGTAAAAGGTAGCCACTTTAGCTTCTCTAGAATTTAAAAGTGCAATTTTACGATATTATTACGATCGCTGCGCTGCACTGAATCGAGACATTTGGCTTACGAACATTTGGCTTTTCCCTGCCTTTGTACAATAAAGTGGCTTACTAGCCACACTTACACAACAGACATGAATCAAGATTAAAGCAATGCGTTTTAAATGATATAATATGAATCAAATCATTATTACTTAAAAAATATGTATTCACAAACAACCTAAACCTAATTAAAACAACAACAGGCGTGTAGATTTAAATGTGCGTTGGGTCTTTAATAATTTAATTCTGATAATGTCAAAATCAAGATATAAATAATTTCCAATAATATGAAATGGCTTTCTCTCCAAGTAGATTTAATGATAATGTTACGTAAACGGTTATATTATACCTATTACCTTACGACATTTACGATTTTTGTGGGAGAGGTGCATACAGGTTCTTAATAATTCTTTGGTGTTCCGAGTCTCGCAGCTTTGAAACTCGTTAATGAAAAGTATTAATTAAATAATTACGAATATTATAATGAGATAATCACAATAATATTATTTACTTTCAACTCAATTCTACCACTAAACCCTTAAGGTGCAACTAAAATGTGACCAAGTTTAGACTATATTGTATTTACTTACAAAGAATTATTTAATCTGCAGCTGTACGTAACTGCAGAAGACTTCTTTTAGTAGGTATGTCAAACGTGCTTAAAGATTCCTCGTGGGTGCCTTAAATGAAGATATATCTTTTATTTAGCTATCTATGTGGTTACGAGGTTAAATGAAAAATGTTACATTAAAAATATCCGGAAGTTATCACGTAGAAGCCAATAGAGTGAAGCGAAAGTGGAATGCCAGGACTCAAGCGGCATTGCTCCATGTACGCAACTACAAAACGAAACCAGGAAGGTTTTAGATGACTGCTCCAGCTGTAATAACATCTGGAATTATAAATAATATAATATAAAAAACTACACGTATTCTACCAAAATTCAAATGTAAAATAGTATGGAACATGCCACTTCAAAATAATATTATAATTTATAACGGGTTTTGGATTCCGATTACTGCATCTCTATTGCCACTTCAAAATTATATTATAATTTTTAACGGGTTTTGAATTCCGATTACTGCATATCTATCGTAGATGCGCTAACAGCGATGAAAACATTTTGCTATAATTTCATTAATAAGACACGCTACGGACATCTTGGCCCCGTAAAGAAATCAATCAAAAGAAAATTGAAGAAAAGACAGATTATAAGGAAGTATCCCCAAACAAAGCAGGAGGTATCAGAAAGTTTCAATGACCATTAATTTAGAAATTAAAAGTTTAGCCATAAAAAAATCAAAACTTCTTCTTAATTATTAAATATGTAAAATTATTTGTTTTATATCGTTTTTTAAATTATGATGTTCCCAAATTTTAAATGATACTAAAAATATTCCTCATAAGTTTACTTGAAAGGTCCAATGAACGAGAAGCTAAAGTATCTGAAATAATCTAGAAGCTCGAGCTGCATTACCCTTTTATAGTGGAACATAATATTTACAGGTCGATACAAAAATAACTTCAACCAATATGGTGATAAAAAAATTAAAAAGAATGGAACTGGAAGTTATCGCAAAAAGTCAACTCGTGCGCATATGAAGGCGACCAAGGTGGCAACTGGCAAGCTTCTTACTGCGCGGCGGAAACGTCTTATAAAGCAATTAATTGCCACAGCGTAATGGTTCCAGTCACGAAGACCCAAGGCTGGTTGTCGAGTATCACGTCGCCGAGCCACTTGACGGGTTGCGTGGAGAAGGCTCTTCGATTTAGCTTGGTCGTTATTTAAGAAACCACTTTAGCCAGTCAGTCTGCGGCTGTCACCTGTAGATGACGCACGCGCGTGCGCGGCGACCTCATTGGCCAATTTGAATTTCATTACGAGCGTTAAAGAACCCACCTGACCAATTGCGTTCGACTTGTCGCTTTGATTTCTTTTTCTTGACTTACAAGACGTGTGTTCCGTTATTGTGTTTGTGACATTGAAAACTGCTGTGATAGTTTTTTTTATTTGTCTTATAAATATTGGATGTCTTAACACTTTTAAGGTAAGTTTTTACATCTTTAATAATATAATTTGGTAACAATTTTATTGTAGAAAGTGATATTTTGGTTACGTTCATTTTACGCTAAATTCAACGTTGTCAAAGATAATTTTTGTCGTCCAGTGCACTGTTCACTGTCCAGTATTCGTTTTTGTTTTCTTTTGATGATATCATCCTCAAAAGCCGGTTCACTTACATCGGCGTCGCATGCACCTTCATTAATTTTCTGTTCTTGCATTCATTGAAAATTATTATGAAAAGTTTTTTGAGGTTCTTTTTTACTTGCAAGTTTTTTTTCGATTTCCATGAGTATTATTGTAAGTAAATATGTTACTTCATCAATCATCATTAGCTATACCACTACGACTAGTTTAATTAATTACAAGTTCGAGACAAAAATATTGTTGACATTTAAAAATAGGTGTCTATCATAGATATCAGAAACAACAGGTTTAATACCTCTATCCTCAAATTTAATTTAAAGATTTTAATGAATCATCTTCAAATATTCGTCGAAGATCCGGTTTGCATCAACGCCACTTGACAAGGATGTGAGGTTTTTCGAAGATAAGGTCAAATGATTATCATAAATTATTACAATACACCATTGCTTTGTGTGCTGATAAAATATAGCAACAGGTACTAATGGTACTATAATTCATCATCATCATCAATTTTAAAAAATGGCAAATTTTACTGCTCAAATCCATAATATACACTCAGTATCATAGTACTCGTATCTTATATCTTTAAACGAGATATATATATATATATATATATATATATATATATATATATATATCTTATATATAATATATAAAATTCTCGTGTCACAATCTTACTCCACGAACTCCTCCTAAACGGCTTTACTGATTTTTACCAAATTATATGCATATTCAGTAGGTCTGAGAATCGGCTACTGGGTACTTTATATATTGATAAGTGCATTTGTTGAATAAATAATAGTAAATTATTACAACCTCAGACAGACGGCGACCATTGTTTGTGTGACGGGATAGTGATCGATGTTGCCATGGCGACATACTTATTTAGTCACTTCATAGTCACACCGAGCGAAGCTCGGTCATATAGCTAGTGTATTATGAATAGTGTATGGCACAGACCACAGTACTAGATTACATGGATTTTAACAAAAGATTGGTTTTAATACAAAAATTCTACTACATGATTTCTATCGTTGCATTAAAGCTCGCCAACTTTCTTTCAAGACAGGCTAGAATATAAGCAAGAAATTATTTTTAACAAAAAATGAAAACTGACTTCCAAGGTAAAAACAATAATAACATCCTTATAATGTGAACTAAAAAGTATTTAATAATTTTTCCTATCTCATGGTGCCTTTTTCCGAATTCGGCTAAAACTCAACTATTTCTGTACTCAATCTTCATAATTTTGAAGTCGGTACCAGATATAGCTGAATCCAGATGCCAGAATATTTGAAACATTTGTAACTGGCACCGACTTAAAAATTATGAAATTTGAGTACAGAAATAGTTGAGTTTTAGCCGAATTCGGAAAAAGGCACCATGAGATAGGAAAAATTATTTAATACTTTTTAGTTCATATTATAAAGATGTCAGTATTGTTTTTACCTTGGAAGTCGGTTTTAATTTTTTGTTAAAAATAATAATTTCACTCTTTTTAGTTACCTAGTAAAATAATCGCGTACTATACGTAGATTAGGGCTGATTCACACCGAATGGCAGAGGCGAGGCGAGCAGTTTCAGTGTCATATTATGATTTTAAACTTTATCTTCATTGTTGTAATACATAGTTTCGCTTGAGAAATCTACGGCCGCCCGTGGACGCTCGTGGCCTCTTGCGGCCCTAATACACCTGTATACTATTCTACGTATCTTATTACAATTTGTTAACAGTCACACTTACAAAATATAATATATTACAAAATATCACGAAATATAATGCAGATAATTTTAATAAACAATACATTTAAAAAAGTCGAAGTGGATACGTGCTAGGGCCGCGCCAAACCGGAATTTTAGCAGCGGTGAGGCTTTCAGTGTCATATGATTTTAAACTTTATCTTTATTAGTGTAATACATAGTATCGCTTGAGAAGTCTACGGCCGCCCGTGGCCGCGATTGGTAAGTGTGACAGCTATGCACTCTAGCATGTTACTTGTATTATCGAAGCAACTTACTTCTCAGAAGTAATGTCAAATGTGTGCCTTACGCTCTGGAGATAAGGTTGAATATTTTGTTATGTTCAATTTTGGTGACATTGGTGATCCTGACGTGGTAATGATGATGATGATGATGAATGTAATTTGTATAGTAGCATATGCTTTCAGTTCTTAAAACAGCGCCAAACCCCCCCCCCCCCAAACATGTATCTATAAGGAATCCGGAGTTCTCTTAGTATCTTCGGAACCATAGTATACCTTGATGCAAAATCTTGCGTTTTGATAGCATATGCTTAGGGTGCTTCTCATAAAATCAAAATCACCATATGTTTCCATATAAATTTCGAGGAATTCCCTCGATTACTCATGGATCCCATCATCAGGTCACCACTTTTGTGAACATGGTATCAAATTGAAGTGAAACCTAATACAACAAAACAAACATTTCGAAAATCGGTTCACAAACGGCGGAGTAATCGTTGAACATACAAAAATAAAAAAATATATCCACAGCCGAACATATAACCTCCTTGTTTTTTGGAAATCTTTTAAAAAAGAAAAAAACCTATAAATTGTCAAAAAATTATGTATTATAAACTGATTGTGGAGACAAAGAAGCCCATATTATACATTGGAAGTTCCTTAAAAAACTCCTGTTCGAACCAGCCTAGCATTAGCTAGGCTATGGCCTAGCTATATAACCATTAGGTTATGGCTAAAAAGGCATCTCCATTTATCATTTATCATCTTCCATAAGCATTAAATTACTTATAACTTGATCAGGATTATTTTGGATTTTTTCACTTGCACAATTTTAGCAATAAACTAAGATTTTGCAAAGCGGCTAAGTACAGGATAGTTATAGTTTGCATTCCGTATATTTTTTTATTAAAATGATTATTTAAAAGTTTTGTTTCTAAGTTATGACCTTTTTCAACAAACGGAAATTCAGAAATGCAAATACATATAACCATTTAAAGTAAAGCGGGGAATTGACTACCGGGTCGCCCGCTACGGGCCGCCCGTCACGGGCAGGTCTGTCGCATGTCTGCTCGTCAATTCCTAGGTACGGGTACGCCAGACATGCCCGCCGGCCCGTGCCCGCAGCCTGCCCGCGAGATCGCATTTTTCCCGCGCGGGCACGGGCAAGTCTGCACATGAATGGTCGCAACGGGCGGCCCGTCGTCATTTGCGCCTTGGAGAGCGACTGAAGTGCACTTAAAATATTATTTTAAAACATAGTATTGTAAACAATACAAACATTAAACTTAAGAAAAACCAACAAAAACAATTTCGACATTCGTGTATTTCCATTTACCGGTCGCATCCTTGTTTGTGGAAAGTTATAAAAGCAAGGATTACATGAACACCGATCTACGTAAAGCCTCTTACAGCGAACTTATTGAAAAATCCAAAGAAATCATTTTTTACAAAGAAGATCGAGTCCATGAGTCCACGACCGAGCTGCAGCTCTCTATCTATTCGACTGACATGCCTGTTCTGTGTGTGTTCAATAGGGGCAAGCGGCAGACTTGTGCCAGACCGGGCGGCCCGCGGGCAGCCTGGTAGTGAATTCCCCGCTTAAAAGTTAGCTAGTGAATTTGTAATACATTCAATGTTTTCTTAACCTAGTTACATGATAAATATCGTAACATAATAACGTACTGTAAAGTTTACAATATGTGAGTATACCTTAAGGAACCTTATAATCCATCCCCTTTTTAGGAACCCCTAACCACAATAGAGAAACTACAATTGCTATCTGAAGAAACCTCTAGAACGAAGATATCTTTATTATACTGCAACTGGTACGAAGAGATCTTAGAAAACGATCATCTGAGAACTGATGCTGCTAATTAGTTGCTCTCACACTTGAAAAGGTTGCGTGCGCCTGACCTTAATTATGTGTTGCAATACCGAAAAATACTCAACCCATATCTTACTAATCTGTGACTAAAAATTGTCGTCCTTGTAGGTTGTGGCATGTCATTTAAAACATAATATTGAGCTGTTTATAATAATATTGGCTGCGAGCCATGAAACAAATCTAATGTTACGAATGTTTATGGCTTTATTCACTTTTAAATTTTTTCTAGCATACTTTGTGTATTCATTTATGTTTAGTATTTTTCTAAATTTAAATATTTCTCCATATTTTATTAACTTTACCTTACTCAACTTAAACGTGGGACATAAAAATTAATATTTATCAAATAATCACGTAGGTCCTAGACGATGATTTTAGCGACTATGACAAAATATCACTTTAAACTTCAAAGTCGTCTAATAATATGCAATCAGAGACGATATCGAATGTCCATTCTTGAGACAAGTATCAGTTGTACATGACGGGAAAAACAAGGTGAAAAGTTAGCCTAGATAGAGCTGGTTTGTATCTGAATAATGATAGGGAATGTGTTGTTAATATCTGCTCAACATATTTAACATACTTTCGTATATCAGTCTACTTGGAAATGATCCTATGTTCTCAATACCGATGTCTTGAAGGTTTAAACTTTAAACAGTGCAGTGTGATTATTTGAGTAATTTTTTATTATCTTATTCAGTATAATTATAAATTTTAATATGTTTTATCCGTTTAGTAATAAATTATAATGGTAACAAGTAAATTTTGCAAATACATTTAAATTACAAAAAATAATTCAATTATTTTTATTAGAGATTATATTAAGTATATATTATGTTTTCACGCATTTTCTTACTAAAAAGTTAAAATGTGTGGAATCAAAATTAGAAGTTGGAGTTAGTAATAAATCTTGAATGTGCAGTGTTAATATGACGTTTTCTGTCAAGACCGAGTCGCGTCGTTGAACAGGGTACCATGGGATAATGGTATGGGAATTAAAAAGTATAAAAAGTATGTGGATACGCGTCACCGCACTTTGCTCCTGCCTACCAACTGGGGAGTAATGAAGGTTGGATGTGGCATATTTCGGTTTAAAGATCTTTATTATTCTCAATAAGACATATTATTTTATACATCTTAACGACATAGGTATTTTATTATAAGGAAATAAAATCTTAGTGTTCAACATAACCGAATAATGTTTAGTTGAGTGGAATCCACTCAGAACAAAACAAAAATGTATATATGGCCGGTTTTTGAGTGTTTTGACAGGATTAAGCTTCAATGTTGGTCAATTATTAAGATAAACTTGTATACTAGTAAAAAGATATATCTGTGTAAAAAACCGAAGAAACAGGGATTTAAACGGTAGTTTAATAATAAAAACCATGATAACTGCAAAGATATTACGTATTCATAAAGTCGTTTGATATTTTTTGGCTGGCATTAATATTTTATGTATGCGTAAAACAAAACTTAAGGGCTTGTATTATCGTATTGTCAATAAAACTTCTATAACCGTGTATTTTTACGCACAATCCTTGAGCCGTACTAATAAAATATGAATGTAAATTTAATGTTAATACAACATTTGTATGCGACATATAAGCTACAGAAGTGAGTGTACATAATATATCTGCTTCCTTTGACATTGACATTTGAAACGTGTGCCTTCAAAAACTATAGTTTCTCTATTCGTGCTCATTATCATATTATATAAAGAGTTGGTATGTTTGTCTCGTAAAAGAACGTGTAATGTTGTGATATGTGCAACGTGCATATTATTGTTAAACTAAGATATACTTTTTGTAATTAAGAGAAAAATACTTCAATTTAATTCTACTCAAAAGCTAAATAAGACTAAACGACTCAATAAAATCGCCCATGACTATTAACAATGTCAGATGTGCAAAATCGACAATTTTTTTTTTATTTCATAAAACATATCCTTAAAACCAAGGCTATCATTAGCTGAAAAGAAAAAATCTTTATTATGTTTTTGCATAGTTTCTGAAATAGCTAATTAAAAATGTCGTATATTACTAAGATAGTCCGCTAGCAATGTCAGATAGTCACTACCTACGTTGTTAGCGGGACGCGGGGGTGAGTGAGAGCGCTCGATGTGCCACTTTCGACTATGTTAACGGAGGGAATGGACCTCGCGCTCTCATTTGTTTTTTTGCAACCTTAGTTATATTTTTTAATTTTCGACGCCATTTAATGTCTACAAGATCAGCGCGGCTAATCAAACTAGTTACTCAACGAAATTAAGTAAAATATAGTAGTAGGGAATAAAATGCTGATGGAAATATTATGATCGAAGCTAATACTAGTGCGAAAAATGGTATTTACTATTCTTTATTATATTTTTTAAAGATTTTGAACAGTATAGCTTATGTTTTATTGCTTTAGATTTGATTATAAGATAAACACTTACCTTCATTAACATTTTATCGTAGGTCATTTAAAATTGTCGGATGTGCCACATCCAACGTTCTTAACCGGTTTTTCAAATGCATGAAATGTCGGTTGTACCACATACGACATTCTTAATCGGTTTTATAAATGGTTAAATTGTCGGTAGTACCACTTCCGACATTGTTATGCGGATTTTGAAATTGGTAAAATGTCGGTAGTACTACATCATAATCATTTCATTTATTTTTCTTATTGATTAAATGGCGCTTGTAGTTTGTACAATATCTGCCGTTGCTTACCGACTTTAAACAATCTTCAGAAGGCTTCAAAATAGGTCATTTTTGTACGAAAATTAAGTTTTTGTGGGCACACATACAAAATATAATTTTTTAATTCAATAATCGTGTTTTGGCGATCTGGTGTCTAATAGCTGATTTTGTAGGCATTTTTATAATACATAATAATAAAATACACAGTAATAAAACATAAGCTATACAGTTAAAAATCGTAAAAAAGGTATTAAAAGGACCTTTTTTCACACTAGGTTTAACTTCAGTCACGAGATTTCCATGAGCATTTTTTTCCTATACTATTATTATAATTTTCTCAAATTCGTTGAGTAGCTAGTTTGATTAGCCTTGCTGATCTTGTAGACATTGTAAATGCAGAGCTTGCAATATGTCTTAACAAACATATAGTTTTCCTCAGATTATGTAAAAGTGAAATTATTCTCAAAAAATGCCATAGGAATAAATAGAGAATATCGGATGAAGAAGACTGCTGTTGATTAATTAAAATTATAAATATTAATCTAAGTTTTTCATGAAAACGAAGGCTGTGGTAGTACGTAAGTGCCCTAAAATGTAGAGATTTTTAAGAACTACCTGATTCCGTAAACTTCGTTTGTTAGCGACAAATTAATGGACCTGCAAAACAGTCAGTCCTTCGTCAGTATTTTCTGTATTTCCCACATATTTGGGCAAATTCATCTCTGCAGCGTATTTGGCAGATGTCGATAAGATCCATAGCAAGTTGTTCGACTTAAAAAATATAATATTTTCCATTAAAAATTCGTGGTAGCCACCGCCGTTGCCGCGTCGGCGCCTTGTTTTAAGCTTTAATCAAACTGCCCTAACTTCTAAAATATTTGCCCCATGGTAATAATTTAAAAGACAATTCTATTCTTTACAGAATCGCTATTAATATTTTGATATTTATTTAGGTAAGGATCAATTATTGTTAATATGCAAAAAAAGCCACGCTAGTAGGAGATAATTTGATTTAATTTTTTAATGAAAGAAATGGTTAATTATTTGTTAACCATAAAAGATATATATATGGTGTCCTGGACTTTTTTGTAGATAATGATGAACACTATAAGTATTTGTAATATTATTTCTATGACTCAGCTGTATTTTTCGCAGCGCAAGCGAAATAATGTAATTTATTGCAAATTTTTACCACTTTAGGTTATATTTTTGCGATTTTCGGTATGATCCCTAATATTTTTCTGAATAATACACTGTTTATGTTCTTCGCAAATAACGTAGCTTAACAAGGGTACAATAATTTTTAAAATTAGTTCAGTAGTTATTGAACCCATTCATTACAAACAAAGATACAAAGACTTTTCCAAACACGAAACAAACTTTTCTGAATTTATGATTGATACAAGAAAAATGTTAATTTTGTTAAGTTAAGTTAAGATTATTGATATCATAATATCAAAAAGTCAATAAAATAGTGATGGAAATAATTTTTAATTTCAATGTTTTAAGTAAATTTATATTTCGGACGAAAATTTGATTTTCCGAATTATTTACGTCATAAGGAATGTTTTGTATTTTCATACATACATTGTTTTCACGTTTTATTTGAGAGGAGTCCATAAAAAAGACATATTTTCTTTAAATTGTTGTCATTTTTGTTGATAAAGTGTCTACATACGACATATTTTTAAATTAAAAGTTATCACTTAACAATGGCGTAAGTGCCACTTCCGACAAGCAATCATTGATTTTGTACAAGCAACAACGTCAGTTCTGGCACTTCCGACAAATCAGCATTACTCGTACTCCGATAAAAAGGCCGGAAGTGACTTTTCTCATATTTATTCATAAAATACGGGATACTCCTAATAATATACTAAACGTAAATAACTTATAGAGCCCAACCCTGAAATTTCATGATTCTACTTGATATAAGTAAAAAGTTATTCACAATTTAGACTTTGAATCGCTCTCCTGTAAAGTTGCTGTTTTTCACATCCGACATTGTTAATAGTCATGGGCGAAATTCACATACGTCGTCCCTTCCATACGATTAAGTTAAAAGATGATTTACATGTTGATAGTGCACACGACATTAAGGGTTTTAGAATGCAAGTCGTGTAGAGGTCCCGTTACGCGAGATGCAAATGCATAATGCTTATTTTATAAGTACTTTGACCAGTATAAAAAGGTCTAGAAGATTATAGCCCTCCATCTGTTCCCAAGATCTTTAGCCATATTATTTTAACGAGCACAATCATCGTAACCATCTTATTTATGTATTAGGTAATACTAACAATAAAACCTTTAACTGTTTTATCTACGACTTCTAAAGTAATTCAATTTTAGAACTTCGACTTCCTAGTGGTTTGATCGTTGTGCATTTTATATTAATTGCCACGTCCGCTTGCTAATTCTTTGTGCGTCATTGGTTGTTAAAAGTTATTGCTTTTGAAACCTGTTCCTCGATGTTCAGAGACCTCAGGCGAAATCGAGGACTTATATTTATTGTAAACGTCTGTCAGGGTGTCGGGATAATTTGCAGTCTGATTTACTAATGCGTCGAGAAGGAAACGTTATCATCGGAATGTACGAGGAAAACATAAGCGATTATAGCTGAGAGGCAACTCGACGCGATATAACATGTCTTAGTTAATGGACATTCTATTTAAGGGTCAGTTTACGTCGAAACCAGATGAGAGGAGTCAAAAATATGCAGTATTACAAGTTGGAATATCTAGCGGCGCGGCGCATCGTCATGCTTTTTGACATTTCAATTTTATATAGATTGTAGTAAAGCCGCGCTTCATTTATCTTGTTTCGTTATGTACTGACCATAATTTTATGTTTTTGTACCCATTGATTACCTAAGTCTCTTTCAGCTTATTATACCTTGCCACAAAAATGTAATTCAATATGAGTAAATTGAGAAACCCATTTAAAAATACTGATTTTGCAAGTCCAAATATTTGATTCTCGAAGTATTCTCGTCTTAGAAAACCCGTACGTTTCAGTTTTTATATAAACAATGGAATTGTTTTCAAAATTGTCTCGTTTCGGCTGATTAGGCGTGCAATTGTCTAATTTTTGTTGTGACCACACCTTGAGGCTATTGTGTTCTGTAATTTCCCAAAGCTATTGCGTATTCACATTTGGTAATACGTGCAATACGTACCTTCACATTCACGTAAATATTTTTCAATACTATCCCTTACACAACGAATTTCAAGTAACAAATAATGTGCCTTCGTTAAACATTGCACAGCCCAGTGTCTACTTCTATTACTATGAAGTCAACTCCAGAAACTTAAAAAAAACATAAATTATTGGAACACTCAAAATACTTCTTTGTTTACTTAAAAAAACAATATTAGACACCTCCAGAAACTTAAAAAATACATTATTGGAACACTCAAAATACTTCTTTATTTACTTAAAAAAAAACAATATTTTAAAGATTTTAAGCGCATTGACTTCAAAGTAACACAGTAATAAGATTTACAAAGAAAAATGAACATGCAGAAATACAATTCATTGGAGCGTGACTCATCAATAATTAGCGAGTTGCCAAAAGTTGCAATTAAATTCTGAATATCTTAACCAGACGAAGTGATTATGGGCTTTCTATGCATTCGAAAGTGTGTTTTATGAATTTAGATTTGCTTAACTCATCCAGTTTGTCAATTATCTTATCTGTTTTATAAAACATTCGATGCATAGTTTACAGCGGTTCAAATGAGTTAAGAATTGGAAATTCACGATCGCAATCGTAATATAAAACTTTCTTCTGGTGAGCAATTTAAGATTTCTAACTGAGTACCATAACATGAACATAAGGCTAAGATATTAACGTTTACCGCACATCATACGTTTCTTATACTTGGAGTTTTCGAGTTAATTGTTTCGCTTAGTTACTAAACAACCATCTTCCCTAGCCAGCATTGAGATACTTGGCGTCAACATATCGAGCGAAGTCCAGTTCCGATATCATCTAGAGGATAAGGCCAAGTTAGCCTCGAAGAAGCTTGGTGTTCTTAACAGAGCGAGACAGTACTTCAGTCCGGACCAACGCCTACAACTCTACAAGGCGCAGGTTTGGTCTCATATTAATAATATTGTTCTCATCTCTGGGCAGGGGCGCCAAAATACCAACTACTCCCTCTGGGTCGTATCCAACGAAGGGCCACTCGAATTGTTGACTGCAGACTGCCATAGTGTTTCAAACAGCTTGGACCCCTCGGAATTACGCCAAGATGTAGCTTCACTCTACATCCTCTATCGGTTGTATCGCGGGGAGTGCTCTGAGGAATTGTTCGGAATCATACTACCTGCAACATTTCGCCATCGTCCCACACGAAAAACATACCATCATCATCACCTTGATGAGTGGCAGCCTTCCACCGTGCGTTTTTCGCGTAACTTTCTGCCGCGCACTGTAAAATTCTGGAACGAACTGTCACCAGCAGTATTTCCGGAACTATACGACCTGCAAAACTTCAAGAAGTGAGCGTATTCCTTCTTAAAAGGCCGGCAACGCGCCTGCAGCTCTTCTGATGTTGCAAATGTCCATGGGCGACGGTAGTTGCTTACCATCAGGTGACCCGTTTGCTCGTTTGCCCCCCGGCTTATTTAATAAAAAAAACACCTAATACAAACTTCATACTCGAGAATTATGCAAAGAATATGGAAGAAAATTACAATTTAGAATCACTTCCAGCTATTATGTTGTCCATAAAACATTTTACATCGTGGAAAAATACAACACAATATAGCTTCCGTGATTAATATTCAGAAGGTAATAATGGTGACAAAAAATGACCAATCGTGTCACTTTGTATACCAGGCACGTAAACAAACATTAAAATGACAAACGTACCACTTTCACTCAAGAAGTGAATTGCAAAAGAAAAGTAAGCCGATGATGCGTAACAATTAGACTAATGGTGAAGAATGTGTCGAATTAGCATTGTGCTCTGAAATGTGGCCACCGTTAACATTGTTGACAAAAAAGTGTGAGTTTGTTAAAAGAACAGATAGAAATATTGAACACAATAACCAAAAAAAGTAAATGTGAAGTTAGCTACGAAGTTACTCTAAAAGAGAATTATTTTAAAACAAAATTATAAGTAAACGTTTTGATAATTTTACTTTACATGTAAGCTGTAAATAAAATCAAATAGAAATCTCAACAACTCGTAGCCTCAGAGTAATTTATATCAGACATATATTTTAAGTTACAAAATACGTTATATCATCATGTACACAACACATAAATTGTTTAATCTGGACAAGCTAATAATCTCTCGCCTACTAATCAAGTCGAGTCAATGAATTATATCCGTCTGAGCAATTCTCCAGATGTTTCACTTTTCGATGACGTAGAGTGTGAACGACCTGTCGCCGACCGAATGGTATCGATGTACTCGATGCTTTATTAAATCAGGCTCACGTAGCTTTCTTCTAGACCTTTCGAATATGTAACATTAAAGGTCGCTTGCAAATCAAGGCTCTTTACGTTTATGATGTGAAAAAAGATTTGGCAGGAATATTATCATACGTAATAAGTAATAACATTTACGAACCCTTTAGCACGATATTTGTCTGACATTCTTTTAGTAACTACATAATATTATTATCGAGTAAAAAAACCTTTCCACTATGTTCCTTTCGAAACTTAAAGTACCTTATAAGTTTTACCCCTACAACTTCCAAGTCGTTTTAGAGAAAACAACATTCGTATATTTTAAATAGTTTTTTTTTTTATTAATTATATATCATATTATGTCTCTCACTCTTTCAAGAAAATAGTGAAAATTTTAATGTCCAGAGAGATAGTCTTCGTAATAAAAATATTACTTTCATAAGTGGTAATTAAGGCTTTCTTTATTACAGTCTGGCACTCTACTAGTTAATACTCATTTTGAAACCGTACGTGCCGTCACAGACTCTTACAATGTTACTAGACTGTTTTCACCACCGTCCATTTACTCATTCTACAGGTCAAGGAAACAAAAACATTATTTTTAGAGATTTACTTATTGAGATGATTAAACAATAATTATATTATAGCAATATTAAAAATGATTATCTCACTGAAACTGATGATAATAATAATAATTATTATTATTATAACTAATAAGATTTCTAATACCTTCGGTACATATTTTAATTGTTAATTGATAAAGTATAATTACGTAGTAAATTGAATATTTTAGATAAAGTATTCAATAAAGCTACCTGTCAGTTAATAACTTTGATCACGTAATACACAACCTTGTCTGTTGTGACCTCAGGTCAGGAGTTACGTGTTTTAGCTGCAAGTGCTCGCGGAGTACTTTGAGGTATTGTTGTAGGTCCACAATTATTTATAATGTTTACTTTAGAAACATGTAATGATATTTATGTTTGAATTGCAGAATATAAGAATATTGCAAGTGCTATTTCACATGAGAACGATAATGAAAGTAGTTATGATACCGACGGTATATCCGACACAATACTTATGTAAAAACTTTGAAACCGCCCCGCCTGACATTGTTCGGGCAGGAATAAATTTGTTACACGGTTCAACGGTCAATTAGCCACAGTATTTATATAATATCTTTTTGCTATAATTGGTCACGGCTCGTAAAAATCAAAACAATTTTTTGTTAGGAACTTACGTTAACATAACGTTAGTATTGTGGAACTTAATTCCTAGATGACAGTTGGAGAGAAGCTTTAGTGGTACCAATATGAAACCTGGTAGAATTCCAAAATTAAATACTAGTTATAGATCTATTGCCCTAACCTTATTTGCCTATTATTTGCCTATTGTTGCTGCTCTCGCTATAAAGATTATTGAAGTTATTCAATACTCACAATATTATAATATTAGGAGCTTTTTGGAAAACGCAAAAACACTATGCATTTGAAAATTAATATTTTACTTTGTAAAGTAAAATTTATAACATTAGAATACGTCACCATATTATAAAAGTTTTAAAAATTATTATGGTTAATAAAATCAAAGTTAAAACATCTCAACAATGTGTAAACATACTATAAAATAGGAATGTTATAAATAAGTACATAATATATTATTATTATTGTATTTGGGAAACATGCTAAAATATGAATAAGCTATGGTCATTTACCTAAATATTATGTGCCTGTCCAGATGAGGCGTTTCACATGGACGAGGCAATTTATATAGATTATGGACGATGCCTAGGCAGCTCTATAGAACTAAGCCTATAGGCTTGCCGAAGGCCAAAGTAGACATAATATTTTACAGTATAATAAATCGTAACTAATAAATAATAATACATATAAATGGTATTTTGAATTTATTTGTTTGTTTCCATATTATCAATAACTTATCAATTGCTTCATTATTAAAAATCGTCCAAGTGCGAGTCGAACTCGCGCACGAAGGTTTCCGTGCCGTTTATAGCAAAAAAGGCCAAAAATGGTGTTTTTGTATGGGAGCCCCTTTTAAATATTTATTTTATTTCGTTTTTAGTATTAAATTTTGTTGTTATAGCGACAACAAAAATACACAATGTGTAAAAATTTTAGAAGTCTAGCTATAGCGGTTTTTGAGATACAGCCTCCAGTCTACGGCGGGCGGGGCCGGGTATGGGCATTAATTTTTTGCGATTTTTTTAAGGGTCATATTTTTTTATTTATTAGTAAATTTAGAAAAAATCTAACGTGGAGGCAAAGCTTTAACAGATCCCAATATTGTTTAAAAAATATATTTGTCTAGACGCATTGTTCACGAATATAGGCTGATATGATGATGATGATGATGATGATTGTTCAGGGAATGAATTGGAGAATACGTTTATACGGAAAAACAGTTTTAGCGTTTCCTCTTAATAATAATCATCCATATTGTATCATTTAAAATGAAAATTAGTTGTTATACTCAAATAGTGAACATCAAAATTCACAACACAAAAGAAACATTTAAAAACTTAGAAAGATTATGCGCTTTGTCCAAATTTAGGAAATAAAATTAAAAAATATAATATAGATATTGATTCCATAGTGAGAACACACCTTAACTCTAATGGCCAGTTTACATTATTCCAGTATTCCAGCAATCCAGCGCTGGTTCTATTAAACTAGATAATGTAAACCGGCCATAAGTGATAAGAGCCTAGGTACCGGCTAAGCTACGAATAATAAAAACTTATTATGATAACAATCGCAAGAAGTGTAAGGGCCTGTTTCATCACTTCCTGATACATGCCGAATAGGCTATCCACTACTTAACTTGACAGATGAAGTATGGAGAATCTGTCAAAAAAGCGTTGAATAGACTATTCGGCACTTTAGCAGAAAGTGGTGAAACAGGCCCTAATTATTGTTTTAGAGTACACAGTTGTTACTGTGTACTCTAAAACAATAATTAGGGCCTGTTTTATTTTGTTAAATAAAATGCTCTATTTACCCTCAGCTAGTTATATAACGCGGCGGTTACACCATATTACTTAATTCTCTACTTCCTAAGGAATTACTAAACAATATAATTTATCGGTATTATAACCGATTCTGTCCATTTATGCTGCGTTATTCCTAATTGGTACATTGTGTAATGAGGTATCATTATGTTACAAAATCCGATCGCTAGTTTTAGGACTTAATTATGGAAATTGTTAGAATCGTAGAGAAAGTCTCTTTGTAGTTCCTTGTTTTATCCACTATTAATATAAATGTTGGAATTTTGATGTAGCTTAATTAAAAAATTGCTGAAACATTAAATAGAAATACCGCCTTCAAAGGTATAAAGATGGAGCAAAGAAATAGTTGGAATTTAGCGGGTTCTAAAAATTACTATTTGAAGAATACATAACGTAAATTATTATTACTCTTTGGTTTAGTGTCTTGAGGGTCGCGGTGCCTATTAAGGCCATCCCCCAAGCAAACGACCTTGACCATACATCGCACAGATCGCACAAAAATCCATTTTTTTTTTACTTATTTTAGTCCAAAAGTGATCTAAAGAAACAAATTAAAATGGGGAACATTAATGTAGTTAATGAAATTGTCTGTCTATTGTCATGTGTTTTAAATAAATGTAATTTGTAAATACTTAGGAGATGCTGAAAGTATGCTTCAATTTTAATAAATTGGTATTATTTTGGAAGATAATATCATGAGTATAATAAACAAAAATAGAAAATTTAAAACATGGAAAGGAATGTTGATATACTTCAGTATATCAACATTCCTTTCTAATATAATAAACCGCTTTGAAATTGGCGTAAAAATGAATTACTGCTGCAAATGGTAATGTTTAAATTAAATTATTATGAACTAGATGACGCCCGCAACTCCGTTGGGCCAAAATTCGTTTATCGCGGCGAAACCGTACATTTTTCCGGGACAAAAAGTATTCTATGTCCTTTCTCGGCTCTCAAAGTGTCCCCGTACCAAATCGTATCAAAATCGGTTCAGCGGTTTGGGCGTGAAGAGGTAACAGACAGACAGACAGACAGACAGACACACTTTCGCATTTATAATATTAGTATTAGTATGGATTCTATAAACCTAATAGGCTACTTCCATTAGTGTTTGTAACAAGTGAAATCATAAATAATATTGTATTTGTACATTTCTCTCAATATACAATAATTATTTTTAGAATCTATATATAATAATTCTTGGAGCCTAGGCAGTGGACCCATACTTAAAGATTATATATATTACTAGCTGTCCCGGCAAACGTTGCTTTGCCATAATATATTTGGTATATTATTTTATTGAAATGACTAAATAAGTATGTCACCATGGCAACGTCCATCGCTATCCCGTCGCACAAACAATGGTCGCCCTCAGTCTCAGGTTGTAATAATTTAGTATTATTTATTCAACAAATGCACTTATCAATATATAAAGTAACGAGTAGCCGATTCTCAGACCTACTGAATATGCATATAAAGTTTGGTAAAAATCAGTAAAGCCGTTTCGAAGGAGTTCGTGGACTAACATTGTGACACGAGAATTTTATATATAAGATTATATTTCATAGAATGCTTTAAATAATTTAGTTCAATATTGTGTATATTAAATAAAATAGATATACTCTTTGATTTGAAAGATTTATTATATAATAGATGATGCCCGCAACTCCGTTGGGCCAAAACTCGTTTATCGCGCGGGAACCGTACATTTTTCCGGGACAAAAAGTATCATATGTCCTTTCCCGGGACTCAAAGTATCTCCATGCCAAATTTCAGCAAAATCAGTTCAGCGGTTTGAGCGTGAAGAGGTAACAGACAGACAGACAGACAGACAGACACACTTTCGCACTTATAATATTAGTATGGATTAAGAAAATAAACCAGCTTCAAGAGTTTGCTTATAAATTATATGAGCAAACTCTTATAATTTTTGATGCTAACATTACATCTTATCACCGTTCACTTTATCTTGAACAGCATTTTTTTTTTTTAATCGTAATATTCTATATTATACAATATAGAAATATCTATATATAAATAAAAATTAAATATATAAATAAAATTATTTACTGTAAAAAGATCCATCGATTTTGATATCAGTCCAAATGTACTCTTAATAAATGTAAAATTCTCATAGACGACTTCAAGAAATATACTGCTTTAATATGTTGATAAATGTTCAAAGCAATATAAATCAAACCTAGCTATGACTGTACAAATTTCAAAGCGCTGGTTGATCGCTGATTTATTGAAAAGTAGCCGTGAGCAATAGACCGGAAACGCAACCTGCGCATGGCATACTTAGTTCTAAGGATAGGTGCTTTTCAAATTTCACCTGTCAATCTAAAATAAATGTTATCAGCTTAGAAATAAAATCCAATTTTGCATCATCACAATTCAAATACAAGGAAGCACCGACCGTTGACCATGCCAAACAAAAAGCGGGAACAATAATGGTTTGAATCGTTGATCATACGGACTTGGGAAAGGTGCTTATATTATGCAGGTAGTTTGTCGACGACATGCAACTTTGAACCTTGCCAGATGTGAGCAAAGATAGAATTTTCTTTGAACCCCATAAGAGATTAAGTTGGGAGGTGTTTTTAAGTTACATGAGAATATGTCGATAAAAAAGCTTCATAAGCGCCGATCAAGGCGTCGACTTGAAATACTTTTGATATAATATCTATTTTTAGGAAATATAACATTGATTGGAATAGAGAGGAAATAGAAAATTGTATTGTAACAAACAGACGAACGTTTTTATCTTCCATTCAAGTGTAAGCAAAAACAACATAACAACAAGTCGGTCAACAACGATGAAAGCCGTACGTGACGGCCATTTTAAGAACCTTGTCAATGGACCTACACTTTCAAGTTTGATTTGTAAAAATCGATTTATTAATTGACTCCGATTGACTCTTCACAATTAGAGATTTCTAAATTATGATCCATAAAAGCATAAACGGTCATGGTCAAATCAATAAATTTACTTTGATGAATGTATGTATGTGATTGATGAAATTCGAATTCGATGATGCTTTAATTAAGTAAAATTTGCATGTAAAGCAAATTAACCATAATAACATTTCTATTCCAACGCCTTAAAGTTCGTTTGTTTATTAATCCTTCGATCGTGGATTCTTGGAAATCTATTGTTATTCTATTGTGTCTCACTCATCGGTGAGCTTATGGGGCTTGTTGGTTTAATTGACATAGATAGTCTTATATTTGTGTTTTAGTAATAAACAAAATTTATAACTGAATACATAAATAACATTATTATATTAAACTTTGTCTACAGCAATTGTTGATAATTATGTGCACCTAGTGACAGGTGTGGTGACCATGCGAAGGATAATGCGTTTCAAACAAGAACGCAACTACCTGTGATTAATCTTTATGCCATAGCGCGTAAAAAATTGTTCCATAAAAAGTAAGAACTGGTTCCGTAGTAATTCTAAATGCGATCGGCAACGGTACACCTGGCATACATGTCAACTTTCAAGTGTATCCTGCAAATAAACTTGGATATCTTAGATATATTATTTCTATCAACATTCCTAGGGCGATCAGAATTCAGAACCAATGTACCAAAAAAAAAACAAATTTAATGTAGAAAAAGTTTCCGTATCTATTTTTTTAAACAACATCATCCCCGGAAAGTACGATCGTTTTGATTTCCAAAAATCACATAGTTTTACTTCTTGGATCATTTACATTCAGACGTATTGCCATTTCGTCATGCAGCTATGCTACATCCATACTTCCATACTAATATTGTAAATGCGAAAGCGTGTCTGTCTGTCTGTTTGTTACCTCTTCGCGCTCAAACAGCTGAAACGATATTGCTGAAATTTGGCATGGAGATACTTTGAGTCCCGGGAACGGACATAGGATACTTTTTGTCCCGGAAAAATGTACGATACCCGCGCGATAAACAAGTTTTGGCGCAACGGAGTTGCGGTCGTCATCTAGTCTACAATAAGGTGGTATAGAATATTTCATAAACAGAAAGGAACTATCTTAGACAAGTATTAATGGTAATCTCAAAACTTCCGCGGCACAAATTTAAGGAACTCCGCCCAGTCCGTGATGCAATAACAGCAGGGAAGTGTAACAGTTACCGCGACTGTAACAGGGGTAATAGCTGTTAAATTGATACTATTCGTCGCTTTC
Source organism: Lysandra bellargus (assembly GCA_905333045.1). Lineage (NCBI taxonomy): Eukaryota > Metazoa > Arthropoda > Insecta > Lepidoptera > Lycaenidae > Lysandra > Lysandra bellargus. The sequence continues at coordinate 3,139,152 of HG995340.1, read as the reverse complement.
CTTAAATCACTTGACACAGAATCAAATTATTGCCAACAGACACGCGAACTTGCTTAGTGCCGGTGTTGTGAATAAACAATTTTGTTGTAGAATTAAAGTCATTTGAGGTATTTTATTCTGCAGTCGGGAAAATAAAATAAAAAAATTAGGAAAATTAACAATAAATGAATTATTCGCATGAAATGTTGTTTTGATGATGAACATCAAAATAATATTTCATGCGGTAAAAAAAAAAAATAAAATAAAATAATATAATATATTTAAAAATTTTAGTAGGACCCACAATTCGTTTTGCTAAAAACATGCTGAAGACATAAACCTATCAACCAAAAATTATTATCTTATCAAGTAATATAAAAAGTATAATAAACTAAAAGTTTAAAATAAACCAGAGAAACTGGTATAGCCAGTGTAACATTATATTGATTAAAATATTGTAATTAATGGAACTATTTCTTGTCACACAGCTATAATTATTTTATTATTACGCCCACGAAAATTCTAGAAGGTTTTAAGAAGGTCGCCCGCTTGTGGGACAGCAAGTAATTTGCTTATTTCATTGAGATTTGTCGCTTTGCGTGTAGGTATGCATTTCATTATACCTGTATTCAATACGTTTTTATTATGATTTCATATTTATTATTATACAACGCGACGGTTTTTCATTGGCACTGCATAAGACTCAATTACATGCATCGGTTTGCAGAAAATGATAATTGTTATATTTCAAAGTTTGCTAGTTTATTTTTAACCTACTATAATATGATATAAAAAGTTGTCATAAAAGAATACCTAATAATAAAATACTTAAATAAAAATATGTTCTTTTTAAATTAAATTCGTCACAATTCATTCAGCATTTAGCTAAATTATTTAGCCGTAAAACATCAAGACAGTTTATAGTTCGCTTTTATTATTACGGTATTATTTATAATCTTCACTGGTAGTTTGCGATTACACATGTAAAAAAGCAAGGCAAGGCTTTTTATAGAACATAAATAGAAATAAAAACTAATCGAATAGAAACTCATGCACATAAGGCAACTAGTTGTCCCATCCGTTGGAACTTGAATTATTAATCTTAATAGAAAATTAGTTCGGGCTTGGAAAGTTCGTGATCTGAAGGTGATCATGTATCGTTTACGTCGACTTTAATTATGCGAGTTTCAAATGCCGATCATACTCGAGAATAATCGCTGGGCCTTGTTCTAATTTTTATAGTTTTTATGGCTAACTTGGTTTTTATAATACGCGTTGACAGAATACATCATTAAATTGCGACTTTTATAAACTATATTATATTAAAACAAACTTTGTGCTGAAATAAATATTTTGGTATAGAGTAGACCCTTTAAGTACAAACTAATAAATACGACCATAAATATTTTTTGGTGCAATTATTAATATATCTATTATCGTATATGAGCCTTCTCCCACTACGCGATTGTCCTGACTCTTAAATTTTATCAACAAAGTGATGTCGATTTCAGAGGAACAACTAAGTCGTTGTATAGGATGCGCAGGCGCATTTTTAATGACTTAACGGCCTTGACGCGTGACTTATAACACGGTTTAAATGTTAGGAATGAGTAACAATCAATTGCAAATGCCATACGATTGTGATCAAACTATTTACATGTACGATGTCAAGATAAAGTGACAAAGTACAGCAGAGTATATTTAAGGGCTTTAAATTATATTATTCAACATAAATACTATGATGAAATAAAATTCATAGTTCTTGTTTTGTTTTTCTTTTTTTCTTAATTCTTATTTCGCAGAAATAGTTCATCGGACAACCATTTTTCCATACTATAAACTATTCCTCTGGATTTGCAACATCTGCATACTTTCGTACTTTTGTGACATCAGTATGGATATTAATTATTGTTTAATTTATTAAAATTATACATGACTGACATTTTATAATTTTTTACATACCTATATTACCAACTTTTTCGTAAAGACTTTAGGAGTGAAATTTTTATTTCATTGACATTTTTATGTCATCTTAATCTATCTTATCTTGCTGATGATCCGAAATAAGCGATATCTCTAAAATCTAGTTGACGTGTTCTACTTTCTTCTGATAAAATATATCCTGGGATTTTACAACTAATGTAAATATTGCGAAGTACGTACTGAAGCCGTAAATGTTGTATTTTTATCAATCAAATAAACCGATAAATTACTATTTATCTGCAAAAATCCTAAACAAAAAGGGTGAAATAAAAAATAGATATAGCTTTTGAGAAAACTTGTGAAGTGAGCAAGGTCCACACTTGAAAACTATAGGTATAATATGACTCGTCGGTTTGACTTTTATTTTAATTTTACTACCAAAACGACTATAGTTACAGGTATTACTCATATGTCAAGGTACTGTGACTTGGTTTTCAAGACATAAATGTCAATTTTTGTCTCTAATTTTACCTACATATAGTGTCTCTAGAATAATCCAGAATATTTCATATAGACTCTGTAAACATGTTATTCAATTTCACATATGTATATAAAAATTCTCCTGCTAATCTCCTTTGAAACGGCTCGACCGAATTTTGTATTGTTATCGGATAGATCTAACAAATTTTTCAAACATGAAATAGCAACAGCCTTTTCCGGGTAAGCAGACAGGTGAGTCTTGAAACCCATTAATCCTTCAGGCCCCGCGCGAGCACTGGTGATCGCGACAACAATAGAATACAATAGCAATTCCTGGAAATTCCGACTGAAGTATTAATGATTATTTTAAGCAAGAAAACAAAATCCTGAGTATAATAATTGTATAAATGAAACAAAGGAAGCGATTCCTTCTAATATCAATGTCTTTATAGTCATATGAAAGTCATGAAGGCATACCAAGTACATACATTCGTCCAATACCTGCCGCCCAGTGAAAGTTAAGTACAGCAATTGTCAACTGTGCTTATAAACAAACAACCTATAAACAATACACAGTACATCGAAATGTGAACATTAATCGCAGCACTTAAAATTCAATTTACAGTGACTTTAGCGAAGCCTTTAAGCCTGCTACGGAAGGTATTATTTGATAACATAATAAGCTGTCATTGACTGACGAAATCGATACCAAAATCATTGGTAGCATTTCGATAGTAGCTTAACGTTTCACTTCACGAGAAACCGCAGTATTTTGAAAATAATGTAATATTCTGGGGACTTTAGGAGGGCCATGCTTCGGCATGAATGGGCCGGCTCGACCGGAGAAATACCACGCTCTCACAGAAAAACGGCGTAAAACAGCGTTTGCGCTGTATTTCGCCGAGTGAGTGAGTTTACCGGAGGCCCAATCCCCTACCCTATTCCCTTCCCTACCCTCCCCTATTCCCTTCCCATCCCTACCCTCCCCTATTCCCTTCCCATCCCTACCCTCCCCTTTCACCCTATTCCCTTTTAAAAGGCTGGCAACGCACCTGCAGCTCTTCTGACGCTGCGAGTGTCCATGGGCGACGGAAGTTGCAGTTGTAGTCCATCAGGTGACCCGTTTGCTTGTTTGCCCCCATAGTTCATAAAAAAATTTTGAATTAAAGCACTTCACTTTTAAGTTTCGTGCTTTTTAACAACAAATAGTTGAGGTCCATTTAAATCCATTTAAAAGGGAAATCTGAACCCGTTTACTTTTTCCTTAATATTAACTGTCAATTTCTCGTGACGAATAATTTCTGAGAACTTCGAGAAATCATGTCTGCGCTTAATTTGATTTAGCAATACGTTGTAACCAACGTAATACAACGTATAATTTTCTTTAACGATCAAGTGAAAAGTGACATAAGTATCAATTTCATAGAAATTTGAAATGATGGTGCACCTGTCATTACGAAAACGTATTATAATAGTACTTTGCTATGTATTGTTTGGATTTCCTTGGAAGTTAAAAAGAAACTTCATGTTATTGTTCTCTATAACTCTTTACTTTGAGCTTAAGCTATATTAAAATGAGCTCTAAAATTCAACCTAATAACTTAAATACTTATAACTGTTCTACGAATAATAAAAACTAAGGAAGAGTAACTCCGTCAAAAAAACATGCTCCAAAATACTTGTCAAAAAAGTGTACCTTAGGTTCACTTTTCATACATTTGCAATATTTAGGTGACCTTGAGCGGTATAAAGGCTGACGTTACATGATAGTTCGATTGGAACCAAATTTAAAACTGTATTTGTATGGGAGTTACGTTTCCTTAGGTTTTATTATTCGTAGTAACTAATCAATCAATACTGTACTTCATTCTAAGAAAAAAAATCTGAGGAAATCTTTTTTATTTGTGCTAGACTGTATCGACAATGTACTACTACTTAATTTTATCGTTAATTTGATATGGTTACGGCTGTATCATTTACCAGACGACATTCGTGTCAAAATGATTTCAACATGTAAAAAATATTTCCTGTAGGCTCTCGAGCGTCGGCAAACAATTTTCTCAAGCCGCGGCGCTCACGCAATCGGTTACAAAATAGTAGTGTCAATAGTTACATCCATGAAAATACTTTTAGATTCGTTCGTTATAACACCGATAATTTAATAAGGCGAAATACTGCTGCAATCATTTCGTAAGTTGGAGATTAGCCGTCGATAAATATTCGATTTGCCTTTGTATTTAATTGCAGGTATTGATTACTTTAGACAGAGATCGAAGGATAACATAATATTTCATCCGGCATAACTAGCTTATCCATGTACTAGCACTTAGCAGACCATAAAGAACTACGATTATTATATTCGTTGCAAAGTTTTGCTTTGTTTTTGTAGCGTCATATTTTATTTCACACTTTCTAATTTTGAAAAATAAAAGTATTATAAATTTATTAGGCGTGCCTTTTTTAATTAATTGTTATTTCGTTTCCAGGTAAACCGAGTGACGTATAGAGGTCGCCCGTACGGATTGTTGACCTACACTCGATCGGTCACCGGAAGCATTATGCCTTATACGTCCCCGACGATCTAAAGTACGAGCCGCACTTGAATATCGACCGGAATGAAATAATTATGCCAATAGACTGATCACGATGGAGGAGGTGACGACGCGTGCCAATCTCGAGTACATCTCTCTGACCCCCAAAAGTCAGAGAACTGGATCTACAACTTTTACGCAGATAACTAGCGATGACTCTCAGCGGGTGAACGGATTCGATAACCAGTCCGACATGGACTCTCTAAGTTCGATGCACTCTCTTGTCCTTAATTCGAAATCGCCATCTGCAACGGTATTCGTAGCGGCGACCCAACCAGAGCGACCCGTGAACACTTCTAGCGTAGACGCACTCGCCAACAACGGTCCCCACGTGGTCACGATCAGGATCAACACCGACGCCGACAAGCCGCGGGCGCCGAAGATTTCCAGCGTTCACCTTAAGAGCGAGGTGGACTTCGAGCCTATCAAATATGAGACTAGCAAGAAAAACAGCAGCCTGATCACACTAAACGTCGAAGAGAGTCGACCGAAAATTCTAGATGGCGAGGAGCTATCCAAAATGGACAAGCCGCCGTTCATCTACTGCAACTCGTACACGAGTCCAATTTCCAATCTGATGATGTCCAGCGGCCAGTGTTCCCCGAGCGACACTCTGGACTCGGGCACTTGCAGCGACCTCGACGGTACGCCTCCGCCGCTCCCCAAAAAGAAGACCTCCAAATCGAGTTCAACGAAGAAAGCCGTCTCCGTCACGGTAATTAGTTCGACAAGAAATCACGGCGAGGTCGATTTTGAAGATAACGACTCGAACATATCGTGCGACTCGCTAAATAGTAGCGAGTTAAATGGAAGCGTGCACGCCGAGGAAAGTCCCAGCGACGATGCAAGTAAAAAAGAAACGAAACAGTCTTCCGAGCATCCGCCCCGAGCCGCGATCAAAGTGAACAATAAAGACGGCAGCTTTCTACCGCAAGGTCTCCTGCAAGACATACGAGATCGCTCAGCAAAACTCGCAACTACGGAAAACGAAAGTGTGGACACGGTCGATGCGGTCGAGGAAATAAACAAAAATACTGCGTTGACCCCAGATATTTCTAAAGAAAGTTCACAATTAACGTCCTTCCTTCTGGTCTCGCAATTGAACAAGGAAGTCAATAAAAACAACGCAAACTTATCGCCGCCGCCCGCGTGTAAATCACCCATAATAAGGGAAAGCACCTACGAGGAGAGACAGCAGCTGGAAAAGATGAAAGAAGAAATTTGCTACAGTAGTCATTACTTCGATACGGATAAATTTTATGATTTCCACTTGAACGAGAAACAATTTGACAATGTGCCGGTGAAAAGTGATAATTGTGATAAAAGTGCGACCGCCTCCGAGATAGAGTATTTTGCCGGAGTGAAAGATTTCAAGTGCGAGGACGCGCAGTCTACGATAAAAAGTTCAAAGGGAACCATTCGCGGTGTTAAAAATCGCGTACGTGCTGGCATCGCTACATTCCTTCAGATCCAGAGCGCTACCAAGGTAATTTCTTCATTTATTTTTTAATTTATTGAGCTGTCAGGAATTTATTAGCTGTAGAAGTTTCAAACAAATGAAATTTTTACTTAATTTTACTGTTTGTATCACAAAATTTAAAAAATATAACTTGTGCGGCGTATCCCTTATAAATCTGTAAGCTCTCATTATAAGCACCGGCTTAAAAGGTCGTGGACCGGAGAACTCGAAAGTAAATTACTACAAAACATCACATAAAACACTTTTATTTCTATTTTAAAATTAACATTTTGATCTTATTTCGCCAGTTAATCGCAGATTCAAATTTTCATCAATCTGATCCATCAATCCAGTAAAGATTGACGAAAATTTGATCGTCTAACCCATGGATAGATGGATTGATTATATTTTTAACATGAACTTTTTATAACCATCAATATTCCGTCAATCAGATTGATGAAAATTTGACAGTCTAACCTGTGTCTTAGGGTCAATTCAGACCGCAGTGCAACGTGTAGATATGCATTTCTAAATTTGTACTGAATTGAAAGGCTTTAATTGCGTAAAACGTCTTGCAAGATATATTATGTGAAATCCATAAAAAATAAAAAATACATCTACGTATCGCGTTTCGTTCTGAACCCTTACCCTTACTTCCAGAATATTTATTTCGACTTTGCACGACTTTGTTTTCCATTCCAAAAGTTTCAAAAGTTCCAATTAACAATGAATTTTAAACTGAGTTCAAAACAGTAGCAGCAAGGTGACAATGCAATTATGATTAGTACGTTGTCTAATACAATCGTGAATACACAGTCAAGAATAGCTTTCATAGTGACGTTCGAACAATAGCGGTGCCAATTATAGTGCTTCTGTTGAGATATTGGTCATTGTTTCAGAGTTAGCTATTTAGCACAGTTTTATAAGTATTGTTTTGTACTAGCATCTATGTACAAGCTCTTTATACTTACTGCTTTATATCCGAAATTTTCCTGGTCGAAAAATAAGAAAGACCTATAATATTATTAGTTTAAATTGCAAAGATATCACTAAAAAAAATTAATATTAATCCTTCGATCGCGGATTCTTGGAAATCTATTGTTATTCTATTGTTGTCGCGGTCACCGGTGTCCTTATGGGGCTTGATGGGTTAAGATTCGATTTAAAATAGGTAGTAGTCGATCCCCTTTTTAAACCGCTTGAGAATTATGTTTTGAATTTTAGTGGATACCTGACCCAGCACACAAATACAGGGAATACGCGTGCATTTAAGTTTTTTTGCCTTGTACGTTTAGCAATCAATCTTTGCTTTATTACTATTTTGAAGATATTTTTGTCATTAAAATACAAGCTTATTATGTGCTTGCCAAAAAGATAGTCAAATCAGCGAATTGCTTTTGTAATGCGATATCATCATTAACGTTGTACTGGTTATCGCTTGGCGTGCGACAGGAACGAAGATCAGAGCCAGTGAGGCGTCTCATGCTAATTGTATGGTAATTAAATTTTTATTCCGAATAAATGAAAGTGGACACATGCGATCTATAAGTCAAGGCTGCAGTCAGTTCCGTGAATAACATGCTAATGCTGTCGAATGGTTTTGTATGACACGATAATGTGAGAGACCATACTCCACACTAATAATATCAATTTAAAAGTGTATTGGTCTGATTGTCCCTCTATTAATACTCATAGGTCGTTTTGAATCTCAAACCGCTAAATATGATTTGATGTAAATTTTTTATGGATGTAATGTGGGACCCGCGATATTTACGAATTTGTGTGCAAACGATGTAGCAGACAACATTTAGTATGAAATATGTATGTAAAAACATACAGGCATGTCTGGCTCTACATAAAAAGAAGATCCTGTTTCTACACAAGGGTTACTAAGAATATGTTATATTAATAATTCAACGTTTACTTGGGCTTATGATCTTGACGTCTCCTTAGAAATGAGTGTTTACGCATCGCAAAATTTTAACTCCATTGCTAAAAATATATGTTCCACATTGTGTTTAGTTGTAATGTATTGTTTTTGTCTTATTGGTCTTTTTAAAGGGTGGATCTCTTGAGTATAGTAATATTAACTATGCCTATTGGCAGGATAGATCATCTATGTATAAATTTTGCTTTCAAATCTAGATAAATTAATTTTGCATCGCAGTCATATTACAGGACATAGTACAAGATATTTAATGAGTAGCTATTTTTATAAGATTTATGCTGAATGTTTCCAGTGGCTTTTTAAATAAACAAATAACTCTTCCAATTTAAAACTCTTGTAACTATAACCCGCTGCTATTATACTAAACAAGGCTAAACATAATGAACAGTTAATTGTTACGTTAGCACTTAACTTTTACTTCCTAATTATATATTTAATTAATATTTTAGACCGTTCCATAACAGAATAATCTTTTGTGTATTCATTTGCATTTTGTTTACAACATTCTGACTTATTACAACAAGTTCTTAGCTTATAATATTTTGTTACAAGAATCTACATAAATGTCACAGCTAAATAACTTTTTATGAAGAAAAATAGACTACGAATCTACAGAGCCGATTTTGATAAAATTTTGCATAAACAGACTAAGCCATAGGGGAAGGAAAGAAGATACTTTTTGGGGTTCCGTACCCAAAGGGTAAAAACGGGATCCTATTACTGAGACTTCAATGTCTGTCCGTTTTTCTGTCCGTCTTTATGTCGGTCTCCTGGCTGTAACTCAATAACCGCTATAGCTAGACATCTGAAATTTTCCCATATTGTGTGTTTCTGTTCCCGCTATTATAACAAATACTAAAAACAAAATAAAATTAATACTTAAGGGGAGCTCACATAATATAACAAACGTTATTTTTTTGGCCTTTTTTGCTCGTAATCAATAATGGAAACAGATAGGCACTTGAAATTTTTATAAAGGCCTTAGTTTACTTGCTTTACTTTAATAATTAATAATAACATTTAAATAAAATAAAAATTTAAGGGGGGCTCCCATAAAACAATGTTTGACCTATTGTTCCTCTATAACGGTACGGAACCCTTCTTGCGCGAGTCCGACTCGCACTTGGCCGATTATTATTCTTGAAAAATGTACGATCAAATAATCTTAGTCGTGATCAGCTGCTTGTCATCATATTATAATCTGACCAATTTACGTAGGTCCGACATCTGCTATGGATTTATCTTACATAACCTGATAGTCTTACAAATAGTCCCTGCTACCGAATGCACTTGTACGGGCTGCCCGAGAAATTGTGTAAGTGGGTCACTAGTTTATTAGCAGATAGAAGCATAAAGGTCGTGGTTGACGGCGAATGCAAGAAAACCCAGTCTGTTGCTGGTGTCCCTCAGGGTTGGGTGCTATCGCCTACCCTATTCATACTGCATATCAATGACAATTAACACGTTACAAACCAACGGCATTCATTGCTATGCGGATGATAGTACAGGTGATGCTGTATATACCAGCTCCCCCAATATTTCTCGGCCAAATGTTATTGAGAGTCGAAACGAACTCTATCGGTTGTATCACGGGGAGTGCTCTGAGGAATTGTTCGGAATCATACTACCTGCAACTTTTCGCCATCGTCCCACGGGGCCATTCAAAAAATACGTTCGCATACAAGGGGGGGGGGGAGGGGTTTTGCCGAGTGTGACAAGATGTCACAAGGGGGGACAGGGGGTCTACGGCAGTGTGACGTTCGCCTTTCTTTAAAAAAAATTACTGAGTATATATTCATTCTCTCGACTTTTTTTCAATTTTGTAATGATAGAAGTCATTTATTTCGTATTAGTAAACATATACCGATATTTAAATGTATACATAATATATATTTATTACAGTAAATTGTATAATGTATTTAACAAATTATTGTAATAAATATAAATAAATATATCAAGTTAAACTTGATATAATATTTAACAAAACACACTGAGAAAATAACATATACATATTATTTTTTTATATATAGAATAAAAATTTAAATATAATAGAAATATTATTTATTTGTTTGTTATTAAAGATGTATGATAAGAATGTATATTTAAATTTTATTATAAGAATAAAAAAAATATTTTCTAATATCATTTGTGTATTATCATTTATCAATCAAAAATCATGTTTAGGGGGGGGGGGGGGGGCTTAGTTTTTGTGACGTAATATTTATAGCGGAGTCACAGAAAGTGTGACACCTCGTGACAACCGGGGGGAGGGGGTCAAAAATAGTTAATTTTAGTGTGACGTATTTTATGTAAGGCCCCCACGCGAAAAACATACCATCGTCATCACCATGATGAGTGTCAGCCTTCCACCATGCGTTTTTCGCGTAAATTTCTGCCGCGCACTGTAAAACTCTGGAACGAACTGTCACCAGCAGTATTTCCGGACCTACACGACCTGCAAACCTTCAAGAAGAGAGCGTATTCCTTCTTAAAAGACCGGCAACGTGCCTGCAGCTCTTCTGATGTCTCGAGTGTCCATGGGCGACGGTAGTTGTTTAACATCAGGTGACCCGTTTGCTCGTTTGTCCCCTTATTTAAAAATTTGGACGCATAATAACAGGCAAAGACAAGGTTCGGGTGCCGAAGCAATAAATATAATTTATGATCACAATTAAGAAGCCTTTTGCAATAACAATCAGCGACCTTGATCATAAGATTGTCATTATCTTTCAATATTCAATTTTTCATGTTGCGTCATCTGTGGTTTAATTAAAATTTGTAATACAAACAGACAACTGTTTTAAACTAGATGATGCCTTCAACTTTGGATACAAGAAGGTTTATTTTTATGTCGTAAAGACTATCTTATGGGGAGATACCCGTAGTTCCTACAAGAAGGATCCCACAAAACTTAAAGTCTGCACCAAAAATCAATATTGATTCTGCAGTTTGAATTTTAAGGAATTGTACTATATGAATTTTCTAAAGTAATCAACAATGTATACAAAGAAACTGTATCCGACCATATTATATTTTACAAGAACAAAGAATTAATTATTAAAGCCTGTAGGCTTAGAATGGTCACAATAGAACCGATTTCTTTATACGGAAGAATAGACAAAGTGACAGATTTACAAATCCGCCATTTATGACTAAAATCTATCAGTACGTCGATTCTTTCCTATTTTTAATGTTGTAATGCTAAGCCTGCTTATGTATAGCTATTAAAAAAACTGGAAACATGTAAACTTTATTTTTGATGCTCAAAGTCGCGGGCTGGCGTAGAGATGTTGTAGAAAACATGAGAGCGTGCCACTAAGTGAGTTTCACACCCGGTTAGTTTCACTGTTCCGATTGACTATAGAGTATAGATACTTTACACTGTATAGAATATAGTAAGTAGTGTACATTATATATATTACATATACATCTTTTTAAATGACCCAAAAAGTAAATAGCTTTTACCTAAAAGTAAGAGATAGTTACAGTTTCTGAGAATGTGTTATTGATTTGGTCGAGCTGACCCTTTCGTGCCTAATTATAGAAAATAGACAATTTGAAAGACATAATAATACGGAAATATGTTAAAACTATGAATAATAAAAACTATGTTAAATTAATATATAATAACGTTTCCTTCTTTATCAACGAACTTCTGCCCGAACAAATTTTCGGAAAAATCTAGGGCTATGTTTTAATATTTAAGTAATGCCTATTAAATAAAAAAATGTTTCAAATCCAATTATTACTTGATCACTCTATGACAATCACATTAAAATTCATCACGCAACAATCTTTACTTGATCAGAACATTAAAATGCGTTGCGTAGTTCAAAAGATTTCAATGCGTTCACTGATAATGACGTATAAGTGTGAAGCTTCGTTTTATTTAACAATTTTTTTACTTATTTATGAGCTTAGTGTTTATTTTATTTATTATAATATTATACTATTTCTCTAACTTCAAAGTTTCTAACTTTTTACTTTACTACCATTTTTCCGTATCGATTAAGTAGGTTTAATAATCGGCCAAGTGTGAGTCGGACTCGCGCACGAAGGGTTCCGTACCGTTATAGAGCAAACATAGACTAAAATTTGTGTTTTTTGTTTGGGAGCCCCCCTTAATTTTTTATTATATTTAAATATTATTATGAATTATTAAATAACACATATATGTAAGGCCTTCGTGAAAGTTTCAAGTGCCTACCTCTTATCATTATTGATTACGAGCAAAAAAGGCCAAAAAAATCACGTTTGTTGTATGGGAGCCCCCTTAATTATAAATTTTATTTTTATTTTAGTATTTGTTGTTATAGCGGCACCGGAAATACACAATCTGTGAAAATTTCAGAACTCTAGCTATAGCGGTTCTTGAGATACAGCCTGGAGACAGACAGACAGACGGACAGACATCGAAGTTTCATGAATAGGGTCCCGTTTTTACCCTTTGGGTACGGAACCCTAAAAATGATTCTATCTGAAACTTTATAAATCTAGTTTCTAGGAACCCTTTACAATGCTAGGTAATTCACTTGATTGGCAGTTCCCATGTATAAAATTATAGGAATGTGCATATTTAGATAAGAAAAGATTGAAGGAAGTGTATAACAAATATTCTTCCTATTGCTGTAAAAACTATGATCAGATCTTAATTACGTTCGATAGCATCCGTATAATTAGATTATGATTATATTATGCTCTATCGCTCGGTAATAAGGTTGGAAATCTGTTGTCGGTGGGGCGTCATCTTTGTAGATGAAATTTAATTCTTGAATAATAATAGGAAAATGTGCTCTTAGTAATCTATTAACGTTTTTTGGTGATAGGAATTTTCCGCTGTTGTTTCGTTCAGAATGTGACGTCATAATTAGAAGGAGATATTTTGTTGTAACGTTACTAGGTTTACTTCGTAATATTATATTATGGTTCAAGTGACATCTTTATGTAAACAAAGTTCTGTGTGGGTGGAAATATTACGTACCAATTTTAATGTCACTTATTTACCGCGCATAAATGGACATTCATTTGGTCAAGTATAAAATATATTATTTTATTCAAATGGAAATGAATAAACAAATTATAGGTAAAAAATTCAAATGACCAATAAAATCCTTCCTATCCTTTTAAATACTATAATATTTTACTTATTTTAAGACTTTTAACATGCGCTTTTGCTTATACTAAATAGGCAAGATAGTTCTGATGCTCATTTTCTTTGTATGAATAATGCTTTCTTTTGCACTCATAGCAAACAAAAGATGTAAATGGCATGGTTATGCTCTAGCAATTTTAGATCTAACCATAACCGATGGCAGACTTAGATTAGTATTAACGGTGAGCTCATGAAGATGATGTGGTTTACAACATATTTGGACCGCAATGATATCAAAAATTATCGTGGAAAATTATTTAGATTCGTGCGATATTACAAATCGATTTTACAAACTATAATGGCAAACTACTAAAAAATTTAAAAAAACGAACCGGGCGTTGAAATAAACTTGTTGTTTCTTTTCACGTGCAGTGTAACGTCATTTTAAAACTTATAACCGCTAGAAATAGACAATTAGAGATCAACTACGATAACATGGCGCGCCCCTCCAAAATTCAAAACTTTTGAAGTGCGTTGACTTGCGCGGTAGGCTAGTTTGATTAGTTGACCAACAAATCTTGGTAATGAGTGACATTAAGTGAAATATTACGTGGGCTGTGATTGGTTGAATACTTACTACATACAAACTCTTTCATAAGGATGTGACTACACACATTGAAACAGTCATTTGGAGGGGCGCGCCAAGTTATCGTAGTTGATCTCTACTGGCACTTAGGCTATGATCTAAGCCAACAAGCTATAGTGTATCGGTGATATGTCATGACATAATTTATGACGTGAGGTGAGACCCGTCACGACATTGTCAGGAACGCGGAAATGGTGGTATACTCGATCTATATGTTAATACGATCGACATGTTTTTGTCAGCTCTACACTATTTTAAACTATAATAATATAAAAGTTTTATCTTATGTTTTTGCTTGCATACCTATTGAGAAAAAACTTAAGCAAAAGATTTTACTTATCAAAGGGAATATTTTTTTGCTCCCGTAAATGGGGAGTGGGGACCGTAAATATTATTGTTACATCAACCACCATGCATTTCAATTTTATTTCGCTTTAAATGAAAAGTCATTTTGCATCTCGCTACGTTTCGTTTCGGTTTAAACTGACCCTTGCATTTTAATTAATAATAATAATTAACATAACAATATTACGTCAATATGGTCTCTAAATTGTTGACTAACTTACAGGTCATTGACTAAATTAACTACATTATTCAATTAACTGTTTTAAGAGCTCAGAGTTCCCACCAAGCCTTATTTACTCCAAATAATACGAAAATAAAATAGAAAACTTCGGAATTTCACACACATTTTGTGGGTTCTGTGAAAGTTTAGTTGGAGATTTCGTTTGTATTACTTACAAACTTGTTTTTGTGGTTGGTGATAGCTTTGTTGAGTTTAACGACAATTGGGTGTCAATGAGCATACGGGTCGCGTTGTGGTAAGTGATTTCAATTCAACAGTTATGGACGTTTTTGTGGTCGCTATTGTTGTTTTCTATTTTGGTTTCCTCCGTTTGATTTTAATAACAACTATTGTAATGTTGTTTTTTTTTTTTCAAAATAAAATTAAAATAAAAACATTTCAACACTTTCATAATTAACACATTCTGTAGTTTAGTTGCCGAACCATCAGTTACGGAATTCTGCTACTTTAGTTCAAGAAATAGTTTCGATTTTGTCCAGATTCTATCCAGTATCCAGTATATCCAGATATATCTTCATCAAAATCGCATTTCATGAAACAAACGCCAAACCTCAGATATTTTGAGTTCTGATCAAAAACGTTTGACTTGGTGCGACGTTGTTTACACCGAGGCTGATGTTAGGTACTACCAGAATCGGAGCACAACTTTCTGCATATAAAAATAACACAACAGATAACGGCTTGCCTAGCGTTTCTATTGCACTACAAACTATTACGTAGGTGTAACAAACAAACGATAACCTTTACCCCAGTGACCCGATGGCCTTTATTTTTCCTTTAACTGGACATTACTCTGCCATTAGCCTCAACACTGATTGCGACAAGCAGATAAAGCACGCTTAGGCTTTTAAAGAACAAGCGTTATCATTGACAGATGACGCAAGCGAGAACTACATTACGTGATCAGCGGCGGTCAACCTGCAGGATGACATGGTTACAAATTGCTGACCTACTCTGAAATGTTTAAATGCCAATGCTTTTTTGGGCTTAAATCTTCCGAGATAAAATTTTATAGTACTTACTATATTTTATTTGTATTTAGTAGATTTTTTTTCAAAGCAAAAATAGCTTTAGTATTGTATGCTTTTTTAAACTAGTAAAAACAAACTATCATGGGGCCATATATTATGACGTGATCGAAAAGTCGTAAGACGAAGGAAGAGCAGGCTTCCGGCGCGACTTAGATGAGGAAGTAACACTCCCTTCTCTTAATGTAACGGTTGTTCTCTTAATGCAATGTTATTAAATACTCCCGGAGTGCAACCTGTTGTTTTGAGGCTGAGTTGATATAATTTGTTAGAATTAAATGCTTAACTAAAAATAAAAAAATGTGATATCACGTACTTTGGCATAATATCAGAACTCAGACGTACCCATAAAGGTAATATACCTATAGGTATATTAACTTTATGGACGTACCACATTTTATTACCTCTATATTTTATTCAAGCGGCTCCAATTGACCCAAAAATAAAATTTCGAAAATACAATAAACTACGTACAAGTATAAATAATTAACAACATAATGAGTGTTTACTAGCAATTGCAATTTTTGCGAGGCACATCATAATATTGACTAACAATCTATAATTTTGATGATTTCGCAAGCAAAGCCAAGTTTGAAAATTCCCGATTGCGACACGGTGCTTGAGTAACATTTTATTACTTTATACTTCAATGTAGTAATGTGATATTTTTGTCCTAATTTCATCAAATACGACGAACATTTTGTAGCTCACAAACAAGAGAGATGTAAAAACAGTTTTAATCCAGGTGGATACTGGACAGTAAGAATCTAGATCAGATTCTAGATGATCCAGTTAGAAATGAATAGCGTGTCTTAGTAATATATATCAATTAAAATATTTTCATATTGCAAAGTCTGACAGAAGTCAGAACATTGAGGTTTGTTGGTAGAGCATGATAAACTCTGAGAAGCTTATTAACTATAAGTGCTGTCATGCAATGATTAAAACCTTTAGGTATAAGTCTAGATGATGCCCGTAACTTCGTTGCGCCAACATTCGTTTATCGCGCGGGAACCGTACATTTTTCCGGGATAAAAACTATCCTATGTCCTTTCTCGGGACTCAAAGAATCTCCATGCCAAATTTCAACAAAATCGGTTCAGCGGTTCGAGCGTGAAGAGGTAACAGACAGACAGACAGACAGACAGACAGACAGACACACTTTCGCATTTATAATATTAAGTATGGATAATATTAGTATGGATGTAGTAGCTGTTGCTCGTACATATACTTTAACCTTTGCCGGTAACTTTATAATACAATCCGTCATAATAAATGGTCTAAAATCTAAATCACTCATTATATTTATTCATTGTATTTTGAATATACATTTATTAGAGTAATTACATTTATAAGAGCGAGTACTACTTACTAACATTGCTATGTGCATGTGATCAAGCATAGATTCATGTAACAATGTCGTGCTAAACGGTTTTGCGGCTTCAGTAAGTGGACTAAACGGTCTGTCATATCACTTGATCGGAATGTTTGGCGTATGAATGTGTATGTAGAGACCGGCTGCTGTCTTATTACGAATAATGACTGTGCAAAAAATACCTTAACACATAAAGCGCTTAAATCAAGCCGTAATTACCAGCTTCGTAAACTGAAATTCTGTCCCAGGGGCTTCAGGAGCTGCAGCTGAAAATGAAAGTTATTCATTTTATTTTTGCTTTTGTTCATAATATATTGCATATAAGAAAATAAAATTATCAATGCCAATATTATTACATACTTATTATTATAACTAGCTGTCCCGGTGAACTTCGTGTCACTTTAAAACCTTCCCTGGACTTCTACGAATATTTTAAGACTAAAATCAGCCCAATCCGTTCAGCCGTTTTCGAGTTTCAGCGTGACTAACACATTTGAAAATCCATTTTTATATATAAGACTAGCTGTCCCGGTGAACTTCGTGTCACTTAAAAACCTTCCCTGGACTTCTACGAATATTTTAAGACCAAAATCAGCCCAATCCGTTCAGCCGTTTTCGAGTTTTAGCGCGACTAACACATTTGAAAATCCATTTTTTATATATATATATAGATAATTTAAATTGATAATTAATAATTAACAATAGAATAGACACAAGGAATTATTTAGGTACTTATAGCCTGGAAAATGTATAGTTCCCGAAAAATTTTTTGGCAAAATTCTAGAGAGAGTGATACTATTAAAGTAGCTCGGTTTTACCAAACGTGATTAATAAAAACCTCCATCAACAACATTTAAACAACGGTATATTATAGCTAAACCTTTTAAAGTTTTTTTTTTTATTATTTGGCCATTAAGGGGAAGACAGCTGCCAATTCGACATCTTTGTGCAGTTTTCTAGACGTATGTATTTCATTGACTGGCACGAAAAAAATATATGTGATTTTTGATTTTATTTGGAAAACCTTGTCGAATTTAAATAATAAAATAATGTACGCCTACTGGATGAAAAAAAATACCAAAGTCACAACTTTAAACAGTTCTAACTAAAGTAATAATACAATATATGCTTTAAAAATTTGTTTATTTGATACCTTTTACAAAAATCAAAAGTTTACCGGATTTAATTTTCGGTTCTGACATCTAGATTTCCCATAATATTTATTTTTTCCTCCAACAAACGAAAAATGTATCCACGCTGCCGAGTGAACACTTCACATCTCTGTCTCTCTGGCATGAAAATCGACACAGGTGCGAGAGTGATGCGAGATCAAGGTCATTGGCAGTTGTCAGCGTCTTAAGTATTTCTGGAATATTCCATCGATATCAATAACTGCTCAAACATCGTCTACAAACAAAATGAATGGGTGAAGACGATAACCGTACCGCGTCCCAGCCGGCCTTGTAAGGCTAACGCGTTGTACCGGTTTGAGGAAAGTGGGGACCGAATATCTAGCGGAAATATTTGTTTGTATTAACACAGGTCTTAACAGCCACGTCTAGAGACTTCAAATGATCATTAACTTTAATTTTATGAAGTATTTAACTTAAGATCATACATTTTTGAGGTTGAATTTTTATTTAAATGATGTAAGTAAATCGTATGGATAAGAGAATTTGTCTGATTGACATTTTTTTTTTTTAATGAAATAAATGGGTCACCTGATGGATAGCAACCGTCGCCCATGGACACTCGTAGCATCAGAAGAGCTGCAGGTGTGTTGCCAGCCTTTTAAGAGGGAATAGGGTAATAGGGGAGGGGAGGGTAGGGAAGGGAATAGGGTAGGGGATTGGGCCTCCGGTAAACTCACTCACTCGGCGAAACACAGCGCAAGCGCTGTTTCACGCCAGTTTTCTGTGAGAACGTGGTATTTCTCCGGTCGAGCCGGTCTATTCGTGCCGAAGCATGGCTTTCCCACGTTTAAACCAATAATTCCACCAAGAATGACCAAAACTTCTTACTCCTACCACTACTGTTTCCTGTGTTCAGACCTAGATTAATATCGATCTAAATTGTTTTCGTTCTATATCATTAATCGAATACCAAGCTAACCGTGACGATATTTCCTTGAAAACAAATGATACACTATAAATTGCAGTCCACGATCATTTTAATAGAGTACTTCCTAATAGCCAAGGAATGTGATATATATCCAATGAATATGCAAAAATAATTTATTGACGGTCAGATGTAGTTAACGGCACTGTTAATATCTATACGAACATTATAAACACGAAAGTGTATTAATTAATTGTCTGTCTATCTGTTTGTTGCCCTTTTTACGCCCAAACCGCTGCACCGATTTTGCTGAAATTTTGTACGGAGACACAATGAGCCCCGTTAAAAATGTAGAGTTCCCGCGCAATAAACTAATTTCAGCGCAACGGAGTTGCTACCGCATCTAGTATTTTAATATCAAAAGATTATAACAATAACTTGCTCTACATAAATATAAAGATTATTATTGTGAATCTTTGGAAACATCATCCTTTCTGTACCCGCGAAGGATTGTAAATTAAGGTAATTACTGTGAAGGTATACCGGTGGCAAGATTTAGTAAAAGAGAGAGTTGTTTTTAGAGTTGTCAGCTAAACACCATTCTTGTAAACCCGGACTGGCTTAAGATCCATAAAGCATAAAACCTTGAACCAGCTATTATATACAGGGAGGATATAATACAGGATATAATACAGGAGTAACAAAAAGTATTATCACTTATTTTTGGTACACACTGTATAGACTATAGAGCATGACTTTATAAAAGTTAAAACAAAACAGAGATAGAGATAGTAAAACAATTAGGTAAATGATTCATAATCTTTTTTTATTTACTGTATTAGCCTTGTACTTCATTTTTTTATAGTTATGTTCCTTGCAATTTTGTTTTTGAAGTAATAATCATCGATTTTAAATATATTGCTTCCCAGGCACACATAATATGGATACGGGAAATAATAAAATTCTGAATTAATTACTAATCTCATGGTACAAGTTATATCATAATTAAGGAAATGATATCAAAAATATGTCCACACAAGTTTGTATAATTTAAATTCAATCAATATTATGATCAAGTACAATAAGAAAAGCGTTTAATTATGCATTTGCTTTGTAAGCCATCTTAAAATTAAAAACTTAGCGTCATACTAATATTAAAGTGTGAAAGTGTATCTCTCTATCTTACGCTTAAACTGTTGAATCGATTATGATGATAGTTTAAATCTCGGGAAAGATCACATTAGGATAGTTCATAATATAGCAAAATGTACGGTTTTTAAAGATAAGCAGTAATTAATGTACAATAAAGTTGCATACATGAACTCGCTTTGTTTAGTCTATAGAACCCCAAAAACTGCTCACAAAATGGAATTCGTGAAATTTGCTCATAATGTCTTCATAACAAAATAGTTTACAATTATTTGCTTCGTTACACAATGTATAATTACTGACTAATTCGCCCACAATCATGTGGTGTGTTTGACAGCAAGCGTTACAAATGTTCAGTCCAGTTATTCTCAGCTGTCCAGTTACTTTTCTATTTGTCTTACTTAAGTGAGTTTCTTTTGAACCGTATATCGGTTAAGTTTAGTTAAACTCATATAGTACGACTTTATACTTTAAGTTTAGTTAAACTCATATAGTATGACTTTATATATTAAGTTTTCCAAAATCTAGGTTTCCAAAAGTCGTAAAAACAGTTACTTTACTTTTAAAATAATCATAAAATTCTGTATAGAAAAATCATCAGTATAGAAAAAATCGACCAAGTGCCAGTCGGAATCTCGCACGAAGGGTTCAAAATCAAATTTCCCTTTTTGCCATTTGGCTACGGAATGTAAAAAATAATGATAAAACGTAATGATAGAAAAGTTTAACTGAATCAATACTTGTTTTAAATCATGGTTAATAAAAGTTCATATAATAGATTAAAGTTAACATCGATGTTTAATCTGCAAAATTATGTGTTAGTGGCCACTCGGGTCGGTTAACAGGCAATCCAATAACCTCAAATTATTTTACAACTTAATGCTTCCTCTGTATAAAATCTTGAAGTTGCATTTCGTAACATACATTATAAACATATTTGCGTCATTCCAAGTATTTTATAATGTTTCTACATTACTGGTCTTCAAATTACAACGTTCAAACTATTTATTATGACACGAATTTTGTAGTAGGTCACGTTGGCTACCTACTAATTTTAAAGTAAACATCAATTCTAAGTTACACATTAAAAGGTTGGTGTTATAAAAACCAATGTAGCGAATCTACTAAGTACGTTCTAAATAAAACAAATAATTCCAATCCCCGGTCATTTAGAGTTATAAAAAAACTATATGACGCCCGCAACTCCGTTGAGCTAAAATTCGTTTATCACTCGGCAGCCGTACATTTTTCCGGGATAAAAAGTATCCTATGTCCTTTATCGGGACTCAAAGTATCTCCGTACCGAATTTCAGTAAAATCGCTTCGGTGATTTAGGCATCAAGAGGAATCAGATAGACAGACACACTTTCGCATTTATTTGAATTATTATTAGTATGGATTAAATCATAAGCGAATTCGCAAAACTAAATATGAATATAAACAACACAAGATTATGCTAACATTAAAATTAGTGAAAGGAGATCTTTGCATTTTCACCAATGTTATGCATACCAAGCAACCAAGTGTTATTTGCACACAAATTGTTTGTGGTACACCCATGTTTGGTTGCGGTGACCACTTGGTTAATGATGTAACCAGCTAACGGGTTGCTCTTAATCGCACACGACAATACACCTCGTAATTCGATTCGTGTTACGCGCGTCATAATATCTAGTTTAATAGATCGTGTGTCGTTTTGTGAGATGGTAAACCAATAGTTGCTATCTTGAATGAATCAATAGATAAATTGTTTTCAAATATATTAAAACTAATACTTTCATAAGTGTGAACCGGTGTAAGATATCATACGTTACACCGATTCGGAATCTAACCCGATAAGAAAAACTGCGCGAAAATTTG
This sequence comes from Lysandra bellargus, assembly GCA_905333045.1. NCBI lineage: Eukaryota > Metazoa > Arthropoda > Insecta > Lepidoptera > Lycaenidae > Lysandra > Lysandra bellargus. The sequence continues at coordinate 3,116,978 of HG995340.1, read as the reverse complement.
AGGAATTTTATTTTTTATTGAGATCTACCTTTTCTTGTAATAAAAATCACCATTTATATCCCTTTTGCGTGCAGTGGCTTAAGGGTGAACTAAAAACACACTAATTACGTATGCACTTAGTAATTTTTCCATCAAAATATGATACCTATCATCATGTCCATGTCTGACCAAGAATTTTAGAATGTAGTAGTACAGTCGGTGGTCAAGTAGTACACTGTACGATATGACTACCAACTGTTTAGTTAAAATAACAGTTTACCGGTAATGGGCCCAAACAGTTACATTACAAGGTAATTATAACATATGCCAACTATTGTGTAATATATTATAATAATTCATTTACTTTTACTTCATTATGTGCATTATATGCATATTTTAACATTAGAGAGGTGTGGGCTACATTTATTTCTGCTATTAGGAAAGGAGCACTCATTGCAATTTTGCATTTTCGGCTTTAGGTCTCATGTTTTGTTAAGAATGCCTACTTCAAGTTTTAAAATACAAAAAATGTATGTCTAATAACGCGCATTATGTAAAATAGAACATAATCAAGTATCACCAGGTCAAGACTTTGGGTTTCGGATCTTTGCCGCGAGCGACCGCCACGACGAAAATTCACACGAAATGCCACTTTATGACATCTAGGCTATAGGATTTAATTTTACTCTAGCTCGTACGCTGCCGCCGGCCGGTGGCAGCGTGGGTCGCCACGCAAACGTCAGTAGAAAATACCTATATTCTATGTCATAAAGTATCATTTTATTTGAATTTTAACCGGTCGCGGTCGCTCGCGGCAAAGATCCGAAAGCCACCTTAAGACGCTTGGAAACATATTAAAACGAATTCTCGCAACTGCAAATGCAAGAAACCTAACTGCGACAAACAAATACATGTGAGCATATACACGATTTAACGGCGTTACTTAGCAATCATCATCGTACGAATTCATCGAATTGCCTGGTCAAGCGGCAATTGTGTTACATACAATACCATTCTAGATAATACGTGAGATTCTATTAAGAACGCATTTTATTAGTTAGCTTTGTAAAGATAGACGGTGCCTAAGGGTCAATTCAGACCGCAATGCATTTCTAAATTTGTATAGATTTGACAGATTTGCAAGACGTCTCACGCAATTGAAATCTGTCAATTCAGTACTTTAGAAATGCATCTACGCGTCGCGTTGCGGCCTGAATTGACCCCTATGCGTGTCAAGCTTTCCTATATTACTATTTCTTGAACCAATTGGAACATTAGATACACCCATTAAGTAGATACACCCATTATCTAGCTGCTACAGATTTCGACACGAGTATAGTACCTACACCTTAACATTATTTTACTGTCAATACATTCAATAACAAAATATTCACAGGCTCTGCGGGGAAATTGCGTAAGTGACACGCAAGATGTGCGAACTCGCACTTGGTGACAGACAGAGCTTAAACAATCAACGACCTACATGTAAACGTTACTCATATAGGCATTTAAAAGGTACTATCAGAGAAGTTGATTTCCATGCAGATGGGGGACCTACGTAGTTTAGTCGCGCTACGTCAAAACCAGCCGATACAGCACAATAATTAACATTGATAATTAGGAAGCTGGTGAGCATTTAGGTATATGATTTGCACAAGTTTCACATCGAGGTAGATTGCAGTTTACGTCATTACGCATTGATTTGGTTCAGTCAATTAAGGTCCTACGTCGCTGCGTTTTCGCGTTACAGCCGATTGAAGTTGCTTAAAAAAAGGGGATATTAAATCTCTGCCTCTGGGGTTCATGGTCACAAGCAGCTTGGAAACGAAGAAAATCGAAGAGGCAGACATTCAGAGCTCTGCATTATTATGGGGCGGAGTTGTAAAAATGTTTAAAAAAGAAGCTCTACTAAGTAATTTGAACACGGTTGTCATTGGGTATAATTATCACTATTAGTAACGTCTGCCATGTGTGCTGATCATATAAAAATTTTACTCGCCAGCTCCCTAGCTATGAGTTGACATGAACTGACCAAAATGACGTTGGTCTGTCAACTGCCTAGGGATCAATTTCCTCGATGGTACAATTATGAGTTATGTTCTACTGTAATTTACGGTAGAATAACTCTTCTACTGTATATTACAACAGCTGTATAGGTAGGTACTCATGGTGATCAACAACCTTCAATGTATGAAATTATTACATTAAGGCAAGGTACACGGACATTTTTATTCAATCGGTATTTTTCATTAATATTTCCATCATTTTTAATGCATTATCATTTATTTATTTGTGAAGTATTTTTCAATTATTAATTATTCTGAATTAGGGAAAAAAATTGGCATTATCAGCTTCAGACAGTTTGTCTCTTAGTAACTGAAGGTCATTTCTTTAATTAATAATAACAATATTTAATTATTATTAGTCTGTCTAGAGAATAATTATTGACAATGTAAGATAACTCTCAGATGAGACACTGAAATGGAACAGATGCTTTAAAACAAGATCTCCTAACATTTTGTAATTTAACGAATAATTATTGTAGATTCCCATTCAAAATTAAGTTTAAGTTAACCAAGCGCCATCTATCATCACATCGGTAAACTATACGCTTCTATAGAACACTATAATGGAAGTGAGGTTCTTTGTCGAACATAATATTATAATCCCATTGATTGTGAACAGATGACGCTTGCTGTACTAAATTGTTATTTTTTAAAACAGTATTAACATGTAACAAATTATTATTATTATTATATTATAATATTATAATACGTATTGTTCATAAGCCGACTAGATAGCGAATATCTATTTTAAAAATATATGTAGTTTAAGTCAATAGGAGAGCTGACGATGCATAAAATTTTATTACATAAACATATTTTGGCCAAAGGCATCCAATGATTTTTTGAGTTCCGCAGCCAAAAGGCAAAAAACAGAACCCTTATGTCATGTTTGAGAATTATTTTTAAAATATTTTGCACTTGCAATTAAAAGCTTTTTACTATCGTGACGCAAACTTGTTATAATGACCGCCACTTCATTATTATGACATAATGTACGATACTACGAGTATGTTTATTATTATTTTTATAATACTTAATTATATGCCTATTAGAGCATACTGGCTATGATAGTAACATACAACGATATTGTTCATATTATACCATCTAAGTGGAGGTGCTATGGAAAATTCTCGGATTACTTGCCGGGATAACTCGGCCCAACTAATGGCAGATAAAATTTAAAAACATTCAAATTGATATAGTTTTAACGACCTGCGAGAGATCGTCAACCTTTTTACACGTTGTAAGTTGAAAAAAAAGTATTGATAAAACAAAAATTGCGTATAACTAGAGAGAATATACAATCGCTCAAGATAATGGGAAAGCCTAGAAGAAACAAAGTTACTTGAAGAAGAAAAATTTATTAAAAAAGTAGAGTTCAGTTAATATGAACAATATAGAATGGAATGGAACATTGAACATACTTAATCGTTTCAAAATATCAATCTTCGTCATAGTGTGCAAAAAATATATACAATTAATATTTGATATAAATAATATAAAAAGTGTTAGGTATTTTTGTATACTTTTAATAAGCACACAAAAAACCTACTTACCTAACCTAACCTACAATTATAAAGAACAATACTTCGAATTAAAAAAAAATGTCGTATGCTGCACCAAACTTTTTAACCCCTGACCGGAGATAGTAAGAACGTTATTGTCCAAGTCACCTTAATATAATACTATGTTCGTACTTCGTACATAATATAATAATTGTAAAAAAATATTTCGGGATAATGTATAGCTAGTGATAGAAACATTATACAAATTTGGAAAATGAACGACTTTTTTTTCGTCATTTTGGAAATAATTAATTTAGCTACCTTAGAGATATATTTTACAACGTAGCAATAAAGATGACAGTACACTAAGCAACACTATGCAACAGTAGAGCGACGGTCATAGTCGTATACAAGTAAAAATGACCTTTTCTTGCAGAGCTACAAGGAGCGCGACGCGGGGAAGGTAGTCGTCTATACGACGACAATGGGCATCGTCCGCGGGACGTACCAGCGGTGTGTGCTCGTCAAGAAGATCCTGAGGAACCTGCTGGTGAAGTTCGAGGAGCGAGACGTGTTCATGAGCTCCGAGTACCAGGACGAGATCCGGGACAGGATGCGCAGCGACCAGATACTTGTACCACAGCTCTTCATCGATGGACAGCATATTGGGGTAAGCCTGTATTTATATAGGGTTTTCGTGGTTGAATACCGCTGTCGATCCTGGCGATTTAGGAGATACAGTGTGGTGGGCTAAAGCCGGTTTAAAAAAGCCTGTATATATATTAATTGGAGTTGTGTACTAGCCCACAAAATACATATTGATTTATGAATGCAGTTATGTCCCTTTAGATGATTTACAGGACAAAACTGCATCAACAACAATCAACAACAATTCAACAAAAAATACTTGTGGGCTAGGCCTTAGGGCATAAATATCCCGCAACTTCTTTGCGCCAAAATTCGTTTATCGTTAACCGTTCATTTTCGGGATAAAATGTATCCTATGTCCTTTCCCGGGTCCTAAAGTACCGATTTCAGCAAATTCTGTTCAGCGGTTACATACAGTGTGTGAAATTGACAGCCTATCCTTAAAAATTGATGATATTTGATGCAGCATCGGAAACGGAATATTTTCCCTTCAATGTTTTGTCCACTTGTAAGCTTGTAACAGAAAAACCTATATGTAGATATTAGATGTATCATAATATTTTCTAGAAACACAATAAGTTTGAAATTGAATTCCTAGTCCAGCGCACCCGTCGTTGGGTCGGAAAATTAAATTTGCAGGTTTTATACCGACATATCTACTCAAAATCGCTTCTATTGTTAGAATCTTGGAACGTTCTACCAATCATCAATTTTTATGATATTATCAATTTTATTACGATATATTTTAATCTAATTTATAAAATAAGATTAATTTCTGAGAAACATGGTAGGTACATAAGTGAGGTTATGTAACTGACATAGCTACATAACTCACTTCTGCATTTTTACTAAAGCATGTTCAAAGAGATTCGAAACAAACATATTTTACAATCGGCTTAACAATAAGTGGGAATTATTGGAAATATATTTATAACAACGGAGTAATATCGTTTTAATTTTCTGCAAACTCGACTCCACACGAATCGGCCGGTAATATGATAAATCGTATCATTACAGGTAATGCCCACATGAACGTATTTTCCTGGAATATTGCATTTTCACGAAAATTCTTTTCCATCTTCATAATTAACCTTGTGAAAATTGGATCTTATTATCACGTATCGGCAATATAAAACGTAAGCGATTTTATTTCTCAACAAACAATTTTTGACAAACAATCGTAGCATTATAGTCTTTATAAAACTTAAGATTTCCTCAATTACAATATTATTATTACATCGTGTCGTATAAATTATTTGGTATTATCGTTATATATAAAACTTATCTACAGAGGGGCGGATCTATTTAATGAATTTTGCTGAAGGTGTGATGATTGCTTTAGGCTATATTATCGAGCAAAGCAAATTATCGCGTGTGAAGTGGTCATTAAAAATAAAAAAGAACAGGTGTGGCTCAAGAATTTACTTCCCAACCTTCATAACAGGTTAATATAAAGGTCATAACATCATCGACGTAAATCAAAAACTCTTCATTTTATTAAAAGCCGCACCGATTCATAAAAACGTAGGTATTATAGTGTCTGCTTAATATGATTTCTTTTTGGGTAAAAGATTGCGTTTTAAGAAAACTCTCAATTATTTTCAGATTTTATAGTCATTATAGACAATTCCATCAAGTATAATTATTATAGTAGTTCCAAACTGCGTGCGGAGTGCGCGAAAAACCAACCCATATTGCGCTGCTGCGTTGTCGGAAAGGAACAAAACACTGACTAGGCAAGACAGTGAAGGCACACCGCATCATTCATCTTTGCACTTCAATTCCTGTCTGTCGTTCCGTTAATAGATCGGATCGATCGCTTGCTACGAAAAATTTATTTGCATATCGTAGTGTTTCTAAATTGCCATAGTATCAACGCTGCGGCGACGCACTGAAACGCAAAATGTAGCATAGAGCGAGGACTCGCATGTGTGTCATAGTCACATTGTGAGAGCTTCCATTAGTTAAACAGGAAAGCAATGATTAGGGCACTCGTAACCCCGATTACAAGATATCATCTGGAGAAAATCAGCAAGAAACAGTAAAGAAAACAGTTTAGTTCTCAACGGGAGCATTAGCAAAGATAGGAAACAGAAATCACTTTTTACCTTCAATTTCACTAGGAAATGCAATGCGCGTGATTACATGTTATGGCTTGCATTTCACCTCGGAGATAAACCAGAAAATTTTCTTTTATATGCGATCTCAAAGTTCCCAGGTAGAGAAGGTACAATCGTTGATCATATCGTCTAGTGACATCTTGCTTTCTAGCATCTTTTTGTTTGCTACGTTAATGTTATATTTACCTAGATCTTCGATCACCTTAAATAAAGTATATGCCCTAAAGTGCTTTGGAATCGGTTAGTACCTATACTACACTCATACGTACATATTTTAAATTAGTGCTCAACGTAAAAAATTATTTACGTGGTAAAGAATTTTTAAAAGTGCAATACCCATATAAGCGAAAGGATAAATGACAAATATTTTTGCCTATTGCCTAGAGCCAGATAGAGTTAGTCCCAATCTCAGATCATGTACGATGCTAATTTATGTAAAAGTATGTTAGAAAAATTGTAATTTCTTGTACTCCTCAAGCTTTTTTCGTAAATAGCAATATGAAAGTGACTTAACATTGAGCATAACTTTATAGACTTATAAAACTTTATAATAATGCGAAGTTTAATAAATATAACGAGACGCGTGTCTTCTACACGCCTTTCGTCGACTTTACGGCTAATAATCTTTCTTGTCGTCGTTTCTTCTCGGCTTGTATTTAAGATCTTTCTTTCTTCATGAGCCAGTCGACACTGAGTGCTTAGTCATGTTGCATTCGCTAGATACGACAAAAAAGTTACAATATTATGTTAACATTTTATGGAATTTGGCAAAACGCATCGCTCAGTGTCATGACGCTTGTCATGCGCTTGGACCAAGAGCCTGCGATGGCCAGACCTTCTCCCGTTCCGTAAAGTTGAAAGTTTGCCTGTTTGTGGCCTTTACAGAGGTAAGAACGACCAGCAACTATGGAGTTTCGGTCGCGGTCACTTTAGGATGTATCCAGTTCTGAAGGTCGACCTGACCTTCAATAAGTATAATTTCATAACTTATAATATTATTCGCGGTAAGTGAAGGTCGAATTTCGCCTTCCAGTGCCGGATATTTTTGATATCATTTAAACAGTTTTTAAAGCAACCTTAATAAATATTGTGTTTTTGTGCTTTGTCCAATGACTGGTATCCAGTATTATAGTACTCTGTGCTGGTATTGTCCAATCTCATTTTACTCATATGAAGGAATTATCCTTAAATGGAGGGATTTTGATCAAGGTACCAGACCAAATTATCTGAAATTGGACAGCGGAAGGAATGGATATTGTCAATTTAAGTCCATGTTGATAATTACAGTATGATACGGATGAAATATAACGTGTTCGGTATTCACACTGATGAGTTTCTTGTTTCGTTTCCAAGTTTAATTTCAACAGATATGTATCGTCGTTAAATATTTGATATGAAACATTATCGAGAGCTCGTGATTGTGCATAATTAACTTTACTAACTCTGTATTGGTTATTGAACCGTTTTTAGGATTAATTGGTATTTTGTAACAAATGCCTGTTGCTACGTGGCACGAAGTTTATATTTTTTTTGAGATCGATTAATTATGCCTTTATAAGTCGCAGGTATCGTTGCCTCCCCACGCTGGGCCACCACCATTGGATTACCACGATCGTTAAAAATATGTACCATCGAAGAAATTGATTCATATGCAGTTGATGCCTGATGGACCTACGTCATTTGGACGAGTTATGTCAATTCAATAGTAGCCGTGATCTATCGACTGGGTTTGACATAACGCCACCAAATTACGTAGACGTCCCCCATCTGCCTACGAAATAACTTCTGTGATAGTACACTCGAGGAAATTGATGCCTAGGCAGTTGATAGACCAACATTATCTGGTCGGAGCATGTGAATTCAGTGTTAACTCTGATCTTTCTGCTAGGTTTGACGTAACGTGACCAAACTGCGTTGGTCCCCCATCTGCCTAGCAATCAACTTCTCTGATAGTACAATCGACGTAAATCATAAGCAATCAAAGACGAACATGCCACTCTAGTCTCCATACATTCGTAGTCCTAGGGAGCTGCATTACGACTGAATCATATCAAGATAATCTTCTCAGTTTTTAAAATGAATATATTATAATTATTGTGATTGGAATTTGTGTGCGTGAGCTAAAAATGAAAAGTAATGATAATTACATTTGGGATCTGTAAATAAAAGACAATACAAAACTTGGTCTTCAATAAACAATTTGGCATATCTCATCAGACTCTCGGTCTTAACATCTAGGCAACAAAGTTTACATTTACTTATATAGGAAAACTGTTGTTTCAAATCCAAACGGGTAATGTGGATCTTGTTTTTATTTCACCCCATTTATATGGAACTAGTTTGTTGCAGGTTGTTAATGTTATCTCTTTGAACCAGATACATGATATCCTTATAAGGATTACGAAAAATCGATATTAACAGCAGACATTTTAATGCAAAGATAGAGATATCCAATTAATTTCGCATTAGCAGACGAATAAAATGAACGATTATTCATATTTAATTTGGTAGAATTACGCAAGCTTTAAAATTCTATTTTTGTGTGCTAGATTTTTGTCCTAATCTAAATGCTATTTTCTCATATATTATCATACAAATAACTCGACATGGAACCGGTATGAATTTGCGACTCATCATAATTTTTTGACTTACAGTCCTGCAAGGATACATTTTTCAGTAGGTACTAGCGCCATCCTTGTGTAGCTGTGAAGCTGGTACATGTATTTTAATTATACAAGGTACATTTAAGATTTGATCTTTACTCGACCATCGACTCAGATGTACATAATGAATGTATTATTGTCTCCCATATTTGGCTGGAATCCACGGCGTTTTCTGTTCGTAGTTCTCACGATATTTGCACATTGTATTAAGCAGACATGATTTTTTGGACCTTATACGATTCCTATTGACATGCTACCGATGACTCTCTTATTACAATAATAATAATAATAATAATATTTATTCAGTATTTACAATAATGGTGAGATACAAATTATTAGAGCTACTTAAACTAAATAAGACTAAAATAATATTATACTATTGCCTGAACTAGGATACCCTGTGCTTCAGGCGAAAATTAGTGCTAAAACAATTATAACGATACAAACTATAGCTATGCCTAAAAGTTATAAATTAAATTAAGTAGATATACTAACTTTAATTATTGTAATAGTTTTAAATTCCCTTAGTATACTAATATTAATTTATAATTACACAATATTATATTTATATAATCTTATTCTAATAATGTTAATTTATTGCAAAACCACTAGAAGTTTCTCTGTTTCCTCATAAGTCGTATTTTGAAGAAAATTTTAAGCTTTCTTTTACAATTGAAATAATTCACAGAATATTATATATTTAACAGGGCATTTATTCTTTTATAAAGAAGAGGACCTAAGAATATATAATACTTATCAGCAAAAGCATGTTTTGTATTTATTTCTAGTGGACAAACGATATCTTTTCGCCTTTTGTTGATGGAAATCGGGTAGAAGGGTAGAGATATGTGTTGCTTTAGTACTACGTTTAGGATAAAAAGCTGACGAACTGTTAGTACTTCAAATGACGCACTGCATTATAGCACACTGTATTATAGCACATATTCCGATGTTTGATTTCGTAATGGAGTAGGTACGTGTTACCGTATGTTTGAAGACGACACACGTCCAATTATGAATGACCTTCAATGGTGTAACATATTTATCGCATTTCATTAGCGTGAAGGATCTATTTGTAATGGTTCCAGTGGCGAAGCGTCCATATAACCCGATTCCCATCGGCTTCCCTTAGGGCTTAGAAAAATCGAATATATGGGCCAACGACATATTTATCTAATAAATATTTTACATACCTACTTAAAAAACTTTGAATTCACAATGTTATATGCAATAAATTTTTCTCTCACTTGAAATACATAGTTTGAATTAATAACTATCGCCTACAAATTTTAAAAGGCAATGCAATGTGCGGGCGCAGAGAATCAAGCCGTGGATTAGCGGCTTATTTCTCCATACAACGACAGTTCATAGTAAGCATCTGTCCTTTTCATTCCTGTGAACTGGTCGTCATGTTCTGTCTCGTTCTAGCACGCGCGATATATACTTGGAAATAACTCGATGCCCGACGAGTTATTACGGAGAAAGGTTAATTAGCAACGCACAAGTGCAAGCGAGATAGATGAGTCATGAAGTAAAATTGTTATGATTCGAATTTAAGAATGAATGTAGCGACATTATACTTTTGCTGGCGCGTAATACATTTTATTTTGGTAGGATTTTTTGTAATACGACTTTATTAAGAATGCCTTTAGCGGTACTAAATATGACAGGCGCGTAATACATTTTATTTTGCTGGTTTTTAGATTGACATATTAATATGGCGGATAGTGTGTTTGTAAACAACATGTCGTTTGTTTTGTTTTGTCGAATTTAAATTTTGTTTTAGCGTTAGAACTTAGAAGAGTGTCGTGAATTAAATTAATTTATATTGTGACTTGTGAATTGTGAGTCGTACGACGTAATCGTGTAGTTCGGAAAATATGGCATTAATTCAGAAAGACTGTTGTCTGACAGATTATATTTTGCTGTCGAAGGAAACTTTGTTTTCCAAACTTAGTTTTGAAAATTAAAAGCATGTCATTCAATTATAAATTACCAAAATTGGTAAGTAGATTTTTTACTCCGGCTTCCCTTCTCAAAATATTCACCCCTCGCCACTGAATGGTTCTTTATATTTTGAAAGGGCACGTCTTCTATTTAGTAATTTCTCGGCGGTTCTATTCAGTATAGTATCTAATAGATCATATAATAATATTATCTCGGTTCTAATAATTCAAATATGTAGTATTTACTTTGGAATTTAAAACTGCTTAGGCACACTTGTGATTTGATATAGAATGTTTGAGCAAATTGATGACAAACATATTGATTTTTGAACAATAATATAAATAATGCTAATTATCGTTGTCGGCCTCGAATGGCCTGGTGTGTTGAGCTGGATGCATACACGCCAGTCTGGCCAGCGGTAGTGCTAAAACTAGAAAAATTTAAGAACTTCAGGGGAGGCTTTTCCCAGCAGTATAGCATAGGCTCACAAATAAAGATGCCAAGAGCTTGATTAGAATTTAGACCTACCGAGTAGAGTGCCAGATAGTGCCCTCGGTGCACTATATGATATATGAGTACAAACCGATTGGTTGGCCGAGAGCACTGTCTCGCTACTCTACTCGCTAGATGTAATGAGGCCTTAAGACGCTGATGACACAGAGATGTTAAATGTTCACTCGGTAGCGTGGATACATTTTTCGTTTGTTAGAGGAAAAAATAAATATTATGGGAAATCTAAATGTCCGAAAATTAAATCTTACAAGCCTTTAATTTTTGTAAAAGTCATCAAATAAACAAAATTTTAAAAGCATAGCTTGTATATTATTTTAGTTAGAACTGTTTAAAGTTCCTGGAAGATGTAACTTTGGTATTTTTTATTCATCCAGTAGGAATACATTATTTTATTATTTAAAATAAAGAAGCCTTTTCAAATATAATCAAAAATCACATATATTTTTTTGTGCCAATCAATGAAATATATACGTCTAGAAAACTGCACAAAGATGTCGAATTGGCAGCTGTCTTCGCCTTAAGCCCTTAACTGTAAGCCAATATCTTATATCAATAAAGATGTATGCTAGTACTATCAGAGAAGTTGATCCATAGGCAGATCGCGGACCTACGTAGTTTGGTCGGGTTATGTCAAACCCACCGACAGATTGTATTCGACCAAATGAAGTAGATCCGTCAACTGCGTATGAATCAATTCCTTCTTTTTTTTATGAAATAAGGGGGCAAACGAGAAAACGGGTTACCTGATGGAAAGCAACTTCCGTCGCCCATCGACACTCGCAGCATCAGAAGAGCTGCAGGTGCGTTGCCGGCCTTTTAAGAGGGAATAGGGTAATAAGGGAGGGTTGGGATGGGAAGGGATGGGAAGGGAAGGGAATAGGGGAGGGCAGGGAACGGAATAGGGTAGGGGATTGGACCTCCGGTAAATCACTCACTCGGCGAAACACAGCGCAAGCGCTGTTTCACGCCGGTTTTCTGTGAGAACGTGGTATTTCTCCGGTCGAGCCGGCCCATTCGTGCCGAAGCATGGCCTTCCCACGTATAAATCTTCAATGGTGCAGCGGCCAAACTAACCAGCTAGATCATATAAATCAAGATGTTACTTAACATAAAACGATGAAGAAAGACGAGTAATATTTAATGTTTATTATAATAAATGACGGAGCAATTGCGCAGGGATGCGGCCAAGGCTTCGAATTACACGTGGCGAGTATCAATTAAGTGCAGCGCGCTCGATCGCCACTCCACTTATTACTGTGGTCCGCTGCAAAACAACATAATGGACTCTGCTATCAGCATCTCTTACAGCCCTACTGAGTGATATTTAATGATTACTTAACTTAAATAAAGAGTTAGACAGTATGTGTACAAAGTTCACGTCAATATCTTCAAAATCAAGTTTTCCGCAAATTATTGTTAATTTTGTGTGCGCATCACTGGGAACAAAAGGTCCTGAAAGATATTAATTAATGACTACTTAACTTTGATCCATACAAATATTTAATACGTAGGAGAGCTATGCTTTGGCACGAATGGGCCGGCTCGACCGGAGAAATACCACGTTCTCACAGAAAACCGGCGTGAAACAGCGCTTGCGCTGTGTTTCGCCGAATGAATGAGTTTACCGGAGGCCCAATCCCATACCCTATTCCCTTCCCTTCCCATCCCTACCCTCCCCTATTACCCTATTCCCTCTTAAAAGGCCGGCAACGCACCTGCAGCTCTTCTGATGCTGCGAGTGTCCATAGGCGACGGAAGTTACTTTCCATCAGGTGACGGACTTTTCCAGACGGGTGTCTGCTCGTTTTCCCCCTTATTTCATAAAAAAATGAATGCGCTCAAACCGCTGAACCAACTTTGCTGAAATACCGTCTTTTAACTACCTTACTTCTCTGCCATCGTCTTTCCCTTTTTTTTCTTTTTTTTTTCCTAATTAAAACTCACAAACTGCTAAGTTGAGAGCGTGCTAAATACTTAGACATATAAAAATATATTTTCTAATTAATAATTTGGCACCAGCAAAATTCTCGTACAGCCTATCTTTGGTATTCATGTAAAAAGTCAGAAGCCAAGTTTATCCACAAGTATATGCGAGATAAACGCATTTGACAATGTTAACAATGAGCCATTAGGTAATGTAAAACGTCTAATTGTAGTATTTGCGAACAACTATCCCACATTTCTCTTAAACCATTGTTCGGAGACAAATTATACATTTTTGTGTTTATTCTAACGGTTTTATCTCTTTGATCTTTTAATCATTCGAGTTTCTAAGCCTTTGTGGATTTTATGTTAAAAGGGTGTATAAAGTAATTAGGCGATCCTACAGAGTTTTATGTTTTAGGCTGCTTATATTAAAGAGGAAAACATTAAATGAGCAAAATCATATTTCATGGCCCTACGCTTACGTTACTTTTTAGGTTTTCAGGGATTATAAATCCCTTAAAATAAAATTAAAAACGATGCTTTTAAACAACATATTGTTTTATTATATGTTGCAAACGAGCACAAAGCTTTCCTAGCAAACCTTTTATCCTAAGCAACACAATATTATAACAAAGCTGCAATTGAAAAATATGTAATGTTTTTATCTCGTTTTTATTAGCTCAGGCCTCAGACTATTATAATATGTAACGGAATCTATCTCCAGTAGTCTAAAGTATTCAAAACTTTGCGTATACGTATTATTAAGAGCCAATGACAATGCAATAATTTGATAAAATTTTTGGGAAAAAACGTTTAAAAAACTTTTTTTTTAGTTGTTTTTTAGTATATTTTTTATGATTTCAGGATGCAGACACAGTGGAGAAGCTAAACGAGAGCGGTGAACTGAGGAAAATGTTGAAGCCTTATAAGGTAAGTAAGACGGCATGTTTCTCCTACATCATTCTATCGTACACTGTCCCGTAGAAAATTTTTCCTAAAGTGCCTAAAATATAATATTTGCAAAATCAGTCGCTGTACATTAAGGGCCTTCCCTACGGAGATGCCGTAATTTACCATATTATAATAAAAATACAGCAATAATCTTCAGTATATAAACATTCCTTTCCACGTTTTATATTTTCTATTTTTGTTCATTATACTCATGATATCAGCATCCAAAGTAAAACCAATTTATTAAAATTCAAACATTCAGCATCTCCTTAGTATTTACAAATTACTTTTATTTGAAACACACGCCAATACATCGACAATATCATAAACTACATATTCCACGTTTTAAATTTTTTTTTAGGTCAATTTTGAACTAAGATAATAGTAAAAAATAGGGTTTTGGTGCGATCTCGGCAACGCGGCAAATGTATGGTCAAGGTCGTTTGCTTGGGCGACGGCCTCAAAGTAAAAATCACAATTTTTAATGTTCAAGAATAAAATTTTAAGGACCCAGATCCATATTATGTCTATATTTTTTAGTCAGATGTAAGAAACCTCTGATGAGATTATTATATTAAAGTTTTCTTCATTTCTTCTCAAATAAACTTTAAAGGCACACTTTAAACTCTTGAATCTATGTATGTATAATATCTAGATTCAATTTTTCTATTTTACCCTCTAGAAACAGAATTAAGCGCCACGTAACAACAATCTGTAAGGGCACGCTCGATCGTGTTGACAGAAGGTTCGGCTAAGTGATATTTATCTACGTCCAATTACTATCACTTACATTAGGACGTCCAGTACTTAGGAAATTGCCAGATACTAGGTAAATTTTGAACCTACGTAAATTCAGATAGAACCCAAATTTATATTATCCTAAATTACTGGTTGTCCAGTTTTATGAACTCTCTGGAAGGAGCCTTCTAAGTTTTGGAAGCTGGATAGGTCCAGCTATTAATATAGTTTTATTTGTTTTAACAAAATTACGCGGCGAGAAAATCGATGGGCCATGTCATCCATACTAATATTATAAATGAGAAAGTGTCTCTGTCTGTCTGTCTGTTACCTCGTCACGCCTAAACCACGGAACCGATTTTGCTGAAATTTGGTATCCAGATACTTTGAGTCCCGGGAAAGGACATAGAATACTTTTCATCCCGCAAAAATGTACGGTTCCCGCGCAATAAACGAATTTTGGCGCAACGGAGTTGCGGGTGT
Source organism: Lysandra bellargus (assembly GCA_905333045.1). NCBI lineage: Eukaryota > Metazoa > Arthropoda > Insecta > Lepidoptera > Lycaenidae > Lysandra > Lysandra bellargus. The sequence goes on along the minus strand of HG995340.1, from coordinate 3,101,439 downwards.
CATGTAGTATCACATAAAGTCTATTTTACTAAAGTTTATTTTTTTCAGTAAAACGTTTTAAGTACATAAAAAATTGACGAGACAAAAGAATTTATTTCAACAAAGATAATATTATACAGACATAAACGGCACTGGGAAATTTATGGCGTGCCCGTAAAAATTCACAAAATGAAACCTCAAACTTTTGTTTGTTGAAATATTTAGGTATCTCGGAGGTTTCCGCTAAAATTAGAAATCCGAAATTCGCCTCAGGATTATAGAAATTACTGTTGCTTAAAAAAGATTAATTTAAGTTTGTTTACTGTTTTCTTCGCTTTGTATAAATAAAGATACTATAGATGAATTTGTTTCTTTTGGGTTTATTACTTAATTAATAATCTGTAAATAGTGAAGTCCAATCTACGATTAACTTAATATAGGATTTTTACGCCAGTTGGCAAGACATTTTCTTCATGAATTATTTTTACAAAATTAATTAACTTTCAATATGAGTTCAATAGACTGAACATTCCCCTGTTAGGATTTTATGGCGTATTTTCTAAGAACCTATTTGTTATTCGTATATTTTTGGAAAATGTTAAAAATCGAAAACATTAATCTTATTACACGAACTTTTAAACATCTTATCTAATATATAAAATTCTCGTGTCACAGTTTTCGTTGCCATACTCCTCCGAAACGTCTTACCGATTCTCATGAAATTTTGTGAGTATATTGAGTAGGTCTGAGAATCGGCCAACATCTATTTTTCATACCAAAAATTATTTATATGGCAAAACAACGTTGCCGGGACAGCTAGTATTACATAAAATTCTCGTGTCACAATGTTCGTTCCCGTACTCCTCCGAAACGGCTTTACCGATTCTCATGAAATTTTGTGAGCATATTGAGTAGGTCTGAGAATCAGCCAACATCTATTTTTCATACCAAAAATTATTTATATGGCGCGCGCCGGCCGGCTTCGGCAAAACAACATTGCCGGGTCAGCTAGTTGTTTTATATATTTTTGGATCCCTACTTCAATAAAAAAAAATAAACGCACACGCACACGATTTTAGCGAAAAGCAATCATAAAACTCGTATTCCGAATGCCAATATTCTTATTTGCAGTGTAAAAAGTTTAAACAATGTAAAATAATATAACGGTACGGCGCGCGCCGGCCGGCTTCGGCAAATATATGCGACGTACTATGTCAATATAATATACGCAGCTAGGTCAACTTGCGAATAGGGAGGACTAAAAACTTTTAAACATCTACTAGCTGACTCGGCAAACGTTGTTTTTCCATATAAATGATTTCCAGTATCAATATAAAAAGTAGATAAAAACCTATTCTCAGACCTAACGAACGTACTATCAGAGAAGTTGATTCCTATGCAGATGGCGGACCTAAGTAATTTGGTCGCGTTACGTCAAGCCAGCCGACCGATCTCAGCTAACATTGAATTGACATAAGCCGACCAAACGACGTAGGTCCGTCAACCGCCTAGGAATCAACTTCTCTGATAGTACATACAAAATTTCATAGTCGGTTGAGCCGTTTTGATGGAGTTGCCACACTAATACTGTGACACGTAGATTAGTGTATAGACGTGGAATGTTTTAGTGTCCAATATCTATAGCAGTGGTTCCAAACTGGTATTGCTCCGAGGGCTATTTTGAAAATTCCGATAAGCCACGCGGGCACCACGAAGTTAAAAAAATCGGCCAAGTGCGAGTTGGACTCGCGCACAAAGGGTTCCTTGCCATTATAGAGCAAAAATAGTAAAAAAATGTGTTTTTTGTATGGGAGCCTCCCTTGATTATTTATTTTATTTAAATTTTATTATTAATTATTAAAAAATAAATACAACTGAGTATTTTGTGTCTATTTCAAGTGCCTACCTGTTGTCATCATTGATATCGAGCAAATTTCAACTCTCTAGATATTACCGTTCTTGAGTTACAGCCTGGAGACAGACGTACAGACGGACAGACGGACAGACATCGAAGTCTTAGTAATAGGGTCCCGTTTTTAACCCTTGGGTACGGAACCCTAAAAAGCTTAAGCGATATAAAGGAAAGTAAGTAATTTAGTTATTGTGTATTTAATTTACTTGACCCATATTGTTCGCGGAGCCTAGATAACAGGCCGCGGGCTACCAGGTGCCCGCGAGCAACTGGTTGGGCACCACTGATCTATAGCATGTTTACTGAGCTCGAACAGGAAGATTGGACTTGACTGTTTACTTAGATTTAATCAAAGTAATGAGGCACACATTTCTACACCATTGTCATCTTCTACAGGGTGTAAAAGTGATAATAAGGGTGTGAATGTGTCCTTCATATAGAGTTCACTGCAGCAGCGCTGGAATACCATTTTTGCGATTTAAAAGGGTACTAGCGACCCGCCCCGGCGTCGCATGGGTATAAAATATATAGCCACTGAAAAAATGATTAAAATCGATAGCCTATGATCCTTCACGTGGTCTACTTCTTATCTGTGCCAAATAACATAAAAATTGATCCAGTAGTTCGCGAGGTAAGCCCTTTCAAATAATTTCCCCCGTGTTGCCACATTATCCTATTAGTCTTAGCGTGGTAAAATATAGCCTATAGCCTTTCTCAATAAATGAGCTATCTAACACTGAAAGAATTTTTCTACTTTCACAGTAAATTTTGTACAAGTGTAGACTAATAATACACATCTTAAAGTGTTATCAGTTATCACTTTGTTTTGTTATACCCTGTATAAAGTTTTGTGCCTTTATTCGCCGTACGAACTTTACTAGTATATTTTGTAATATAGCGGCGTCATTTCTAATTTTGTCCACGCGCCAAAACAGCTTTTAAATATCTTTAATACCTCAATAGCATTCCCTAAACAATGAAGTTTGACAACTACGTCGGTGTGCTGTCATAAGACTGTCAACGTAATTGTCGACCCCTCGCTACGCTGTCGATAGAATTGTTTTGAGAAACAATAGAATGTCACATTACCTTCAATACAATGAGTTTTGATCTTCGCTTGTCTCATTTCGTATAGTTACACGTGTTTTGGCAATCTACGTCATACGTATTTAGGTATTTACTGAATTTTAAGAGAAAGTCTGAATCAATGAAGTAATAAAAAAATCTGGTGTCTCTATTTCTCCCGTTGACTTCTTTATTACTTGATAGCCATTAATTATTAGGTCATAAAAATAGATTAACTTTAAGCAAATGTGAGCATTAAAAATAAATACTTAAGCAACAAAATTAGGGTTATATTGTATTATTAGACAATGTTTCTCAAAGTGGGGCTCGCGAACCCCTAGCCAGCTCTAGCTCTAGCCCTAGCCATTCAGCGGCAGGGGGTTCGCGACAAGGTTCACGTAATATTGACTTGATAACTAGCAGGCACGCGGCACTCTTTTGGCACTTTATGTGTTTTCATTAGTTAGTAAGAGGTCGCTGTTATCTGGAAATTGTAACAGGGGTTCGTGGATCCGAAAGTTTGAGAAACCCTGTTATAAGACATACTTTTCGATGACCCAATATTAACCCAACATATAAATAATTGATTTATTATTATTTATAGGTCGTACGGACCTACGACATTTGGCCGGATTATGTCAACATGATGTAAGTCGTCATCTGTCGGCTGGGTTAAACATAATGCGACCAAAATACGTAGGTCTATGATCTGCCTATGAATCAACTTCTCTGCTAGTACATAAAAAAGTTTTTTTTTCATTTCCAGAGTCCCGACGCGTGCACGACGTGTAACATGTGCGGCGGGTTCCGGCTCCTCCCCTGCAGGATCTGCAACGGCTCCAAGAAAAGTCTCCATAGAAACCACTTCACTGCTGAGTTCGTCGCCTTAAAATGTATGAACTGCGATGAAGTCGGCCTCGTCAGATGTGAAGCCTGCTCTTGATTTTTTCCTTCCCTCTTTTTCTTCACCCTCTCCAAAAAAAGAGAGAAAATGGAAAATGTCGCTAAAATAAGACCCTGACACTCATCAGGTCATTGTAAAGAATAATCAGAAAAAGAGATTAATAAATAAGATTTACTTACACTCATAATGCTGGTAATTTATTTAGTAACAGAATATTATTAACTATCTAAGGACAAAAGATACGAATAAACATTAATCCTTAGTCCAGATAATGTTTTGGATGTTACGAGTGACCTCAATTTTTAAAGTACATTGTCGTTTTATATGCCACGATAATATTTATAGTAGTATTCTAATTCTAATCTCGTTTTAATTAGTTTTAGAATAAACCTCGTAAGACCTTAGCGAAGTTCGTAACAGTCATAAAAAGTGGTGCTATTTACTCGCTCTGATGGTCAGATAAAAATAATGGCACTTTCTACGTAAGCTAGACAGAAAGTTGTGTAAAAAATAAGTGACTTTTAATATTAATACAGTTGCACACATAACAACCTCGCTCGGAGTATTTTGCAACTGCGAGCTATTCGCAAGTGTTTCCATTATTACAACTTTCTGCTAAATGCTGCTTTCTAAGCTACCACCTGTATTTTGCTAAGTTCAGCTTAGTAAACAATTAAGGTATTTGTATCACAAAAAATGTATTAGATCAAAAGATTTAATAATGATATTGATATTTTTATTGCAAGTGCTACTAACTGTAGCTTTTCTTAAATACTACATTGAAATACTGATCATAACTGATTACTCTCAAGCTATCGTCAGTGTAGACTGTAGAATATTGATTACAAAAAATATTTCAATCTTCTTAATCCATTCCAAATTTTTGAGCTTTTTGTACAAATTATCTTCGTATACTCAAAAATAAATTAATTTTATAGTCTTAAAATAATTATTACTATAAATATTCAGCTAAAACTAACCTTAAATAGTTAAAGAATAATTAATATGTAAGTTATTCTTAAGTGTAAAAAATATTTAAGTACTAAAAATTAATGAAACTTGTGTTGTGACTGCTCAAACTAGTTTAACTCATAGAAATTAGAATTTATATAATACAAGTATGCATGTCAAATGTTTTTACAACTATACTAGATATTGTAACAGTATGCCATAGTTTGTTGCAATAAATTCTAATTTAGATATTTTAGTGTAGATACTAAAGACTTGCAATTTTATTTTCTAGAAGGAAATTAATGGAAGCTTAAAATTTGTATTTTGTCACGCTGTATGTTGGTTGTGTGGAGGTACGCACAACTACGAGTAGCGCCACAATCCTGCATCGCGCTATCGAAGTTTTATAAGTGGGTTTGCCACAGCTGTTGTGTCATGCGTCTATCGTACGAAGCTTCGTCCTATGAGACGATACCATTGGACGATACACGCAGATCGTCCAATGGCATCGTTTTTAGCACGAAGCACTACGCATGTGCGGCCGCGGCATAATAAATAGCGCGCTGCGCGATATACAACGTAACAAATTGGCTAGCACCATAAAGAAATATATACCAATCGGATATCATTACAAAATTCACAGTAAAAGCATTTGAATGCCTCCCTCGAGGGCATTTAGTGATCGAAATCCGATCGGTCATACGGATTACTGTATAGATTAGTTCGCGGAAAATGTAGGGGTGATGTTAACAACTAACGGTGGCACTCAGAGGCGTTAATTAATGATGATTAAACCTCAATTTAATGAAGAGTTACTCTCTCCAGAAGACAATGTATTGGGCGTCACAGTCCACAGACTATGTACGGGGCTTATGTCAAAATCTTCATTAATTACAGTTAAGTAATTATTTTATTGAATGCGCCAGTAACAGTGAGGAACAATCAATAATTATTATCGTCGATCACCCACAATATGATATATTATTTTATCAATATTTTAAAAATATGCATTTACTGCTTGAGTATTTTGCACCCAATCATTGGCAGTCATCCTATTATCATTGGCACCATTTTTGTTTAAAAATAATAGGATTTTATGTCCTACTCTTAAAGTGCCAATATTTGAGGGTATTATGCCGGTTTTCACCAACAACTTTTTTCAATGTTGTCAATTCATCAAGAACAAAACTTGGAATATTAGCTTAAGGGACACCAAAATTTTGGGAGTTGTTGGTGAAAACGGGCATAATCTTCTTTATATTTCTTTATTAATGTTTCGCATACTCGTGTTCGTAAACCCGCGAGCACACTAGCGATTTATAAGTTGTAACTTTTTTATGAAAAATACGTGCAGCTCCAGCATACTGTTGCCTTGGCTGTAACGACTTTGTATTCTAATGCTGCTCACGTATGCAATCTGCTATGTCAATAACTATGAAGTTTCTGGGTCGCTTGTATGTACATAGCTTTACATTTTGTATTCGCTCAAGGGTTAGTTCACACTGCCACGATGAAACTATGCATAAAAACGTTATGTTCTAAATTCATTAATTCACGTCATTGCGTGTCGCGCTGCGTTTCGTGTTGCAGCGTATGCGTAAACAGCATCGTCAATTATTATATGCGTTTCGTTTCTTTGCGAACACACCCGAATGCATCATAAATATTGTAAATCTTTTAATAAACGATTTTATATTCTAATCTAAGGTAACATCAGAATGTGATAATAAGATTATTTCAAGTAGCAAAATTTTAAGGAATGTCGAATACTTTTACTATGAAATATTAATGCATGTTTTAGTATCCGTAGGGCATTTTGTAAATATTTTTATGTTAATAAAAAATAGCATTTTACTTGGGCTTTTTACTGTCCCTTGATTAGTGTTATGGAAAGTTGTGTAGAGCAGAGGACCTCCTGTGTTAAAGTCACATATTAAACGGTATAGGGTGCTGATATTTATGATGTTCTGAAAAATAGTTACTGGTTTGTTACTGCGTTTTAGTTATATTGTTTTCTTATTTAAAATACTATAGTCAAAATAATTTGAAGTGGCACCAGCTGTGTTTGACAATTGATTGAGCTATGGCACAATAGACATAACTACCAGTACTTCGACTAAAGAGACGGACGAGCATTAATATCTGTCATTTCTTTCGGGTTTCGCCAGGATAAGTTAAAGGCTGGCGCGCTGGCTGGTATAATTTATTTTTAAAAATAAGATTTTGAAACTGAATTCTGACAGTTTTCTTTGCATGTGCCAAAATATAAACAACAACTAAATTTGTAGGTAACGACCCTAGCGACGACTTTTGTCATAATACGTCAAACTTATTTTTTTTACATCAGTTCCAATTCGGCATACTCTATCATTCTGTCTACTCTGGCTATGGCCTATGTGAAAAATACTCGTTATCATCTCAATGCTCGATATGTATTCTCAATTTGAGAATACTATTTCAAAAAATAAAATATATAATATACCTACTACTATTAGCCTCTAATTTAGATCACATTTTATTTTGTGTTGTTTTTGTTTGAGCTAGACAACGGGCAATTATTATTTTACCAATAACAAGGTTCGTTAAAGTTTCAAATTATTCGGAGGCTAACAAGCGTATAAATATATCGTAATCAAAACAGTACTCGGTCGAAACACTGTTTCTTTGCGACGCGAAGGTCTGCCAGATTTCAGTGAAATATGGGAGAATAATGCCGATTTTAGAAAATGGAGGTCATCAATCCGACCCGTACGTATGTAACATTCCAGAATAGCCCAGTTTTCGTAATGTTAGTCTATATCAGCATAATATGAACAAATATGCCAAAATTCAAAATTTACGTATATGCGTTTGCATATCTCAGGAACCACAGAACAATAAAAACAGTAGAAATGACATACAACGATTTGTTTACCAGAACCATGACTGTCGCCAAACTCACACAAACAAACAGAGAATAGACCGTTGCACTACTAACAAACAAATAACCAAAAACACACCTTCAGTGCTCTATAATAGAGTTTGCTATGAAATACAACATTTCGTATTCGAGCATCAGTTTATTGTGCATTTATAAAAAGTTTAGCTACTCTACACTAGATGTCAGTATTAGGGCAAACAATTTTCATCAAATGTTTACTTCAAAATTATGCTTTATTTCTTAGGTAATAAGATTGTTTTTGATTTGAACTTTTCTACATATTGTGCATTTACCAAAAAGTTTAGTTACTTCACGCTAGATGTCAGTATTATAAGGGCAAACTAAATATGTTTACTTCAAAGTTATGCTTTATTCCTCAGGTAATAAGATTGTTTTTGGTTTGATTTTTCTAAATATTGTGCATTTACTAAAAAGTTCAGTTACTTCACGCTAGATGTCAGTATTATAAGGGCGAACAATTTTCATCAAATGTTTACTAGAAAATTATGCTTTATTTCTCAGGTAATAAGATTGTTTTTGGTTTAAATTTTACAACCGACTACACGTGTTGCCGCGTACAAACAAATGACTCGACTGATGTCGAGTTTGCGTAGACATCAACTACGATAACTTGGCGCGCCCCTCCAAATTACTGTTTCAATGTGTGTAGTCACATCCTAATGAAAGATTTTGTATGTAGTAAGTATTCAACCAATCACAGCACACGTAATATTTCAGTTAATGTCACTTATTACCAAGATTTGTTGGTCAACTAATCATAACTAGCCGACCGCGCAAGACAACGCACTTCAAATATTTTGACAACGCACTTAAAACGTTTTGAATTTTGGAGGGGCGCGCCATGTTATCGTAGTTGATCACTAAGTGCTTAGCGAGCTTGCGTTACAACGCTAACTAGTGACACGCGTGCCCCGCCCACTTACCATTTCTACTGTTTTTATTGTTTCAGGAACTGAAATTTGAAAACTGTCGACCCGTCCCAAAAATAATTATTGCACCAACTCTTCTGTCAATGAGGACCCCTTAATTATTTCCTGATAGGCCGAAGTAACAACTTGTACAAAATATTATGATGGACATTTCAACAATTTGAACAAGGTATTACGATTGTTAGAAACAGGAGCCTTTTCGAAAATTAACGAAGTACTTAAAAGCTATAATTTTCAAGTGATTCTAAATGTTAAGGGATCCGTATATTAAATTACAGGTCATGTATCTACAGATTTAATCTAAGAGCCTCCTAAGTTAAAGATTTGCTAATTACTTAATTTATGTAATACCTCTATAATTTACCTATCAAAATTTTCTTGTAATGGAAATCGAGTGTGAGTATTACCTACTATTTATTATATTATATGTTACATAATAAGTATACAAGATGTTTGTGTAAGCACCGTTGTCCTTGAAACCATCAAATGAGCCCGTCAAAATGAACAACTTTTTCTATGAGAACAATGCTGGTAATTAAAAAAAATCTGTCATGAATCCATACAAATTGCCGATCCGGGCATCCGTTTGGGTATGAAGACGGCATATTTTTTTCGAGTTCCCAGCATTTTTCCTCATAGAAAAAGTTGTTCATTTTGACGGGCTCATTTTATGGTTTCAAGGATAACGGTGTTTACACATACACACTGTATATTTTGGCCATACAACATTATTTATTTGATAAACAAACGGCTAACGCACTGCAAAGTAGAGCCTGTTGCTTTACGAGGGAGAAATCAATGTCGCCACACATACAAGCCCGCCTGTTGCACGATGGGTTACCACACTCAAAATTTATTTGCCCCGAAATGGAAATGGACAATAAAATATGTAATATAAATTTAAATTAAAATTCCTTGTGTAATTTCACTGTAGTTAAATAAATTTAATACTTCAGTCGGAATTTCCAGGAATTGCTATTGTATTCTATTGTTGTCGCGATCACCGGTGCTCGCGCAGGGCCTGAAGGATTAATGCAAATATTGTATATTTAAGTTATGTAGGTACATATTTTTTATTTCAGAGACACAGTCCACAGATATTGTTAGATTAATTGTCATCGGTAAGCTTTTACAAGATCGTAAAAAATTAAAATGCCATGAAGGTTTCAGATAGTATAATTTTGCCTTTGAAAGGTTTCACTTTTCGCCTAGCTGGTAATTGGCATATACTGCCGCTAGGCGCTAGTGTGCACACAAGTACCTACTGTAAACTGTACACTGCAATTTATATGAAGGCAAACATAGCACAGATTCGCTGGTCGCCTATCTTAGATATTATGTTACCTCATTGAGCATAAGTTGCTGGAGATTGGAGAAATTAAGATGTACGTAACTATCTACAAAATAATGCACAATACTTTTTTACGGTAACATAATATTACCGAGGCAGATAGGTACAATTTCTTTGGGGTTAATAATTTCTGGGCATTATCACAGAATACATATTATTAACAAGCATTATTTAAAAATACTAACATAATTTAATACGCAGTTAATAAAGCAAAGCTAGAAACCAACAAACTATAAATTGCCTAACTTCTTTTAAAATCTTAAAGGTGGCAACCCATTTATTGTGTCGATAGAGTTGTACAGATAACGCACACACGTAAACATATCAATAAGTTTAACGTTACTGAAAACAATACACACTATGAAAATTCAGGGTCTGGTTCACGCACACAGATGCGCGGGGGTGGAAGCTGCAGCTAGGTCGGGAATGACGTCACCGCACGCAAGGTCAATATCACTACTCTGCACTCTTCTAACGCGTTGAAACCTTTCTTTCTCTCTTTCCATCTGGCTCGCCGGCCCGTCTGGGCGATTGCAAGGGAAGCTATGTGTGTGTGTGGTGTTGCCAGTGTGCTTTACACGATTCGCCTTTCAAACGTAATATTACTTCCGAAAGTTTGATATGAACTCGGATCGCTACGCAATTTCCTTTTTATTATTGGTGCTTACATTAGCCACGTTTATAAACTAAATAGCCTGATAAAGTGAATCATTTTTGTTCCTTTTTAATTTTTTCTGCGCGGGTTATGTTAGTATAATAATAAATAATAATATTTATTTATACTTATTATGTTTTATCGCTTTTATCCGTGGCACAGGCTGTGCCTAGTTAGATAACGGTCTGGTTCCATATTATTATGCTTTTATAATTTAAAACGTTTTTTTTATTACACTTTCTTGCTCATTCAATTTAAAAATTTTTTTTTTTTTGGATTTTTATAATAAAAGTATTTAGGTACCTAATTATTGTGTCAAGCCTTTAATTAATAATTATCATAAAACGACAAATTAAAAATTAAAATGATAATCCTTATCTACACGGGGCTTAATAATAATATCAAAATTTAAAAGGTATTGCTTAATGTTACTTAATTTGGCAAATAAATGTGAGATCAAAGATAATATTATGATTTATCATTTTATTAGAAAATACAAAGAATGTAATACAAAGAAATATTACTTTTTATTGTATATTTACTTAATAAATATACAATACAAAGAATTTATAAAAGGTAAGGGCGAATTTAATGTAACCTAGGGCTGACACTAAAAAGAAACCTAAATAATGGACACTTTATTGCATTTTTTTGCCGGATTTAGCCGTAAGCTTTTTCCTAGTATCTACAAAGAACATAAAAAACTATAAAGCCTACGTGGGAAATGGATCTAAAAGGTGTATTTGCAAAAAAACAACCCAGGATTTATTTGGTTTTCAAAGCATTTTTGTTTGTTTTTCATATTACGTCCCAGAATTCTCGTAAATTACAATTTTTGATTTTAAAGTTTTTTAAGTCATTACTGATGAGGTTTATTAACAACGATTACTAATAAAAGGTGCTTAAAAGTTTGTATAAAGGGGTAAAATTATAAAAGTATGCATCATTAATGCCCAATAATAAATAATTTGTCCATTTATTCGACAGAGTTATCACTGAAAATACAACTTAGACGGCTTATATTTTTAACGATCATCAAAAGCGCTAGTGAAAAAAAAGCCTGCCCGCGAAACCCTCAGTAACTGGACAAATTAAACTCTTTCCAGTTAAAAAAAATATTTAAAAAGTGGTAGCCCTAAACAGACTTTAAATTCTGCGAAATTTCCCCGAGTGGACATGTCTAGTTACCTCTAGGGTTTTACAAATGAAAAGGACTTTTTGTAACATTGTAAACGGTAGTATTTGCTTAATTTGTAGCTATTTATTTAACTTCCTAGCCTCGTAACGGTACGTAATAATTAATTTAGTGGAGTTACATGACAATGTTTACTTACACGGATTCAACATCAATTAGTTCAAAGAGAGTGCAGAACTTTTATGGCACGTGTTAAACTGTTTTGGATACACATGTAGGTGTACACTTATATTACTTACTAACCAGTATGACATTTTTTTACGTGTTACATAATTCTGATAAAATGGTTTACACGTACCTATATACCTATATACGTATACGTACCTATATACGTATACGCCATAATAAGCGTGACAGATTGGAGATTTTGGAATCTCACGACTATACTATTTGTTTTGCAAGCATACAATACAATATTAGTTCCCAAAAATGATGATGTCAAAAACTTGCAAATTTTATAAGTTGTTGCTGTCAAGAAATTGCAAATTTTCTCCGTGATAGCTATAAACTCCAAACCACATTGGATCGCAATGTATTTAGTATTTACAGCTGATATTGATGAGCTGATACAGATGATTGCGTAAGTACAGAACCTATGGCAATATATCAGACTACCATACCTTTTCACTTCTTCGTAAAAGGGCCAAATCTCTGGAGGAACTTTGCTACAGATCTTACATTCAGAAGTGTGAAAACTCTTTAATTACTAACCCCAAATTTTTCTGGTCCTTCATTAAAAATAGTAAAAATGCTCATTCATTGCCTTCGTCGCTAACATGTGAAGGCCGCACTTCTGCATCGGGAGCAGAAGCTTGTTCCATGTTCGCTTCTTATTTTAATAGTATTTTTCTCTCACCGACCAATGACATTAATGATAATAATATATCGGATAGCCTACACGAAACAAACAAATTTCTAGTTAATGATGTTGAGGTCCTGCCGGAGCGTGTTAGTTATCTTTTGAAAACCGTTAATCTCGCTAAAGATGCGGGCCCTGACAATATTTCTCCTATATTTATATCACGATGTTCAAGTTCTCTAATAAAACCTGTCACTATTCTACAACAAGTTCTCTAACAAAACCTGTCACTAAGGTATTGTACCCAAAGTTTGGAAGTCTGCCTATGTATATCCTATTTTTAAAAGTGGAAGCAGAAATCAAATAAAGAACTATAGGCCTATTTCCAAATTGTGTATATTTGCCAAACTTCTAGAAAAAATTGTTTATGATCAAGTGTACAGCTCCCTTTCAACATCTTTCATCACCGAACAACACGGATTTCTACAAAAACGCTCAACCTCAACTAATCTCATAATATTTTTAGATTATGTCACAGAGAGTATGGAATCTGGTGGTCAAGTAGATGCCATCTTCACTGACTATAGTAAAGCCTTTGACCGTCTAGACCACTCTCTACTACTTAAGAAGCTTTACAACTCAGGGATACACGGCAATCTATTTAGATGGTTCACCTCTTACATTAAAAATAGATCCCAAGCAGTAGTTGTCAATGGCTTTACATCTTCATGGTATGAGGTGCCATCCGGCCATGCCATCAGGGCTCGCTGTTGGGACCATTGCTGTTCAACATTTTTGTTAACGACATTTACACTTGATTTCGTCATTCAAGATTCCTCCTGTATGCTGATGACATGTAAAGTGTTCAGAAAAATTTGTAGCCTGCATGATTGTCACCTGCTGCAGGAGGACCTTGAAAGACTTGAGGCATACTGCAATATCTACAAACTCGACCTAAACGTAGCAAAATGTTGTTCAATGACTTTCAGCCGATCTTCTAAAGCCATTGATAATTCATACTTATTAAAAAACCAAAACTTAAAAAAGGTTAATGAGGTCCGTGATTTGGGTATAATTCATGACTCAATGCTAACATATAACAAACACTTTCACCACATAATCACGAGAGCTAATAGATCCCTTGGCTTTATTATGAGAATGAGCTCCCAATTCGAAAGTATAAAAACAATAAAAATTCTCTACTGTTCATTCGTTCGCAGCGTTATCGAGTATGTCTCTGAAATTAGGAATCCCCAATATAGCATCCATATTAACCGGTTGGAGTCAATCCAAAGACGGTTCACGAGATTTCTGCAATTTAAATGCAACACATTCGACCCTAATTACGAGTCCAGGTGCAGGCGATACCACCTCTTGCCTTTACACATAAGACGTCAAATTACGGACATCTCTATACTGCTCAAAATCGCGCAACAAAAAATAGACTCCCCTCTCCTACTCTCTAAGATTAACATCAAAGTTCCCGGTCGATCTTCCAGAATGTCCTCTTATAATCCCCTTTACGTCCCTTTTTCCTACACAAATTATAGAAAAAATTCCTTCTTTATAAGATCTTGTAATAGCTTTAACGATTTGCACAAACGTTTTGACTTAGACGTATTTAACTCAACGGTTAACAGCACAAAAATACTTATATCTAAGCATTGGTTCGACGGTGTTCTCTGACTGTCGTTTAATATTAATTATCGATCTCCTTTTAGTTTTCTAAAGTCATAATAATTGTTAATGTGTAATGTACTCTTTTTATAAGCTATCAGTTTTCTTCAAGCAAGTTTTTGTAAGTTTTTGTAAGCTAGACAGCACATTTAGAAACTAACAAATTACGAAAATTTGTTAGTTTCTAAATGTGAAAATATGTAAATGGTGTCAAGATTTTATGCAGTCTTTTATACATTAAATATACACTGTATGTTTTCCAAATAAATAAAAATAAAAATAAATAAAATAAAAATAAATAAAATAATATATTATACTCAATAGCAGAGACTATTGGACACGATTCCAAGTTTCAACATTTATGATTAAACTTATACTTAAGGAATATTGCGTTCAAGATCCTGGAATAGTATTCTGAGAATCTTCGGGGAATATCTATTACGAATTCAAACTGTACAAAGCATTCAAATAGGATTTGCTGAGTTTATATTACATCCTATTGTTGACAATCTGAATTACGTCTTAGTTCATAGTTTGTAGAGGTTCTAGGATGCAAAAGTGCATGTTTTATATGTCTTTATTTATTTACTTTTCGCCATCGTTCCACTCGAAAAAATATACCATCCTCATCACCTTGATGATTGGCAGTCTTCCACTGCCGCGCACTGTAAAACTCTGAAACGAACTGTCACCAGCACTATTTCCGGACCAACACGACCTGCAAACCTTCAAAAAGAGTGCCTGTTCTAATGTTGCGAGTGTCCATAGGCGACGGTAGTTGCTTTCCATCGGGTGACCCGTTTGGTCGTTTGCCCCCTTAATTTATTTTTAAAAAATCTGTAAAAGCTGTTCTAAAATTTAGTTCCACACTTTTAACAAACCTGTCGTATAGACAATTTTGTCGAGTGGGATATAGAAACTTTAACTGTGTGGTTATGGGCAAACACCATATTTAAATTTTAAACATTGACCGAGTCACGAAAATGGGTGTAAATGGCTTCAGAGTCTTTATTTTTATTTTAGCAGTACAAACAAGTTAATTAAATAATTCCTTCAACATAAACAATATTTAAATCTGTTGCTCAATCCTCAATGTATCCGTAATATGAAAGTTTTTGTACCTTTTATACATGATTTTGATCTATTTAGGTTTTCCCAATGTAAATTGCCAACACTTTAGTAAAGTATGGGATAGCACTCGAAAGGGTGAGTATATTATACGCGGCATTAAGGACAAGTGCGTACAAGAGATGATTTTTGTGTGTATAATATATTATTTTGAATATGAGATGAGGTATGATATGATTTTAGGGGTTGTTTGGGTATGTAATAGCATAATGGAAAAGTTATTTATCTTAAATCTGTGTGATACTATAACAGCATAATATACTATTACAGTACTTTTCCGTGTCTTTAACAACTTCAAGTTACCTGAAAACACTATAACGTGTGCGTGTGCGGATTTGAGCAACCTATACTGTATTTATCTGCCAAATTTTGATATATTGATCCTTGTTAAAAATAAAAATACACGTATTTTTTCTTTTATAGTCACTCAGTACTAAAATGTTGAGAAATACCTTCCGAAAGTTATCCTAAAAGTCACTACAATTAATGGACACGATGCGTCGGCCACGCGTGACGTGCCCCTGCGCGTGATCTTCATCCCGCGTCACCCCTCTCGTTCCCCCGCGCCGCGAGTGACCGTTCTGCAACGATTTTAATTGGGACAAAATATGTCTTTGAAAAAAAAAAAAACACCCAATTTTTGTTGGTTAAATGGACCCTAATGATACGGTCTAAGCCCTGGAAAAAAATTGTCAGGAAGGTTTAGTTGCACCCTGTATAACTATGATGATGTCCGGAACTCTGTTGCGCCAAAATTTGTATATCATGCGCTAACCGTACATTTTTCCGAGATATTTCATGTCCTTTCACGGGGCTCAAAGTTTCTCTACACCTTTAGCAAAATCGGTTCAGTGGTTTGAAGAGGTAAAGACACACAAATAGACTCACTTTCGCATTTATAATATTAGCATAGATGGTGTGATAATATTATCATGTTTCGCGCAAGTGCTTTATTCCCACAATTTTTCAGTCGTTTTCCACAAAGCTAAGGAAGTTTTATAAACATTTTAACCGCCGGAGGAGATGGATATAAAATAAGCTGCTTATAAACTAGACATAAAATTAACAGTCTGTATAGTTTTATCACAAGACAAGTTCTTGTGATAAAATTAATATATATATTTAATCTTATAAATTCAGTCAATAAAGTTTTTAAAAAATCACAGCTTTCGGAAATGAGGGCAAAATGACCTCACTCATCACACACATAAAGATTAAAGAGGCTTTCCTGGCTCTCTTCCGGCTAAAAAAATTGGTTTGCGTAATTTTTTTTCTGAAAGATAAAGAAATTTTCTATTGAATACACTTTAGGCTAACCAGTGCACATGGTGAGAGCAAAACATATTTTATTCACTTTTTTCTATTTTTTATGCAAGTGTGTGCGGAATACGTATGTTAATAATAATTATAAGCTTAGTATAACGCGTTATCATGTTTTATTTGCACTAAATTTTTTCAAGCAAAAAGATTAATATTATGATTGATCCATCGCTCGCCCTGGAAGAATCGTTGATCATCTGGATCAATATGAGGAACCCCTTGTTGGCAGTTCCCGCACGTCTTCGGCACAATAACCACGATAGATTGGAGTTCGCCTTGTTAGGGTCATTGTCCTCAAACAATCGATTTCTTATCGATATAAGGCATCGGTAAAATCTGTAATGTTTTTCAATAATTATCATCTACAATATTATGTGAAATTACTTGCTTATAATCAATGATATTCTGTTACTAAGAATTTTAGAAACTCATTGCTAATAATATTAACAGAAATAAGCGTAACACACAGTCGTAATTATTAATCGGAATTATGGCAAGGCGTTAAGGCGCTATATTGAAAAACTGTCCTTTTTGACGTAATACTGTAGGACCCTCAGAAATCTTACAAATCTGGTAATATATACATATCTTCATAGCCTTATCTAGGTTTGAGAAGAACTAGAAACACGATTAATGTATTTTGCCTCGATACATTTAATTTTCGAAATGACCTCTTAAAAATACGAAATTTGAAGATTATTTTTAAACGAAAATAGATGTAGGAAATTAGTCTAATTGATAGACACCTTTGCAACTCAAAATCGTATAGAAGCATTTTGCTTAAACGCTCCTAGTTATTTTTTAAATGATTATAATTACGTTTTTTCGCACGTTTTCCGAGCGAGCCGATAGCTTCTTGCCGCAGCGTATTCACGACTTTATAGTCATACAAATTAAGTATAAAATTGCCCTTGCGGTAAAATTACTTTCGAAATAGCGCCTTAATTACTTTTCTTAAACACAATATAATCAGCTGTCCAATCATTGTGCCTAATATTGTATTAACTGCATCTTCCGTACATATTTTGTACCTACTACATGACGCCCGCAACTCCGTTGCGCTGAAATTATTATATCGCGCGGAAACCTTACATTTTTTTTATAAAAGTATTCTATCTCCTTTCCCGGGACTCAAAGTATCACCATACCAAACTTAAGCAAAATCGGTATGTGTTAGCGGTTTGGACGTGAAGAGGTAACAGACAGACAGATTTTCGCATTTATAATATTTTATTTTGTATAATGTGGTGGTCACCCATATTACAATACAATATAATTATTGTGTATAACTTGCAATTATATAAGGCATCGTCGACCCTTTGTTGATTACAAACACGAAACGTCCCCATTATAAGCAAAGAGCCACTTTGCTTGTTACTGACACTCACTGGCTAATTCAACCTACCTAGTGCTAAAAAATAAGAATATCATCACTTATTCGTATGTCAAATAACCGAAAGGTAAATAAGCCACAAAAATAAGGCGCGTGCAAGGAAAATTAATGAATAGTAATCCTTTAAATTTTTTGCGATACGGTGAAAAAGGGTTCAAAAATTCCGTCTATAATGTTACTCCATCCATCCATCTTAATTTTAAAACGTAATGGGATACAAAGGAAATATTTCGCTTTACAAGAATTTCAGTTACGTGTGAAAGTAATTTGCTGATAGAGCTGACACGTCACACTTGAGTCAGAGACATCAGGATGTGTTTCAAATAAAATATATGTACGATTAAAGAACACTTTGTAAAGTGTCGATTGTTTCCATAGTGAATTTAGAAATAAATAATCGGCCAAGTGCTCACCAAGGGTTCCCTACCATTATAAAGCAAAATTTGGCCAAAAACACGTTTTTTGTATGGGAGCTCCCCTGAAATAATTATTTTATTTTAATATTATTAACTTTAGTACACATATTTTAATTGAGAATTTTGTGAAAATTTCAAGTGCCTTCCTACCTTCTTGAGATACAGCCTGGAGTCAGACAGACAGACGGACGGACAGACAGACGGATAGGCAGACGATGTCGAAGTCTCTCTTTTTACCCTTAGGGTACGGAACCCTAAAATGCATGGAATTTAACATCACGCATCGCAAAAAGTCATGAGTCATTACTCATGGTGATTGCGATGCGTTATATCAATAGGCTACTTGACCTATATTCAATTTCATGGAACAAATGCATATTTATACGTGGGAAAGCCATGCTTCGGCACGAATGGGCCGGCTCGACCGGGGAAATACCACTTTCTCACAGAAAACCGGCGTGAAACAGCGCTTGCGCTGTGTTTCGCCGAGTGAGTGAGTTTACCGGAGGCCCAATCCCCTACGCTATTCCCTTCCCTACCCATCCCTACCCTCCCCTAATACCCTATTCCCTCTTAAAAGGCCGGCAACGCACCTGAAGTTCTTCTGAGGCTGCGAGTGTCCATGGGCGACGGAAGTTGCTTTCCATCAGGTGACCCGTTTGCTCGTTTGCCCCCTTATTTCATAAAAAAATATATTTCTAGTAGAACTTGGCCTAGAAAACCGTATTTCACTCTTATCATCGACTAAAAGCTTATGATTGATAAATAAAGTCGATTTGAAGTTGTGAAAATATGATTTGTACTGACGAAAACGCTTTTGCGGTACTTCCGATTTGGATGTTACATCATCACACTAGTAATTAAATATATTTTATTTATCGCGCTCGTTATATGTAAGTTAATTGTACATAAATAATAAGAATAAGCCTAGAAAGATTTGTAAAATACATTTTCTTGAATAGTTCAAAAAAATCATCAATTTTAAACAATATCTCCATTTATGGGAAATGAAATGGCCAAAACCTTTCTCAAAAAGTTTTCAACATTACAAATGATTTCTAAATTCTTTCCAAATTTTTTGGCATTGTTAGACTCGTACGTTTAGCTTTATAAAGAACTAGCTGTGCCCCGCGGTGTTACCCGCGATTAATTAGGTGTGATTAGGTAAACTAAATTGTAATAGGTAAATATTACAACTCAATTTATTTTGTCTCTAATACTTATTATATATATAGTATTAGAGACAAAATAAATTGAGTTTGATCATCGGAAACTTCAATTTTGATGACTGAGAGATGGAAGTTTGATAGAAGACACTATTTTGTGATAAGCAGCACTCCTAGGATTTGGTAGAAGATGGGACGAAAATTAATCAAATGACACTCGAAATCTGTATGTTTAGGTTCGAATAAATTCACTTTTATTATAAATAACTTAGTTTGTTCCTAAAAAGGAGAATTAAAACTCAGCACTAACGACGCGACACTGTTTTGTTAAGAGCAACACTTTCAGGAGGAGAGTAGGGGGGGGGGTTTGGGAAGTAGTTTCCCAAGTAGGAGACGGCAAAATTTTGAAAATCGGTTCACAAACGGCGAAGTCATCGTTGAACATAAGTAGTTAAAAAAAATGAACATAACACCTCCTCCGTTACGGAAGTCGGTTAAAAATGTAGCCTATGTGTTAATCCAGGATGTCAGCTACCTCCTTGTAAAATTTTGTCGAAATCGCTCCAGCCGCTTAAGCGTGAAGAAGTAACAAACATACAAACTCACAAACTCACATACTTTTGCCTTTGTAATATTAGTAGGATTTTTCAATAAAGAAAGTATAAAATACAAAAATATGACGTCACACTATGGCGGACAGTGTTTTCGGCGCCATTTAAAAGGCATATTTTTCAATATAAAATATTACTAGTATAGTTTTTTTGGTGAAAATGAATCATTAAGAAGCGATTAACATGAAGAAAAAAATTAGGTCAAGTTGCCTATTCCAGTACACTTTGGTTTTAATTTCGCTCACGAAACTATCAATTAATGGAATTAACCAAAAGCCCAATTAGTGCTCAATAGCATATTATTTATAATTTCTCCTCAGTAAAATAACTTAGCTTATGTCTAGTGATGGAGACTCTTTTGTTTGGAAACACCCTGAGCTTGGAAAGACCCTGACTCTGACCTATAAGGTGTCTAACTAAACAACAGTTTTTATTTAGTTACTATTTAGTAGGCCTGCAACGCACCTGCAGCTCTTCTGATATTGCGAGCGTCCATGGGCGACGGTAGTTGCTTGCCATCAGGTGACCCGTTTGCTCGTTTGCCCCCTTATGTATTAAAAAATAATAGGTCAGAGCCAGGGTGGGGCAAGCGCCCCAGCTTGCCCTAGTATAGCTACGCCCATGGACGATACTAAAACGACTAAAATTCTATGAAACGTGAAGTGTGGCGCCGTCGCCGCGTCGCTGTCGCGTAGTGTTGCTTAGTGCGGTCTCACCTTAAGCTATATAATATTATGTTACTTCGCCTTACATTAGGCGATTATTAGAAAGGACCTTAAAATCAATTAAATTCATTTTCCACAAAAAACTTTTAAGTAGGACTGAATTTTGTAATAAATTTATATATATTTATTAAATAACTCAGTCCTACTTAAAGCAATATTAAACAACAGGTCTCTAGAAACTTGCGAACATTTGGGATAAGGATCTCCTAATATTAGGAAAAGTAGGCCAGGGCCGTTTGTTTCAGTACAGTACTGGCACATAAGACGAGGAAAACAGAAATTCGACGAAATTACTGAATTACATCACATAATTTGCTCCAGTGGAATATCTTAACTCTATCCTTTAGAGACTCAAAAATCCATCGGACTTTGTGTCAAAATTAGGAGTTATTTATGAAGTTTTACTGAAGAAAAAAAGACAAAAAGAATCTCAAGTAGGAAGTTCGCATAAAGATGTCAAAGATTTGCAGGTAACTTCAGTAGTGACGTCAAAATTGAAGTGTTGTATGAACGGAGAATCAGATTTGGCGAAGCACTACGCTAGCTTAAATTGCTATTTCCACCATAAAACTGAAAACTGTCTGAGATATTCAGCAAATCATTCTAAATTATCAAACGGAAGCTAAGTTTTAATTAAAAAAATATATGAATAAAAGAAATAAATATCTATTAAAATTGTAGCCGAAAATTATGTTAACGTGAAAAGCGCGTGTGAGATTGAACACTGTAATGACGTCATTGAAGCGGTCAAAAGTCTGAAAAGTCGGCCAAAACATCGGCGTGAGGCCGTTTGTCCACGACGTCACCGACAAAAATTCAAATAGAATGCTACTTTATGACCTATTATACGTGGGAGAGCCATGCTTCGACACGAATGGACCGGCTCGACCGGAGAAATATCACGTTCTCACAGAAAACCGGCGTGAAGCAGCGCTTGCGCTGTGTTTCGCCGAGTGAGTGAGTTTACCGCCCAATCCCCTACCCTATTCCCTTCCCTACCCTACCCTATTCCCTTCCCTACCCTACCCTATTCCTTTCCCTTCCCATCCCTACCCTCCCTATTACCCTATTCCCTCTTAAAAGGCCGGCAACGCACCTGCAGCTCTTCTGATGCTGCGAGTGTCCATGGGCGATGGAAGTTACATCAGGTGACCCGTTTGCTCGTTTGCCCCCTTATTTCATTAAAAAAACTAGGCTATAATTTTCATTTTGTATCGACATGGTCTAGCGACCCACGCACGCTGCCGCTGCTTTGTAGTGGTGTAGAGCAATGCGCTACGCATACAAACGCGACGTAATTTCGGCATGGTGTGTCATCGGTAATTTAAAATACATTGCAGGCGTAATCATGCCGAGCTTCGGCCGCGTTTTTTCGGCCTAGTGTGATTAGACACTAAGTGAAAGATGGCGAACTTTATCAATGTGCCATTTTCTGAAGAAATCTTTAGTGATTTCAGCTACGTCCCATTAAATAATTTTTTTCTTTGTAATCCGGACGCGTATTTAAAATACAATGCCCCAAGTCTTACTTGGCGCTTTTGTAGAATAAATTAAGTCTACAGTAATTTTGTGAATTTTGTATTGGTTTGCCATCGCTGGCCTACGTCATAAAGTAGCCGGCCGAGGAGAAGACGCGTACCACGGAGTGGCCGCAGCGCCTTGCCTTAGCCGGGACACTCGGGACAACCGCTGCCCATTGCACGTCCTAGTCCCAGAGAGAGCCGTGATGCGCATGGTGCTCCTGGTCATCGTGGCCCACGTGCTGGCTTTTCTAGGCCACCCGCGGGGCGATCTAGAAAAGTCTACTTGCTTTGATGAGTCTGCGTGACGTGGACAACTGCTGGTAGAGTTGGATGGGTTGATCGTGCCCGTGACTGTACCTAGGCGGGGAGCACCATTGGGTTTTAGTCAACGATATCAAAATACAATTCTATGGTTTTAGTAGGTAGTTCCTCGGAGAGTCCCACATACCCCGGCCGGTGTCTCCAGTCCACCGGTGATGCGCAAAGCATTTCCTCATGTAAAAAAAGTCGTAAAGTAGCATTTTATTTAAATTTTTGTCCGTGACGTCCCGGTGACGGTGGCGGTGGACAAAAGGCTGATTGTCTGACCTACTTCACCGGACGTGGGTGAAAGGATCACACTATGGAAATTGTTTATTTTCAATTTCATACGCGAAAATATGTAACACAAATATTGGTACGAACAATTATAGCTCGAAATTGGAATCGGGCCAAAAAGTAATTTGGAGTGTAAGTCTAATCTGGGGGCACGGCAGTGCCCCAGCCAAGCTTTTTAGCAAAGGCACGGCCGTACTATACTTTTCTCGAAGCGGTTCGCGGCTATTTCACACCCCCATTATCTTCGATGTTAAAAAAGCTAGGAATTTGAAATTTCGGTCATTAGGAGCAAGTATTAAAACTAGCTTAACCTCCAAATTACATGAAATTTCGATAAATAGTTTAGTAGTAACGGATGGTCAAAGTTACTATATTTTGTCACTGACTGACAGATCATCAAAATTCTAAGGTAGTTCTAGCAGACTTCGAAGCTTGAAATTTGGTACCCGGATAGGTCTTTATTCACAATGAAAGGAAAAATTATGAAGCCGGCCAAGTGCGAGTCGGACTGGCGTACATAGGGTTCCGTACCGTAAATTTGTATGGGTCTGGGTCTGGGTCCCTTAAATAATAAGTTTATTTAATTTTTATTATCAATTACTAAACTTAACATACAATTGAGCGTTTCCTGAAATTTTCAAAAACCTTAGTGTTACCATTATGGACATAGAGCAAAAAAAGTGAAAAAAATCGTGTTTGTTGTATGAGGCCCCCCTTTAATAATTTATTTTATTTTGATTAGACTATTAGCTTTTATAACGACACTAGAAATACATAATTTATGAAAATCGCAACTATCTAGCCATTGCGGTTCTAGAGATCCAGCCTAGTGACATACGGATGTACGACGGACAGACAGCGAAGACTTATTAATAATAGGGCCCCGTTTTCATGCTTTGGGCAGGGAAACCTAAAAACTGAAATTGAAAAATAATAATATAATACTATAAGAATTAAATAAAATAAAAGATTTTTATGTTTGTAACTTTGCAAGAACAGGCTTTGCACAAAAGGCTTTAAGTTAGTTATGAACTTAATGAAATGGTATTAATTAAATAAAAAATAAAATTAACAACGTTAATAATGAAACAATAATTAAATTCGATTTAAATATTATAAATGTAATCACTAATTCAGTACTGAGATAATATACACTACTTACTTGCTCGATATAATATTATGGAAGTTTTAAGTTATCGCATGAAATAAGGTGTGCTCCTTTCCTGTGAAGAACGTCGAGACGCTTACAACAGTGCTGCTATGTATTCAACGGTAATGCTAAAATGACCATCTTCCTGTTGTTTTCTGATATCTATGCCACCTTCAAGTATTAGCTTAAGAGTCAATTATATATTATGAACATAATAATCGATTCAGAACTCAGAAGTATTTACGTTACGTTGTCCACCTATAAAACTAACTAAGCCTCAAAGAAAAAAAATATTTAAGGAGATAGTGAATGCCGAATTTGTGCTAAGCTAAGTACAGAAAAGTTATAACGTGACCTGAAAAGAAAAGAAAAAAAAAACCTTCAAAAAAGAAATGAAATCCCACCAAAACATGAAATGTAAAAGGAGCCAAGCAAAATATTGCATAGCTATTCAATACATCTGTCGTAAAAGTTTTCAGATCACATTCAAGCCAAGCCTTCAACTTATTTTATAATTTAAATCAACATTCAGTTAATGTATCAATAGATTTTTCTATTTTATAATTATTATAGTGGCTTGGCAATGTACATTAATATGTACATGTACATTAATAAAATGTACATTATTGTAAAAACTACCAACGAAAATTGGTTTGAACGAGATCTAACAAGTAGTTTTTTTTATGCGTCATAAATGGTAAACCTTAATTTAACTTCCATAAAATCAACTAAAATATAAAAATAAATAAAAAACCTTTTAATTTTATAGAAATAAACCTTATTGCTGCTGCAGAACCCTTCATGGGCGAGTCCAACTCGCACTTGGCCGGTTTTTTTAAATAAAATCTTATTGCGTAAATCAGTTATTAAAGTATTACGATTGCTCCAATTACGGCTTCTCGACGTTCAAAGTGCATTATTTTGTCACGTAGATATCTACACAGTACACACTCTTTAAAAATATTATATCAGCACGTTCTTATAATATAATATAATACATATTATAATATATGAATTCGGGTTTACTAATTCATCAAATCGTGCACATGGTAGCGTGGCCGAGCGGTCTAAGGCGCTGGTTTAAGGCACCAGTCTCTTCGGAGGCGTGGGTTCGAATCCCACCGCTGCCAATGTTTTTGGATTCGCTCAAAATTAGTTAAAAATATAGAATGGTGAAAGATCTACGATCTCTGTAGTTTTTGCTGAACTTTCAGGGGTACACAGGAATATATTTCGACAGCTACATAATTGTAACGTTATTATCGAATGTCAAATGTCCGGGAGCCGTTACTGAACTCGGCTATTAATCAATAATCATTTTCTAATGGTCAATTCATACCGCAACGCGGCGCGTAGATATGCATTTCTATTTTATGGATTTGACAGATTTGCAAGACGTCTCACACGTCAAGAAATCTGTCAATCCAATACTTTAGAAATGCATCTACGAGTCGCGTTGTGGTCTAATTGAATTTAACCGTTAACTTTAACGTTACGCAGTGACGGATTAAGACTACTTGATGCCCTTAGCAATCCATGCCTGTGGGCCCCCCTATCCGTATGTCAAGTGTCAACTTAAATCGGCATTTAAACCTTTACCGCCTAAAAGTATTAGTTTTTTTCCCTAGAAACTTTTTTATGTGGTTTTTGGTGACATAAGAGAGTGCCGCCCTAAGGACGGATTTTTTTTGTGCTTCCTCAGACGTGATGCCCTAAGCAATTGCTTAATTTGATTAAGGGTTAATCCGTCACTGACGTTACGTAACGATTATCTGCAGCTAAACGCTGTTAACTCCTCTGGTTTAGGCAACTTCCAAATCCGGTAATTTTTTAATACATACAGTCACTGGTATCACTAGTATTAGTAGGAATACAATAATGTAATGAATATTCCACAAAATATGTCCTATAACAGTAATCCTGCCCAAGAGCTTCATGCAACATTCTCACATCTTTAATTACCATGCGGTGTCGTCGTGTCTCCCATGGCTCATTTGACTTCTAAAATAACTCTGTGTTGCTTTGTTAAAGCAATATCATCCTCATCACCAGGATTTATAGTCCCATTTAGGAGAACTCAGATTTGAAAATTTGCTAAACCACGTGGATATAATTCTATTAACAACAATGGATACATCTTATCTTATTCTCTAGTTTTGGACACTAACAAATGAGCAAGTTTCAAGTAGATTTCAATGACAATTATTACAATTTACAATATTATCATAGTCTGTTATAACTGTCGTCCATCATAATATTATTATCGCTGCTTTGGAAGAACAGTGTATTATTACCAAATACTACAAAATTGAGTTTTCAACACCATTCAACGTAAAATGATCTGTTTTGTATACTCAGTAAAGATCGTATTTCTATAACAATTTTTACGGCCGTGGCGCCACCAAAAGCCTGTATCCTTTTGGTCAATTTTGGCCTAATTTTTTTGTAGACAGCGTTGTATCGCAAGTTGCAACTTGCCTTTAGAAGTGAACTCTAGGTTGGTTTTCTGGCATATGGTGATATTACAAATAATACAGATTTTAAGTGCGCCTCAATCTAGAACACTGCATTATTTCGAGATGTGACGCTATTGTATAAAAAATCTACAAGAACTCTCAGACACTTCTCAAAAACAAAGTATTACCTGGGATTACTACGTTGTTGTACAAAAAGTCAGTGTCACTTAAGTGTACTAAAATTAGTTATTACTGTTTATAACATAAGATAGTTTGTATATTGTACTGTTTATAACATCAAAATTCTAACGTTTTTCTACATAAATTATATCGTGATTGTAATTGTATTTTTCGTACTGTAACTGTATCTGTTAAAAAATATGTTGCATTATTGGACCTGATACAGTATTTCAGATAAAAAGCAACTCGAAAACGCATTTTTTTTAATCAGATACCTATTGAACTAATCGGAATGAGCCTACAGTACCTAATATTTTAGTGGGTAATGAGTGTTTTTTACCTATCAACTCTTTATAATCCAGATAACTGGTTACTAGTTACCTAGATTATAAAGTGACATAGTGATTTATCAACGCACAGCCCAAACCACTGAATGAATCGGACTGAAACTTTTCATGCAGGTAGATGTTTATGAGGTACGGGTCCGCTAAGAAAGGATTTTGATCGAGTTTACCCCCAAGGGGATGAAAGTTTGTACTAAACTTTGTCAATTTTAAGTCAATCGGGTTGAGACTTTGATACCTAATTAATAATAATACTTCTTAATGCGAGCTAAGCCGCGGTCAAAAGCTAGTTGACTAATATAGACGCTGCGTCTGAACAAATGTGCTTTCTTTTTCAAATTTCAAAAGTGAATGGATTTATATTTGTGTTTGCATCTCCGAAACTACAGGTCCGATTTAGGTTATTCTTTTTTGTTGTACTAGGTATTCTTTAAATAATTGAATTCTACAAGTTTCATCAAAATTGGTCCAGTAGTTTCTGAGATACAGAATTTTAATTCTTTGTAACGTATAATTTTGAAGTAGGTTTTAGCTTTTTAAAATACTATTTTGATTGATGCTTTCTTGGATAATGGATATATTTTCATGTTTTACGATTATGCTACTGGAAAATCAAGCACAAGATAGAATGTATCAAATCTTTTACTACGTGAAAACAACATTTTAGATGCAGAGGATTTTAGCTGATCTTCTACAGCTATTATTCAGGTGACAGCATTAAGGATCCGTCTAATGTCATTGTAAATGGTGACTATAATAATTATTCAGATTCTAAAAATAGTGACTTAAATAATAAATAGTCAGACATTTTTTTATTTTTTTTTTTTTTTCCGGAGGGGGAAATGCATTACGCATACCACCCAGGCGCAGGGGGCGGCCCGAGCGGTGATGTGGGACTCCCGTAGCTAATGAGACCACGGTATACCCACTAAAACCCCCCCCCCATCTTCCGCCACGCCGCCTTTTGACGGGGCCACGGGAACGATACACACATCCGCGACCCCGCCAGCGGCCCGAAGACTCCACGATGGGCGCACAACACGTGCGCCTTTCTCCTCGGCCCCCACCAGGGCTGTAGCAGACGCCCCCCGAGTCTGCTACTTGGAGGCCATGTGGCAGATCAAGTCTGTGGCTCTGCCACCGACCAGACCTCGGCTGCAGAGGATAGGGCAAGCGGCGCACCGTAATACCTACTTGCCTCTTCCTCTGCGGCCCCACCAATGCCGTTCAAACGGAACGGCCCCGCCAGCTCGCAGGGAGGTAGGGAGAGCGGCAACCTACCACAATACCTCTCCCCCCCGCGATCCGTCCTCGGCCGCAGAGGATAGGGCAAGCGGTGCACCGTAATACCTACTTGCCTCTTCCTCTGCGGTCCCACCTCGGTGCGCATCCGCAGCGGACTCCTCCAGTCCGCTGGGAGCGCCCTCCTCGGGCCAGGCGGCGACACCGGCCGGCCCTGGTTGCCTCTTTGCTTCACCGCGGTTGTCCAAGCCGCGGTTACTAGAGCCCCACCGCCACGACAAGGCGTGCAACCATCGGGGGGAAATAGTCAGACATGCGCAAAACAATTTAATAGAAATAACTTTGCTGAAAACATCAATCCCATGTTTCCAGTTGCGACTTAATATTCAAGTTTAAATCAAATAAGTACCTAAAAAGACCAATGCAAAGAAGTACTACGTAGCATTATACTAAAGACGACAAACAAATTGTGAAACATGATTATGAACTTCATTTTAAGCTCAATGAATTAGCAAGAGATCAAAAAGATGAAGGCAAAAACTATACTCAGGAGAATAATTATTGTACACTTAAATCTGTTTATGATCTGCAAGCGACTATGCCTTGTCCCTATCCTAAAGTTCGACATTTTCTTGTCCTATTCAGTTTAAGTGCTATAATTTTACTATTTATGGTATTAGAACCAAAGATATAAACATTAAACTGTTTCGTATGGCATGAAGGCGAAGCTAAACGTGGAGACTGGAGAGCTATAGAAACCGGTACCTGTGTTCTAAAATTGAGGAATTGTTCGGAATCATACCTCCTGCAACTTTTTGCCATGTTCCACGCGAAAAATATACGATCCTCATTACCTTGATGAGTGGTAGTCTTCCGCCGTGCGTTTTTCGCGTACCTGTTGTTTCGCGCACTGAAAAAATCTGGAACGAACTATCACCAGCATTATTTCCAGACCAATACGACCTGCAAACCTTCAAGAGGAGAGCGTATTGCCTCTTAAAAGGCTGGCTACGTACCTGAAACTCTTCTAATTTTGCGAGTGTTAAGGGCGACAGTAGCTGCTTTGAAATGAGTGTGACAGTGTTCACTCTGTCAAAGCTGTTCACTGCGTAGAGCGTCAAATCTAAAGAAGCCTCAAATCTGGTGCGATCTGTACACCTGATCAATACACACATAATACAAAGAACGCAGAAGACTGGTAGCCGGCCTATAAAGTATAATATGAACTGACCCTTGCTGATTATTATTACCAAAAGTTTAGCAACTGCTATTGGCAGAAATAGATTGTGAGTCAACAACAGTATTTTAAAAAAGTTATTCCACTTTTTTAAGTGGAATAACTTTTTAAGAGTCTGTTGAAAATAGAGACTAGGATAATTATAAACTCTGTTTTGTGTTTAGAGTTCATAATTTTTTTTTCTAATTTTTAAGTCGATAAAGGCTGTAAATAAGCTTTTTTAATTTTTCTGTTTTATTTCGGATTTTTTATGATTCTATGCTACAACAATTACTTAACTCGCGTGAGCTAATTTTAAAGATGTTAAACTTTCGCATTTTTAGGTTTCCGTACCCAAAGGAAAAAAATGGGACCCTATTACTAAGACTTCCATAACTGTTCGTCCGTTTGTTTGTCTCCAGGCTGTATTCCAAAAAGCTCTATATTATCTAGACTTCTGATTTTTTACAGATCGTGTATTTCTGTTACCGTTATAACAACAAATACTAAAAATAAAATAATATTTCAGGGACCTCCCTTACAACAAACGTGTTTTTGGCCTTTTTTGTTTGATATTAGTAATGGTAACTATTAGGCAACTAGGCACTTATTTCACACACAAATTTTCACTTCAGTTACAATAATTATGCGTACTTAAACAATTATTAACATTAAAATAAATTGTATAAGGGGGCCCCTATACAAAAAATACAATTTTTAATCTATTTTCGCTCTGCTTGGTAGATTATTCTATATTTTTTCTAATAAAAATTGCTGTAAAACCAGTTAATACTATATTTTTCCGTAAAACATGATACATACAGTAATCATTTTTGTAAAAGAACGACCAAATTGGTATTGTAGCACTACTGATTTAAAATGAATATTGTTAAGATGTCACATCCCAAAATGTATCAGTATCACTAAGAAAAATATAATGAATACTTTGTATTATTTTGAAATACACCACTGTTATTAAAAATAACTTTATTTTTTTCTACATTTTTTTATGATGAGCCAGTAATCTTCATAAGTTCGTCTATGTTATTTCGTTATAAGTCTGAGACCAAGTAGTCATTTTCAATATTTAAGTACTAAACAAGTATTACTCTTTTAAAACATTTATTAAACATAAACTGCAATATATTTTCCGTGTTTTTATTCAGTTTTTATGAACATTAGCGCAGTAAATAAAAAAATATCACCATTTGAAGATTTGAAAAAAACTTTAAAGTGCTCTACTGAAAAATTCACTCATTTTGAGTTACGACAGTATCCTTCCAAAGCAGCGTTATGTATGTACTGATCAAGACAAAGATTAATTTGTTATTTAATTAACCTAGATATAATTTAACTTTAGCCAAACCTTTTCGTAGCATTTACAGGGTTTCTGAGAAACATTTAAAAGTTTTATCTTTGCTTTATATTTGCTGTAAGTTCGGTACAAATTGAATTCCCTTTTTTCGAACTTTGCTTTGTATTCGGGTGACAGTCGTGCTCGTCATGTAAATAAGTCCCGGGGAATACCCGACTAGAATACTGCGACGGCAAACACCGCAATGGCTCGGAATCTCATTCGTAGATTAAGTCAATACTTATAAAATAAAACCTGAAATGTACGTCTTTAAATTGACAAAACATAAAATATTATATAGGAAAATATTATAGGAGAAATAAAACTCGTAACAACCCTTCTGACTGGCTATATCCGTAATTGCCTCAAAAAATATTATGATTACATACAATGTATATTAGTAGCGAAGACTAGATTTTCTCAAGGAATCTCTGATAAGAACTAGCTACTACTGCCCAGCATGGTAGAGATTATTGCGTGTCCTTCAAATTTTAGAAGAGCTCAAAGCCTATGGAATTATAAACATGTAGAGATAAACTACGATAACATGGCGCTCCCCTCCAAATTACTGTTTCAATGTGTGTAGTCACGTCCTTATGAAAGAGTTTGTATGTAGTAAGTATTCAATAAACCAGTACTCGTAATATTTCACTTAATGTCACTTATTACCAAGATTTATTGGTCAACTAATGATAACTAGCCGACCGCGCAAGACAACGCACTTCAAACGTTTTGACAACGCACTTCAAGCGTTTTGAATTTCGGAGGGGCGCGCCATGTTATCGTAGCTTATCTCTAGGTATCCGCTCGGAAGACGAAGTCATTTTGTGCCAAAAGACACTGCCATTTTAACAACCGGCAACAAAAAATCTTATTTCAATATAGACAATTCAAAATGATCGCGAATATAATTCAAGACGTGAGTGGAAGAAGAAGGTAAGTAACATGAAAAAACTTCACATTTTTTTGCTTAAATGGAAGCTTTAGGGCCGGAAAAAATATTTGAAATAGAAAAACTATGGATTATATGTGTAGCCAGATATACTAGCTAAGTTATGAAGTAGATAAGTTACAAGTTTTATTAAAATAATTCGGGAAAAATAAGTTATCGTCCGTATGTTACGAAATGTTACTTGTTCGATTCTTCCACTCATGTCTTCAATTCTAAAAGATTTTACTAGTGAGCTCTCCGTCAGTCACAAACAAAAAAAAGCAGTCATTATACCATTATCTCTTTACTCAATACATTTACTCAGATGGCAAAGCTATAAGAAATTCTGGAATTATTACGCAAGTATTTGCAGAACAATAGTTATGTTTAAATCATGTTGTATCCTTAACTTTTTTACTTATGTGGTAATTTCTAAAGTCTAAGGGCTCCCCGCACACGGGCCACCGGCGACAACCACAAAACGCCTCTACCGGCATACTTCCTGTAGTTTTCGTACATTTTTTGACGCCGGTGGCCGCTACACACTACAACGATTCACTTTACGACCAATAAATTAGCTTAAAACGGCGTTTGTGACTGTCGCGTGTGGCCCGTGTGCGGCGACACTAATAATAACCAAATGATAACTATACCAATAATTGAAAAAAAATCAAACTCATAGTGAGTTTAATTTTTTTTTCAAGAAATCTGATACCTACAAACTTGAAATTTGGAAAGTGGGTTCCTCTCATCAAGTCCCGTACCATTGCCCGTACGAGCACCGGTGATCGCGACAACAATAGAATACAATGGCAATTCCGAGAATCTCCGATCGAAGGATTAATATCAGTAAACACGTAGGTATCGACTCAGGAATTAATTAAGCGAAGGGTATTTATTTAACTTTTGAGCATCAAATAAAGTATTTCAATTTATTTGAAAAATAAGAGTAATAAAATACTTACCCGGACGATCCTCATTCCAAATTAACAGATAATCTAGCAAATAAATGTCCTAGATCAACATCAAACAGTTCTACACCCACTTAACTCCAGCTATAATAAGATCGGGAAATCCAATTTTCTAAACTTAGTTGGCTTTTAGTAATTGGCTCGATTTCTCATTACTCACCCCTTGCCTCCCACGCGGCAACTTTCACGTTTTTAGGGCATTAGGCCCACCTGATGTGTGGTAAGTGAGTTTGATAATTACGGCGTAAGTGATCATATACAATCGTGGGTGGATAATGTAGGGGAGAGGGGGGCTAGAATTAACAGGGGTAAGTATTAACAAGCCTATAGCTACTAAATTAAATGACGATACCATAAGACGTTCAATGTTATAAGTTCGGGCAACGTCGGCAAACGATTTGCGACAAGTGTGTTGCCCATCGGCCGTCGCGTTGTGAAGTTATTGAACGTCGGTGCAAAAATACAGCTAAGCGAACATTTTTACGTCTTGAATTTTTTGATTCATGCTTTAATTATTTGGTTTTGCGATTGCAGATTTTATATAATTAATGGTTATTTAGTTGTTAATTACATTTCCGTGTTATTTTATTAAATTTACCAATATTTTTTTTATAATAATTAGTTATATCCAAAAAGATCCTCGGGGGCTAGTTTTAACAAAAGGAACGGGGTAAGTATTAACCCGTATTATATTTTGGTATTGCAAGCAAGTTGGAGTTACCACATCTGCCGTAGGAGGTACGCCGATCATTCTGGCGGCACTCCGGCAACACCATATCTACCGATTTTCATATATCGGAGGATCAGATTCAATTTTACTTGCTAGTGGAATCCTTAGGGGCTGAAAACAGCTCAGGGTGGATGACATAAAAGGAAATTAATGTTATTTGACAGAAGTTATTATTGTTCTTTAACACTTATATGTCAAAAAATAAATAAATTATCATCTTAATATTGTTATGTTTTTTTTTACTTCCATGGTTAAACAAAATTCTAATAAGTATACTACCGTTAATACTTACCCCGTCACGGGAAACGGGGCAAGTTTTAACTGCTGACTTTTTTTTTTTTAAATGCTTCTCCCTTCGAATCCAAGTAATTTAGATGAATTTTTAGCTAAGTATATGCAAACCATATAAATTTCCGTTACTCGGGTATAAAAATAATAACATAATGTTTTCAAATTAAGAAAATAAATGACAATATTCAAAATCTGTTAGAACTAGCCCCCCTCTACCCTACACGCTTTATTATTAGCAAAGAGCACGATTAAAACGTATGTTGTTGCCTTTTGATTTTTTTGGGCTAAGCTCTCAGCATGCCTTTACATAAACGGTCTATTGCATACAACGTTTTTACACCATGCAGTATAAATATGAATTCCTCACATCATATTGTATCATAAATGGGTCAAAACCTCTTTATTACTGTCTCTACAGGATCAAACAAAATAAAGTGATAATATTTTAGGGTTTGAGTTTGTCCCTTTAAATATTAAAAAGTTACTCTTTAGTCTTTCGGCGATACTTCCTGATACTCCTTTCAGTCTAAACTCTACTGTACAGGAGTTTCTTATGTCAATGGCAGACTGTTTCACATCCGTATTATAATATGAATCTTATAATTAAAGAATTAAATATATTTCCGTTGTCTGGTACCCGTAATACCACCCGTCCTTCAGGTACTTACTGACGTGGTGTGAATCGTCCGTAGATATATTAGATGTAATATTATTGTCACCTTGTTATACCCTGGTAATGCCATTATATAAAAACAAAGCTTTTAGATAATTATTACGTTAGAATATCGAAAATCACACTTTCAAAAGGGTTTTATTCAAAAGTATCAAATACCGAGTTTTGCTCGTTAAAAATATTTTTTTCCATTTTAATTACTTTATAATCCCGATATCAGTGTCAAAGTTAAGCACGGTTATGTAAATTACAAACTTTGTACTAAAACACTAGGAACTTTTACAAAAAGCTGTAAGACAGAGTCCTTTCTAATTTTCCGGAAGTCCAACAACACTGAAAAGAGAAAAACTCCCGGCAACATCTCGTACTTTATCAAACGGGTCGAACTTTAGTGGGGAA
Organism: Lysandra bellargus; assembly: GCA_905333045.1. Taxonomy (NCBI): domain Eukaryota; kingdom Metazoa; phylum Arthropoda; class Insecta; order Lepidoptera; family Lycaenidae; genus Lysandra; species Lysandra bellargus. The sequence continues at coordinate 3,066,265 of HG995340.1, read as the reverse complement.
AGTTTTTTATTTGAATTTTGAAAACTTTGCCTTGTCAAATTGAATTTCGTGGCATATTTAAAACACAGGCATTCAGAATAACTTAACGGAAACGTAACTTAAACACGGTCGAACTGAGGAGCCTCCTGCTTTTTGGAAGTTGGCTAAAAATAAAAAAGGATTACCTTGGCTGATTGTACAGTAAAGTCGATAGAATGACCATATTCTCATGCAGATGCATCCTAAATTAATTTATTAATACCTATTTCGAATTAGAACAGACTTTAGTCTGATGAAAATATCTGCTGAATCATAAATCTTCCGAACTCAGTCAATTTTGATTCTATCCTTTGAGAGCATAATATTCGCATTAAGTAATTAAAAATTTTACACGAATAATGTACGTTACAGCTTTATAGGAGATAATGAGTTTCAACCCCTTTGTAATATTATCTGCGTCAAAGCAAAGCTTGAGGTTCTTTTTATTAAAACTAGCTTATAGCTCCTCTGTAACGCCGTAATAGCTTTTCCGAAGCTTTTCCGAAGCTCTCCCTTCAACCTGCTTATTTACTTTATTTCATCGAACAGCATAAAAAAGATGCAACTTTTGTATGATTGCATTTTATTGTAGATACTTCAGTTGGATTTCTTTCGCGTGAATAAAGTAAGTAAAAATCTCAAAATTGAAGAACGTGATGTTATGGTGCAGTATTTCAAATAAAAAGCTTGTTTATTTTTTTAAAAACAAGTCTTTGTATTAGCTCTTATTGGATTTAATGCCTTTATTACTTTGTTTCTTCACCCCCGACAAGAACGTTATCAAGAATCTTCATAAAAATTCATTCAGTTTGGAATTCGTAGGTTTGGATGTAATAAAACGAAAATTAAAAAGTCAACATTTTATTCATAAACGAGTACTTATATTACAGTGTACAGATTTACAGAGGGTTAGTCCTTTTCTTTATACACTACATACAAAAATACTCTTCGTTCAAACTTGTACTGTCGATGCCTTACAGAAGAAACGATGGAACGAGAAAGGAATTGGAAGCGGACGGCGGAAAATACAAAGTTTTCGTCCATGAGAGGGGAGAAAGAAGAAAAACTGCACAGATGCAGGCGTAACCGATTTATAAGAGGTTACGTTAATTGAAGCCTTTTTAAACGATTCCAAATTATTTGTTTCTAAAGAATACAATAACTGTCATCTTCCGCCGTTTCAAAACAACAAGAAAAAGAATAGAAAATGTTAGAAACACAAAACTATCGACTACTTCCTACGAGTATATAATTTTAATATATTCGCGTTTTATCATCTAATGCGACACACATTTATAATATTGATATATAACTATTCTCATACAAAATTAATTTATGCCGCTAAAGTTTTATGCATCTCATAATCATAATATGAAATATAAAATTTAGCACAACTGTTCGCAACTGTTGAAACTTATTAAAATGCTTTTCGCGTGCAAAATGCGGGGCTTAAAAACAATAATGTTTCAACATTTTATGTACAGTAACAGCTCTAGTATGCCAAAATATTGTCGTATTCACAAACTGCTAAAATAATCAATACTACTGAGACTAATTCCCTAGCTCTAAAATATCAAACGTGCTTAGAGTTTAAGCTTGCTTGTGTTTATTGTTAGTATAATAATTATACAACGGAATAATTCATAAATCTGTATTTAGAATGTAACATTAAAAACACTTATTTGATGGAATAGCATAAAAACTCGAAGCATTGACATGGACATTAAAATAGATAAGCGATTTTGTTTCCTAATTATAATTTAAGGCCTAGGCCTATCCTACCCTAGGGCCCGCAAGTGACGAATAGCTTATCGGAGAGTTTGGTCGCCACTCGCCGCTTGTTTTATAGTGTGATAGAGGCAATTAATCTTCCTTAAGCTATTCGTCACTAGTTAGGCGCTTGTATAACAAGCCCTTATTATAATTATATAATATTAGCTGGATTATACAAATTGCCTTAGGATTTCACAAACAGAAGTGACATGTCTGAAACTTTAAGAAATTGAGATTACTGTGATAGACAGTCTGATTATTATCGTAAGCCAGGTGCGCCATTGCAAATAATTCCATAAACTTTATGATTATCAAACTATTTTTGAGATGACAAATAACATCAAGTAACTTCTGTACAACAACACTTAGTTTTTTAAGCTTTACGATGTAGTTATAGACTCTTACATCTTACATTATTTCTGTGAAGATATAATTAAGGATATGTACAATATTTAATATCAGATATGTCGATTCAGAAAGTTTAAAATACGAGTTTATTTGTTTTAAATACTGTTTATGTATTTTCAATGTTTACCGCAATTCATCATTTAACAAGTGGTTATAATTACGGGTTTGGAACTCTAGAGTAGTAAATCTCTGTCATCATTCATCAATAATGATTATTTATTATATTATAACACAAAGTGTCAATTAATTATTAGAATGCAATGATATATAGTACATTTCAACACTTTTGGTTTCATCAAAATTGGGAGTTACAGAATAAAAATAGACATGGCAGGAAAAGTTAGTAAAGTCAGTACAAAATTTATGTTTGGATTATTTTTATAATAGACTTTACAATAAGAAATACAAATTTTACAAGTATATTTATCAAAATACGTTTTTAAAGCTTTCATTTTAATATTACTGATTTAGTAACAAGTTAGCTGAAAAGTTATTTTATTAGTTTGTGAAGAACTTTTAATAACAAGAAAATGTCGTAAAGCATGTGCGAAAGAAAGCTTAAACATGTTTAAAATAATATGTGGGGCATAGCGGCGCGGATATGGAAAAATAAATCTTCCGAAACCTAAAGCACTAAAACGTAAAAAACTTATACAAACAATATGTAGGCTACAATATCATGAATCATGAAAATAATAGCTGTCAATTCAATTTGTTCAATGTAAAATCAGCTACCTATTCAATAAAGGCATAAGATGAAATTGGAAGACCCTCATAGGAGGATCAATATTGTGGTGTGCCCACACCTACCCGCTCCGTTATGCCTTTTGTACAAGCTTTGTGCGTTGTGTTCGGCAAAATTTCTACTTATTGTCTGACAGTGAAGGAATGTTTCAAACATTCGCACTAGATACTTTGATCTGAACATTCCAGCGTCAACTACGAGTACTATAATATTTTTGTCATAAAAAAATACATATCTCTTTAAGCGCTTTGCAAGTAGCATCTTTATTTTATATATTTTTTAAAATATAAAAGAAGAAAGTGACGCTGAAAAATTCCTGAATACATTTTGGAATGTTTTTACCATATTTAATGCTATAAATTCTTTATTAATAACGATACATCAACGTTACAACATATATAATTATTATATATCCTATTTTATATATACAATACAATATTTAGTCTTGAGCTTAAGATGTGTGCGTTATCCAGATAAAGAGTCGCAGACAAAAGCTTTTAGGAACGATCCAAATACAGCCCTATAAAAAGGTATTTACTCTTCAAGAGTGAATAAATAAAACGGCTGTACATTTTCTGTATTTCATTCAAATTTTCGTAATGGCAGGAAAATGGTAGATATAAAATAGATCATAGATATACTGGATGTGGTATTATCGAGCCATTTACCATTATTGGGATTGCATTGAAGAGCTTTTGACAGAATTTGCCTTTCAAGCTGCTAAATCGTCATTTTGAAATGACGCTTAGCATGAGTACGCCGGTAATATGAGAGCAATATTATGGTCCATTTTGAGTAATGTACCTTAAATTTTCTGTGAGAATGATCTTTACGTCGTTGGAATAAGAGTCCTGTTGGAGGTAAAATTACACTGAACGTGCTGTAAGCACGTATGTGGTAATACGCTGGAGGCATACAGCGCGGCTCTAACTCAATTTCGAACCTGACCTGAGATTTAATGGACCGACTGGACTGGGGAGGTTTAAAAACACGAAAATATTTTGAATTAGCTAATCAAAACTGTACCTCTCAATTTGGGCACCAGCAAATTGAATTCCAATGAATGTGTCTAAAATAATTTTATCTTTTCAACTAATTGGAATACTTGGAAGTTACTTTATGGGCTTATAGATCTGAAGGTATTTTTCATTAGTGTACTACGTCTATTGAAACTCATCTCATCTACGACTGCTAAATTCTATTGACTGTTTAACAACTACAACCATTGACATTAATTAATCAAACGATATAATTCTTGATTTTAATGTGCTACAATGATAACTTGTATTGGACACTTGTTTTTTTTCTATTTTTTATATTACATCAATGACATCAACGTAACTGTTATATATTTTTCTACTTCCTTACAACTCTTTAAGTAACAACTCTACAGTAAATGGACATACAATCATATATCTTCTAGATATCAGCTAAATACCTTTGGCATCTCGAGACTACTTTCCTGTCCTTGAAACTTGAAATTGATGCTCACCCATCAATTTTCTTAGAGTCTCTTCATCTGGAATAAAAAGCTATGTTAGTAGCCATACTATTAACTTTTGAAGTATAAAACATAATTCGTCACCTACTCTTATAAAAACAAAGTTATACGGTATACCATCAAACAAAATTCATAGGTAACTAGATAATGGACCTTCGTAATTTGGTTGGGCTAAGTCAACGTTAGTCGTGTTCTGTCGGCTGGCTTAATAACTTGACCAAATTATGTAGGTCATGAATCATTTTCTCTGATTGGTGTTACACGAAAAGTAAAAACAAACAACTATATACTTATACGTGGGAGAGCCATGTTTCGGCACAAATGGGCCGGCTCGACCGGAGAAATACCACGTTCTCACAGAAAATCGGCGTGAAACAGCGCTTGCGCTGTGTTTCGCCGAGTGAGTGAGTTTACTGGAGGCCCAATCCCCTATTCCCTTCCCTACCCTCCCCTATTCCCTTCCCTTCCCAGCCCTACCCTCCCCTATTACCCTATTCCCTCTTAAAAGGCCGGCAACGCACCTGCAGCTCTTCTGATGCTGCGAGTGTCCATGGGCGACGGAAGTTGCTTTCCATCAGGTGACCCGTTTGCTCGTTTGCCCCCTTATTTCATTTAAAAAAAAAACTAAGCTTGAGAAATGCCTTGAATACAAATGAATATATTTTACGCCTCTTAGATTCTTCTATTTAAATTTGTCCAACTTTCAAACATTCGGAAACTTTATCGATTTATTTGAGCAGCTGTGACTCGCCTTATCTTTCGCCTAATTGGCCTATATCAGGGCAATTTTACCGGTACGAGAATTTTTTATATTAGAATTATTTCTTATTTTACGCATAAAATGTCCTGAATGTTCGTGTCAGTTCTAAGCAAAATTTAATGAAAATTCAAAATATGGATCCTAATAGAATAAATAAATAAATAAGAACCGCTTCGATTCGGTTTCTAAAGTTTTTGTAATAATAATATTTTCTACAATCTACAACATTGTTGATTGGCGTTAGCCATCTAAGTGCTAGTAAGTAAATAAATTCCTATCAAAATACTACAAAAACCGGGCATTAATCATTACCTTCCATTCAAGCAATTCAGCGGTGCGTTCTGTTGGTGCTGCTCCGTCGCGGGCAGGTTGATGTTGGATGGGGGACTCTTGTTGAGCGGGTACCACTGCGCGACCGGCTTGCGCGCGTTGTCCAACATCTCCAACCAGTGGTCGCGACCGATGCCGATCAGGGACGAACCGATTGCCGTGCAGCCGATGAGTTCGTTTGGACCGATCCTGTCAATCAAATCATAAGTGATAAAAAAGGTACCATCGAATAAATTCATTCAAAGGTTCTAGAATATTTAGTCGGCTTATGATAAGGCGATGTTAATCCGATCAAATTACGCAGGGTACATCCTTGCAGGGTCAGCCTATAAATTAATTTTCCTCAAATTTTACTGGCCATCTCACAGCAACAGCTTTATATAACTCTCTTTATTTTAACTTTGCTTTCTTTTAACTTTATCTTTTTACAAAAGTAGCCTTTAATAAAAGTTGGCTTCTCAGACTATACCTATAAAATTTTAAGTTACTGAAACATACTTACAGGTCATAATCGATAACTTTGACTAGTAGCGTGACGTCGTATACATTTTCAGCGGGCAAGTCGAATACTAGTGCTTCGTTATACACCGGGCTGAGAGTATTCTTCTTAACCGTTGTCTTCTTCTTCTTGATACGTTTGCCCTGGCAGTTGAGACAGATCTTCACGTACGGATCTGTAAACAAAAATATCTTTAGCATATACAAGATGTTAGTGTAAACACCGTTATCCTTGAAACCATCAAATGAACCCGTCAAAATGAACAACTTTTTCTATGAGAACAATGCTGGGAACTAAATAAAATCCGTCTTCATACCAATACAAATTGCCGATCCGAGCATCCGTATGGGTATGAAGACGAAATTTTTTTGAGTTCGCAGCATTGTTCTCATAGAAGAAGTTGTTCATTTTGACGGGTTCATTTGATGGTTTCGAGGATAACAATGTTTACACTAACACATTGTATTATAGTCACAGTTTAATCTGAGTGGAAACTTCATCTCTGCCTAAGATCAAATAAAAAAGAGCGAGTCAAAAAGTGAGGTCAGTTTTCGTTAGTTAAAAAGTAAGACGAAGTTTCTTTGTGGAACACTGTATAATTACATAACTGTATTTTAATCTAAAAAGATAAAACCGACTTCAAAATTGTACGTAATTGAGAATTAAAATTCCCTATCTCAAAAACTACAACATTAAACATTTTGATGAAACTTGCAGTATTCCCTAAGTTGAACAATACCTAGTATAATAAAAAAAGAATCATTTAAATCGGACTTGTAGTTCCGGAGATATGCGTGCACAAACATAAAAACATACATACATACATACACTTTTGAAATTTGGCACATTTGTTCAGAAGCTGTTATAGATTAACATATACAAAAACTGGGCAGTTCTGGAAATATTACATACATACGCGTCGAATTGATAACCTCATTTTTTTGAAGTCGGTTAAAAACGAGGTGTAGTTTGACCAACCTCAGTTTCTAGTTCGCAGCGCTAATCTATAATTACTTTTATATTTCGTGTTATCTTTCAGTAATACGAAGCGTATGCAAAATGTTTGCTCTGCAAACTTCTTGGCATCAGATTAACATAAGATAATATTATTGTGCTGCATAGTAGCTAATATAAGCCAGAAGGATCAAGCCAGGGTGTTTATCGACATAATAAATTGCTTGTTAGTGCAAAAACTCTAAGGCTAAGAAGCGCTCAGGTTTCAAATTACACGTGTGAAGATTGTAAGAAATTGTCTATTGCCTCGTTAAGACCACGTGATTCGTTTTAGGGCGTGTTTAATCCGACACCATATAAGGGTTAAGTCCCAGCTCTAATCCTTAGTATTATAACACCAACATGTTTTAGTAATGTTTTTGAACAATAAATGCTCAGATTTTGCAATTTTTTTATGAATAATGGTTAATAGTCTTCATGTCGATGACAATAAAAGTAATGCAACCAATGGTAGAATAAACTTTTATTGTCATCGATATAAGAGCTGAAAATATGTATTTCAAGGTAGAGATCAACTACGATAACATGGCGCGCCCCTCCAAAATTCAAAACCTTTGAAGTGCGTTGTCAAAACGTTTGAAGTGCGTTGTCTTGCGCGGTAGGCTAGTTATGATTAGTTGACCAACAAATCTTGGCAATAAGTGACATTAACTGAAATATTACGTGTACTGTGATTGGTTGAATGCTTACTACATACAAACTCTTTCATTAGGATGTGACTACACACATTGAAACAGTCATTTGGAGGGGCGCGACATGTTATCGTAGTTGATGTCTAAGACTAATAACTCACTGGTTTTAACTAGTTCTGGATATGACAGAAAAACTTTAATAGGTAAATCTCGTTGGCGAGCCAATTTTATTCTTCAACTTTAAGTCATTTAAAAACTTATCGAGTAAAAAGTTCTTTTGAAAACGCATTGAATGTGGCGACAATGATATTGGCGGCGTGTTCCGTATTTCTTTTAGTTTCCTCTCCAACACAATACACTGTGAGGTATTGTCAGTTACAGCTCTCTTTATTAGAAGGTGCCTTTGTGGCAATAAATAACCACGCTACATATTACACGTGAGAAAGAGTTGAACAAAAAGTCTTAGCATTTTTTATAAACTTGAAACTAAACATCGCAAAGGCTACACACGTCTTTGATTTTAAACTCAGCATTACAAAAAGGTAAGTTCAGTGTCCTATTCATTTGTTTTTAAACTCGTTGGCCAAATAATAATATAATATCCCATTTGGGAGTAATACTAAAATTTACCTAAGCTTATTCGAAATTTTGTTGTTATTTTACAAAAACTTTTATACTGCTCAAAACAATTTATAATATTATTTTCCGTTTATATTGCAATTGTTCCCATAGTATATAGAAGAAACGTTTTACGTAACTTTGTTTGTATTTAAAAGTAGTTTCTTCGTCTCAGCTAAGGATCAATTAGAGTCAAAAGGATTTTGTTTACAACGCTCACGTTTTCGTCGATCAATATTTCATGCTCACAAATAAAATACTCCGAATACTCATTAGCAGCAAATAAAAGTACCGTTAGGTAAGAATTTATAAATTCTTAGCAATTAACTCTTGTTCACATATTATAATATCAACACTAGAAGTTGCGCGCAGCTCTGCCCACATAATTACCGTATCCTGCAATCATCGTACATGTTTCTGTGCCTATTTTTTGTGGTGTTTGTATAGAACTTTTTATATTTTACCTTTTTAATAAGTATTGTTTCTGGTCTATTGACATAGAATTGTCAGATGCCATTCTGTAAATAAATATCTTTTCATCAGTATGTCCTAATGTGTATTATTGCTAAAAAACGCATATATCTTAGTTTTTTTAATAAATCAAAATCGGCCAAGTAGGAGCTACATATTCGATACAAACAAATGTATTGTAATAACTTACCTTCTCCTTACTTATATTATAACCACACCTACCCACATAATAATCACATCAAAACTAACCTGACGAGCCATTGATGTCCATCGCCTTGAGGTTTCTCCCTTTGATCACAGTGACTGTCAGCCTTCCGGCAGTCGGCAGGTAGCAGAGTGACAGCATCAGTTCGCCGAGATCCTTCTTCTCCTGAAAATAATGCTTAAATTGTGAAATCAGCACAGAGTTTTGGGACCCTACTCCAATATCTCGAATTTCGAGTCGATTGCAAATTATAGGAGGTAATCCTCCTCTTGTGAGATAAGAATATTTATTCGACGAGGTAATAATATTCGATATAATAATTATGAGGATCGGAGCCTCGAACGTTAAAAATACACAAAAACAATGCTTATTTAATAACATATTTTTGTAAGTAAGTGACGTAGAGCTTAACAAAATGAACATTATTAACTTTTTGGAGCATTGTTAGAGCATATTTTACACGCAAGCAAAGGTTCTGAAAATGATCTATGCAAGGACCCACGAAAGTATTTTTTCCCAAACCTTGATAATATTATATTCTCGAAATTTGCCATTGTTACAGTGTTTTAAATTCCGACAACACACTTGAAAGGACTTTATTTAATCCTGGGATTATATTCAAAGGAATCGTCGGCTTTTGTTGCTGGTCCTTGAGACCGGTCGATTATGTTAAGTGATGCGACTCGAGTCGAACTCGACTCGAGTTACGATCGAAACCCACTAGCGTGGACGATTCTGTCAAATTTCGCACTGCGGGGCTAAAATGGTAAAGTTTTGCAATTCCTCCAGAAAATGAATTGTCAAAACTGTCAATCTGACAAATGTCAAATTAGTACAAATTGTGCAAATTACTAGACATTTATGAATTGCAAGCAGAGTGATAACTGATAAGATTCGTTTTTTAAAAATCACTCTGCTTGCAATTCATATTATGTCTAATAATATGCACAATTTGTACTTATTTAACATTTGTCAGTTTGACAGTTTTGACAATTCATTTTCTGGAGGAATTGCAAAACTTTACCATTTTAGCTCCGCGGGTCTGTGGTCATTTTATGTTCAAATATTGTTATTGTTCTTTTCCGGTAGACATTTCTCATGAATTAATTTAAATCCTCTGTTGCCATAGTGCGATTCCTGTTTATTGTATTTTTTAACCGACTTCCAAAAAACGAGGAGGTTATATGTTCGGCTGTGGATATTTTTTTTTTTTTTTTTTTTTTTTTTTTTTTTTTTTTTTATTTTTGTATGTTCAACGATTACTCCGCCGTTTGTGAACCGATTTTCGAAATTTTTGTTTTGTTGTATTAGGTTTCACTCCAATTTGGTACCATGTTCACCAAAGTGGTGACCTGATGATGGGATCCATGAGTAATCGAGGGAACTCCTCAAAATTTATATGGAAACATATGGTGATTTTGGTTTTATGTGAAGCGTACTAAGAATATGCTACCAAAAAGTCAAATATTGGGTCAAGGTATACCATGGTTTCGAAGATGCTGAGAGAACTCCTGACTCCTTATAGATACACGTTTGGGAGTTTCGGCGTTGTTTTAAGAACAGAAGGCATATGCTACTATGCAATTTATATTCATCATCATAATCATCATCATCATCATCGTCATCATCATCATTACCACGTCGTGTTAAGGTCACCAATGTCTCATGGCACAGACTAGATAATAGTACAAGGCATAGGTATGGATATACTAATAATAATAATTATGTACTTACTGTATAACAACACCTGTTTATTTAATACATGACGGCGGTCGGCGCCGTAGAGGCGACGGCGTCGCCGCCGCGCGGCGCATGGCGGCAGACGACAGATCGAATCCTTTACTAACTACTTTATATACAGATCGAATACTTTATTAACTACTTTATAAAATTTAAATAGACAAATAGAATTGAAATAAAGTTATTTTAAAAAGAGCATTTAAACAAAACAAAGTCATTAAGTCTTTTTAATTAGTTATACTTATTAATCGATAGATGGCGCACTAAGTATCGATTTGAATTCTTTATTACAAGAACAGCTGTCAATAATTATGATAATATTAAATATTATGAGTAGCTACGCTAAATTGTTAAATTACGTGCTACGCTTGTTAAATTACTTAGCACAATATGTTCACTTCACTGATAATATATTATTTTGTGAGTGTGAGTTGTGACTCTTAACAAATTGTAATAAGATACTTAGGTAAAATATACGCGAAGGTTTATCTACTAGTGTAACTAAAAAGAGTGAAATTATTATTATTTTTAACAAAAAATTAAAACCGACTTCCAAGGTAAAAACAATAATAACATTAATATGAACTAAAAAGTATTAAATAATTTCTACTATCTAATAGTGCCTTTTTCCGAATTCGGCTAAACCTCAACTATTTCTGTACTCAATCTTCATAATTTTGAAGTCGGTACCAGATAGCTGAAACTTCAGTCCTCTGACAGAATATTTGAAACTTTTGGAACTGGCACCGACTTCAAAATTATGAAGATTGAGTACAGAAATAGTTGAGGTTTAGCCGAATTCGGAAAAAGGCACTATTAGATAGTAGAAATTATTTAATACTTTTTAGTTCATATTAATGTTATTATTGTTTTTACCTTGGAAGTCGGTTTTAATTTTTTGTTATAGCAAAAAAGGACCTATTTGTGCAAGTCATTGTAGAACAAACTCTATGTATCTCTAAAGTAGCTTAGGTTAGTTTGTTTAAATCGAAAACACCGAATTAAATTTCGAAAATTACTTGACAGATTTTGATGCTATTTTGCGCAAATATAGCGTCGACCAGGAAAAGTCGGAAATTTTGAAAAAATCCTCATTTTGGCAGCAAGAGATGAAATTGGTATTTTTGGCATTGGTACATGTTTCATCTCTTGCCGCCAAAATGACTTTTTTTTAATCACGAATTTGTAAGTATACCAAGCTTTATACTAAATTATAATGTCACATGCTCTTTATAATAATGTTCTTGATTCTAAAATCTCAAGTCACAATTCACATCACTACGAGCTCAGACCAAATAAAAACCAAATAAAAAAAAGAGTTTTTATTTGGTCTGAGACTACGAGATTCGGATCTATTGAAGATTGATAAATGATTCCCATCCAAAACTCCGAAAGACGAAAATAATATTATGTTTTGAATTGTGCTATAATAAATTCATCCTTTTGTTGCGTGAAACGCATATTCTTTGTTGGATCATTTATATTGTGTTCTCTGTATACTATTTGAAAGACGTTAAATTAGCATGGTAGTAAATTTTAGAACAATTTCGAATGTAAATTTGTTTCTGGCAGCCGTAATATAATTTATTGGACGATATTATCGTTATCCCAGATGGGGTTTACGTCGGACCGCCTATGCCATTTCAATGAGATCTACAGGGCATTGGCATTGGCTTGGAGATTCTACGGTAGCCATCCTTATATCATGGACATAAAGGTGCTGCTTAAGGTAAAATAACTATGAACGCTTTGTATATCCGAGATACAATATAACTTTTCATAACTTGTACTATGTTAGCAACTGATGCCTAAATGAAAACGAATAAACTTATTAATTTCCATTTTAAAGACCGCATCCTTCATAAAAATTTCACAATTAAAAATGGAAGACGAATTCGAAAAGAAATCAAATTTAGAGCCTATAACTTGCCAAATACTTTTTTTGGCAAGTTATAGGCTCTAAATTTGACTACGACTTTAATACATATTATCTATTGCTTTAAGCTTTAATACATTAATTTGTGATTTAAATCGATATTCAAAGGTCAGTTGTTGAACTCAGAAAACTATGTCTGTGAGGTCAATGTACTGTCTATGTAATGTTTTTGGACTCACCATCGAAGACACCTTGAATTGATATTAATCGAAGCAATAGGGTCGTTGTATTTTTAGAAAAGAATCTTTACTTGACAATAAATCACCTGTCGAGTGGGCTTCGACTTAAGTACTCTAACTTTTTTAACCGACTTCAAAAAAAGGAGCTTATCAATTTGACGTGTAATGTATGTAATGTATATTATGTTAATCTATGATAGCTTCTGAACAAATGTGCCAAATTTCAAGTTTATATTGAATGTATGTTGTATGTATGTTTTTATGTTTACGGAACCACAAGTCCGATTTTAGTGATTCTTTTTTTATTGTACTAGGTATTGTTCAACTTAGGGAATACTGCAAGTTTCATCGAAATCGGTTCAGTAGTTTTTGAGATAGGCAATTTTAATTCTTAATTACGTCCAAAAATTTGAAGTCGGTTTTATCTTTTTAACCGACTTCCAAAAAACGAGGAGGTTATATTATTTATGTTCGGCTGTGGATATTTTTTTATTTTATTTTTGTATGTTCAACGATTACTCCGCCGTTTGTGAACCGATTTTCGAAATTTTTGTTTTGTTGTATTAGGTTTCACTCCAATTTGGTACCATGTTTACAAAAGTGGTGACCTGATGATGGAATCCATGAGTAATCGAGGGAACTCCTCGAAATTTATATGGAAACATATGGTGATTTTGGTTTTATGAGAAGCATCCTAAGCATATGCTACCAAAACGCAAGATTTTGCACCGAGGTATACCATGGTTCCGAAAATACTAAGAGAACTCCGGATTCCTTATAGATACAAGTTTGGGGGTTTAGGCGCTGTTTTAAGAACTGAAAGCATATGCTACTATGCAAATTACATTCATCATCATCATCATCATTACCACATCAGGGTCACCAATGTCACCAAAATTAAACATAACAAATACATCCTTGAGTCCAGAGCATAAGGCACACATTTGACATTACTTCTGAGAAGTAAGCTGCTTCGATAATTAATACAAGTAACATGCATGACTCACAACAACAACCTAATTTCAACCTTTTGCATTGCGCTTAGCGTTCATAGTACAATAACTGTCTGGCGTCTCGCTTGCTATAATCTGCTAGGGCTGTCAAGCGAGCGGCGCGGCGGCGGGGCGGCGCGGGCCGAACCGGGCGGCGTATTTACAAAGGCTATACCGTTTGAGTCACGAGCCAGACTCTAATAGATGAGCTTTTGTTTATGCATAATATTACTCGACAATACCTACTCTATCTCAGTAAAATTATTATTTTTAACAAAAAATTAAAACCGACTTCCAAGGTAAAAACAATAATAACATCCTTATAATATGAACTAAAAGGATTAAATAATTTTTCCTATCTCATGGTGCCTTTTTCCGAATTCGGCTAAAACTCAACTATTTCTGTATTCAATCTTCATAATTTTGAAGTCGGTACCAGATATAGCTGAATCCAGATGCCAGAATATTTGAAACATTTGTAACTGGCACCGACTTCAAAATTATAAAGATTGAGTACAGAAATAGTTGAGTTTTAGCCGAATTCGGAAAAAGGCACCATGAGATAGGAAAAATTATTTAATACTTTTTAGTTCATATTATAAGGATGTTATTATTGTTTTTACCTTGGAAGTCGATTTTAATTTTTTGTTAAAAATAATAATTATTAAAATACTATTATTTAAACCTGAAAGGTACGTCTTAAAGTCTGCTAGATACCTAGCGTTTGTGATGTAGATTTTTGAAATAAAAATGATTAAGTATTTTAACTTTCAGAGAGTTTTCGATAAGTCTTTTTACTGCATATTTTGGGACAAACACGTTTAGCGAAAACTTATACACCTAATCCTGACTATAAGAGAAATTGAATCTTAGGCACTTGGTGGACGAACTTGATTTGGTCGGATTATGGCAAGTCAATTATTAGTCGTGATCTGTCAGCTGAGTTTGATGTAACCCGACTAAAATTTTAGATACGATGCCATCCTACATCCTACAACTAACAACACGTTACACGTTATATTAAGTATTTTCTTTCATGTAAAAATACAACCTACATTATACAACATACAAATTCTATGGACCACTTATTGGCCTTATTTCACATCAATAAAATTCAATATCATACACACCTGAGGCGGCGCCAGGATGTTCATAGTATACTCTATCTCCTGTTGCAGATCAGCGGACTCCAGCAGACCCTTGAGTACCACGTGGCCGATGAGGTCATGTCGGCTGAACCGGTCGAAGTCATACACCGAGAACTGGAGATAGCGCTGCCGGAGCTCCTCGTAGGGCACACTGTAACAATCGTTAGTATCAGGCAATTTGCTTACTGGTTGCCTCCAAACAAGACGAATGATCTATCGCTTTTCACGGTTCGCGAAGTCTTCACTCTTCAGTGTAGCACAGGAATTGCAATTTTGTTTCTATGGTGAAAAGGTAGATAAATTATTTAGTGAGCAATTTTGAATATCGCTATCTAAATAATATATTCGTTTGGTCAGTGTCACCGTTTTGAGCCTGTCAGTAGTCACACAATTCAAGCGAAACAGAAATTCAACTTCTAAGGCTATGAAACGCCTAAAAACTTTGTATGAAACAGCACAACCTTTGCCCAATTCCACACAATTATAATGCATGAAAATATAAATAGCATAGTTTCAGCTAAGCTATGCTAAGTGACCGCTAATTAGTGAACGCGGTCAACGTGTGGTGGCGTGTAGCGACGCCATTAGTTACACATACGTGATTCCACGCCTGACCGAAAGGATTTGTGGTATTAAAATTGGATACTCGCAATACGAGAGGGTTAAGTTTTGAAAAGAATAAATAATGTAAACATTTTTAGAAACCTTCCACATTGTCAATGAAGAAGCGATCTGATAGTGAAGAAGTAATTCTAATTGTCTAAACACACCATGCCGTTCCGCGGCGGAAGTTCGGCATGATTACGTCAGCCGCCGCGGAACTTCGGCATGGTGTGTTTAGACACTAAGAAGTTAAGATGTAGAGTGCGAAAAGCTCTCGATTTGATTAGCTTTCAAACAAAATGAAAATCAAAATCGGTTCAGCAATTTGGAAGCTTTCATTGGGAACTATAATGTTATTATAAAATATATAAAGTCATTGCACAATTTTTCCTTCCTGTTATGGCTTTATGGACGATATGTGCAATAATTGGGACTTCATTATTGCACGATTCGTTAAATTTTTCGCATAATTAGTAATAATAATAATTATTTACAAGTAAAGTCAATATTATAGACGTTATTCAAGTTTACTATGAAAACTGTGGTCCAATCAAACAGCTAGTCCTAAAATACCATACATATGAAGTTGTGTTCCTTGCCTCATGAATTTGACTATATCGGCCTACATAATGTTACCCACACAATAAACCTGAAAGATATGATTATATCTGATTAAATCACTTGTTGTTTTGTACTCGTATAATTAAAAGCTGTTAAGAGGAAACACAAGTCTGAAATGTTTTTATTAAACACGAGCGGCACGTGGAAAGCGACATCAATCGAAATATTAATTAGGCATTATTATCTGTGAGAATAATTTCATTTATGTCTTTCCAATCAGTATGGAATTATGGCGCACAGTTTGCCGGGTAGGCGGGCTTTGCCACACTCACAAATCACAATTACTATATACGATATTATTATATATGGGAAAGTGTCTCTTTCTTTTTATTCCGCTAAACCAATGTTGATGAAATTTTATGTGGACATTCTTTTAGTCCCGGACAAAACACGGAAAATGTACGTTTCGCCATAAACTAATTACTGCACAAAAGTTGCGCGAAATATCTTGTTATACAATGATACACTGAATATTATCCTAAGATCGAAGCTACCACTTATTATATATTTATATAAAACTAGCTGTCCCGGCAAACGTTGCTTTGCCATAATATATTTGCCATATTATTTTATTGAAGTGACTAAATAAGTATGTAACCATGGCAACGTCGATCGCTATCCTGTCGCACAAACAATGGTCGCCGTCAGTCTCAGATTGTAATAATTTACTATTATTTATTCAACAAATGCACTTATCAATATAATATAAAGTACCGAGTAGCCGATTCTCAGGCCTACTGAATATGCATATAAAATTTGGTAAAAATCAGTAAAGCCGTTTCGGAGGAGTTCGTGGACTAACATTGTGACACGAGAATTTTATATATAAGACTAGCTGTCCCGGCAAACGTTGCTTTGCCATAATATAAAGTACCTAATTCGCCCATATTATTTTTTGAAGTGACTAAATATAAGTATGTTACCATAGCAACGTCTATCGCTATCCCGTCGCACAAACAATGGTCGCCCTCAGTCTCGAGTTGTAATAATTTACTATTATTTATTCAACAAATGCACTTATCAATATAAAAAGTAGATGTTGTCCGATTCTCAACCCTAGCCGATATGCTCGCTAAGATTCACGAAAATCGGTCGAGCCGTTTCAGAGGAGTTCAATTACGCACACCGTGACACGAGAATTTTATATATTAGGATTAGGAGAAGACAAGTATTTAATATACAGAGAGCTAAGAAAGCTCTTGTCTTTTGTTTTAGATCATAGCATTATCGTTGGTCGCCCTTATGTACTTGACCACACTCAACATTAAAAAATATTTGGTTAATAAATATTTGTATTTATCCATCCATACTTACTAATATTATAAATGCGAAATTGTGTCTGTCTGTCTGTCCGTCTGTCTGTCTGTTACCTCTTCACGCCCGAACCGGTGAACTGTTTTTGCTGAAATTTGGTATGGAGATACTTTGAGTCCCGGGAAAGGATATAGGATACTTTTTATCCCGGAAAATGTACGGTTCTCACGCGATAAACGAATTTTGGCACAATGGAGTTACGGGCATGATCTAGTACAAAATAAATTGGCTTTTTTCCTCAATTACCCCTGTACAAACAATTCTATCACGGTTTAAAGTTGAAACCAATGGGTTTAAACCGTGATCCGATCAGGTTTGTATTGGATAGGTTACTAGAGTGATTTAAAAACTGACATAAATCATAATCAACGTACCCAGTCGTAACTTCTATATTTAAAGAAGCAAAACCCAAGTGCTCTGATGTAAGATCGTAGAAATTCGAATTTCATAGATGGTGGAACTACGTCATTTAGTCGGATTTTGACTCAACGCTAGCTGATGTGATCTAAACTTAACGTAGGTCGAACAAATGACGTAGGAAATTGTCCTCAAATGCGATCAGTCATTTTAGCTCCTGTGCATTCATGTAGCATCGATGAAATTTAATTATTATTGGCAGATGACGAACCTATGTTTTTTTTTATTAAATAAGGGGGCAAACGAGCAAACGGGTCACCTGATGGTAAGCAACTACCGTCGCCCATGGACACTCGCAATATCAGAAGAGCTGCAGGTGCGTTGTGATCTGTCGTGTGGATTTGATACAACGCGACCAAATTTCTAGGTACGCTATCTGCCTAAAACTTCTCTGATAGTATCTACATAATGAAGAATACATACATTTCTTGTTCTGAATAAAGGTTAATAAAAAAATAATTATAGATAGTGTCTAAACACACTAGGCTGAATTCGCCGGCGTAAATTCCGCCGCAAATGTCAAACGCATACAAAACGCGACGTAATAGTGTGTCACCCCTAGTATTCGGCCCGTATTTTGTATGCAATTTAAACGCGACGTAAACGCGGCGGAATTTACGCCGGCGTAATTCAGCCTAGTGTGTTTAGACCCATATACACAAAAACACAACCTTCCTGGCACATTTGGTAAAAACAATCAATAGAAAAAAATATTAGTAAGAGTTACAGCTACATCCTTTTCCAATCAGGCTGATTAATGATAAAATATTGCTGAGCCAAAATACACGTTACTCTCTCCGTCCGGAACGTAATGATAATGTGGAAATGAAAAGGGCCAGCCACGTGTGAGTAATGCCAAATCAACTAGTCCACCATAAATTACTACCGAAATAATGTAGCTGAAGGCGCAAAAGTATTGTAACGAAATACGAACAAATGTTTTGTTTCAACTTTCAGTACGGTCTAAGTTATTGTTAATTTTTATATATTTTGGAAAAAAAACCAACACTCAGGCTCATTAATTATAGTCTTGCGAAGGTTTAATAAATTAATGATTAAATGATGACATGATAATAAATAACCATCAATTAATACATTTTTTTTCGAGTTTTCAACCACTCATATTACTAATTTAGTTAAAAGTAACTTCGTAACTAGTTTTCGTCTTTCATTATTCCTAATTAAGTAATTACAATGCTGTACACCTTAATTATACATTGTCCGTAATGACACACTACAAACTACGAGTATAAATTCTACAAAGGTCGAGGGTGTAAGGTGAAACTAGCCAAGAAAGGTGTTTTCGGGCTTGAAGGGTCTTAAATAAGATGTAAACATTACTTACTATAATAATAATTCACACAGTATATTATGGTTCTCCTCTAACCTCTTCATTTGATCTATATCACCTATTATGTTATAAATTAAATCTGAGAATTAGTAATTTATGCAAAAATATATTATTATAATGAAATTTTGTGTACTGGTTAGATTAGACATAATATTATTCTTATTAAGTTGGCGTCGAACTGTTCGAAATTCAAAATAATATACCGTTTGAATATCAAAATTTTTCTTATCTGGGGGCACGGTAGTGCCCCAGCCAAGCTTTTTAGCATAGGCACGGCCGTACCATACTTTTCTCGAAGCGGTTCGAGGCTATTTCACACCCCCTTTATCTTCGATGTTAACAAAGCTAGGGATTTAAAATTTCGGTTACTAGGAGCAAGTATTAAAACTAGCTTAACCTCCAAATTACATGAAATTTCGATAAATAGTTTAATAGTTACGGATGGTCAAAGTTACTACATTTTGTCACTGACTGACAGATCATCAAAATTCTAAGGTACTAGCAGACTTAGAACTTTGGTACCCGGGTAGGTCTTTATTCACAATAAAAGGAAAAATTATGAAACCGGCCAAGTGCGAGTCGGACTGGCGTACATAGGGTTCCGTACCGTAAATTTGTATGGGAGCCCCCCTTTAATAATAAGTTTATTTAATTTTTATTGCTAATTAATAATTAGCAATAAAAATTTAACATAAAATTAGCGTTTTCTGTGAAATGAAAATAAAAGATTTTTATGTTTGTAACTTTGCAAGAACAGTATGAGTTTCGACTGCATATTTGTTTGACGTACAAAAGGCTTCAAGTTAGTTATGAACTTAATGAAATGGTATTAATTATACAAAAAATAATATTAACAACGTTAATAATGAAACAATAATTAAATTCGATTTAAATATCATAAATGTAATCACTAATCACTAATCCGTACTGAGATATACACGCCTTACTTGCTCGATATAATATGAGAGTCTTGAGTTATCGTATGAAATAAGGTGTGCTCCTTTCCTGCGAAGAACGTCGAGACGCTTCCAACAGTGCTGCTATGTACTTATTCAACGGTAATGTTAAAAATGACCACCTTCAAGTACTAGCTTAAGGGTCAATTATATATTATGAACATAATAATCGACTCAGAACTCAGAAGTATTTACATTACGTTGTCCACCTATAGAACTAACGAAGCCTCAAAGAAAAAATATATTAAAGGAGATAGGGAATGGTGCTAAGTACAGAAAAGTTATAACGTGATCTGAAAAGAAAAGAAAAAAAACCTTCAAAAAAGAAATGAAATCCCACCAAAACATGAAATGTAAAAGGAGCCAAGCAAAACATTGCATAGCTATTCAATACCTCTGTCGTAAAAAGTTTTCAGATCACATTCAAGCCAAGCTTCAACTTATTTTGTAATTTAAATCAACATTCACTAAATATATCAATAGATTTCTTTATTTTATAATTATTATAGTGGCTTGGCAATGAGCACAATAGAAACAAATATAAAACTGCATATTGGAAGGAGTTCATACTTACACAGACGGCAAGCGTAAAGTGTTTTAATATGTAACGACGCATGTGGCTGATGGTACCCAATAAATCCAATTAGTAGCTGATTATTTCCCTAGTGCTCATTGCCAAACCACTATAATAATTATAAAATAAAGAAATTTATTGATATACTTAGTGAATGTTGATTTAAATTACAAAATAAGTTGAAGGCTTGGCTTGAATGTGATCTGAAAACTTTTTACGACAGAGGTATTGAATAGCTATGCAACATTTTGCTTGGCCCCTTTTACATTTCATGTTTTGGTGGGATATACTCTTTTCAGATACTGCCAATCATCAGACAATTAGTATCTCCTTAATACTCTCCCTGCCGGCAATATATAATGACTTTTAAGTTCAGGAGGCCATCATACGCCGGCGTACCCCAAGTTTTGCCATTTAGCAGGCCGAGAATTACAAGACAAAATTGTTCCAGGAGGCCATGGGGTCTGCCGGCGGGACCAACAAAAAATGTTTCGGTACGCCGTGGGATCCGCCTGGACCTCCCAAATTCAAACTGATTTTATACCTACTGGCGTGCTGATACGGAAAATCCAATGTGTGTAATGGCGTCAACATGAACTTAGCTACAAATTAAAAAAATGAAG
This sequence comes from Lysandra bellargus, assembly GCA_905333045.1. NCBI lineage: Eukaryota > Metazoa > Arthropoda > Insecta > Lepidoptera > Lycaenidae > Lysandra > Lysandra bellargus. The sequence goes on along the minus strand of HG995340.1, from coordinate 3,044,837 downwards.
TCTGTAAGATGAATAGTATAGTTTTTATGAGACTGAGAATATTATAAATAAAAACATCATAAGTAAAGTATTTATATTATGTTTATTTATGTAAATTATTGAAATAAAAACCACATAATAATGTTTATAAACATACTATGATGTGTATTTTCGTGAAACACTCTGCGCAAACACTAGGATAAGTAGGGCATACAAGGCATACAGTGCTTGTCTTTTGGTGAGTTTTTTTGGCTTCAACACTTGTTTTGCCTTCCAAGCGCAGCTGTAGGTAAAAATGTACAATTACTAATAACAGGCTGGCATGCTAATTAAAACTATGCAAATCGTGTGTGGCGTGCTGAAAGAAAAATATTGGTGGCTAACGGCGGACTCCATGGCCTCCTAACAAAAAAGTTACAAAAGTGTATTGGCTTGCTGCACAAAAATTTTTGGGGGTCGCCGGCGGATCCCATGGCAGGGAGAGTGTTAAGGATCTTAAATTCATCAAATCCCTAAAACCTATGAAGTTTATTATTTAGTTTATTATTTTAGTTTAAGTTTATTATTTTTAAAGTTCGGTGAACTTTAAAAATAATAAACTTTTACGACACTGTTGAACTTAATTGCCTGCGATAATAATCCTTAATACTGGCGTCATAAAACTTAGAACTGCATGCTCGGAGCCGGGATTATAATTCCATTAATTGTGGAAAATTGTTGGAGAAAAAGTTAATTGTTCAACTTCCTTCTTGAGATAAGTAAAACAGATTACTGGGTTTACTCTCTTATAATCTAGGTAACTAAATCTGACTGATTTAGTTACCAAGTGGCCTTGGGCGTACCCAGGATTTTAGCTAGGGGGGGCAGCATACCTATATCGTGAAGATGGTCGGTCTGGTTTAATGAAACAATAAATCATGAAAATTGACTTTTATTAATCTGACTGAAAAGATATTTTTTTTCCAACACTTCATTTTGCGCAGAGTATGTAACACGTTTTTAATTCCTACTAGTTAGGAAAATTGACGTTTATTTTATCTTCTAGGGGGGGGGGGGGCAGCTCCCCCTCCCCCACCCCTACCTGACTCCTGAGTACGCCTGTGCAAGTGGCCTTAACATACTTAGTTAAGGCTGCTCTTTCGAAAAAAGCGTGCAGATGAAACAACTTTTCATCGGCATTAACAGAGAAATTATATCTGAAAAAAATAATTAGTAATCTACATGACATGATACGTAATTTGGTTTTGCCATATTATTTCTATCGATATCACATAATAAAGAAATAAAAAACCAAATCACCTCCAAATCGTTGAATGAAACCACTTTACTCCTTCATTATTTATCAAAAGAATATATAAAAAATATCTACTGCTTTGCAATACATAAGTTAATAATTTGGTTTTTTTACTTTTTTGAAATATGTATTATATTAAACCTTATAATGGTTTTTTCTCCTATTTCGCCCTATCATGTACGCGGCGAGCGTCGTAACCGCCACCGTACAAGGCGCGCTGTTATTCATGAATGTTATTTTAATGTCATATTCGAACTGACAGACAATCGACCTGCTAATTTAGGGAGAGAGGGCCCTTAAAACTTTCTTTGGTCGATGTTTTTGTTACGAGTCATTGCCAATTGCGATGCATTTCATACGAGCATTCATTTCATTCGATGCATTTCTTTGGAACAGGCAACCGAAAACTGTGAGCAAGTCTATCATTCAATGAGTATCTGTGTAGTAAAGTTTAGTTCATGTTTATTTTGAATTTAATTTTATTAAATATCTATGGAGGCTTCACACCAAGTTAGCCTAACCCTAGGGGACATTGTGTTATGAGTACCAAACAAAGGAAACATTTTTTTAAATACTTTAATACTATACACAGTCACAATAATATTAAATAATATTATTATTTAAGATTTTGTGATAGATAATACATAATGGGTATTACATCTATCACCCAGGAACATGCGATCTCGGGCTAAACCTACATACCGTTGAGCCACAGAGGTCGTCAGAATAGGTCATTTAATAACTGTATTTTAAAAAGATAAAACCGACATCAAAATTGTACGTAATTGAGAATTAAAATTCCCTATCTCAAAAACTACTGAACCGATTTTGATGAAACTTGCAGTATTCCCTAAGTTGAACAATACCTAGTACAATAAAAAAGAATCATTTAGATCGGACTTGTAGTTCCGGAGATATGCGTACACAAACATAAAAACATACATACATACATACATACACTTTTGAAATTTGGCACATTTGTTCAGAAGCTGTTATAGATTAACATATACAAAAACTGGGCAGTTCTGGAAATATTACATACATACGCGTCGAATTGATAACCTCCTTTTTTTGAAGTCGGTTAAAAATGCCAATATTACGACGAAAGGTATTTCCCCATATTTGTAAATTAGCAACAAGGTGTTTAAAACTTATCCAATATTGATTTGATAGACTTTTAATAAGTTTTATGCAATAGTGATTTTTATTATTACCTACGTTCTGATTTGTTTAAAAAGCAATCTACAAAAAAAACACTATTCAATCAAAAATATAATTATGAGGCGAAATAAGCGTGTTTACTGTTTACTATTTGTATTTTTTGCAACAAGAGTTACCAAGCTGTCAGTAAGCTGAAACATAACTAACATTATGAAAATGGAGTGCTTTGTCTGGTTTTTCCACGCGCCGCTAAATATTGTTTGATGGAAGTTATTTTAATTAAAACGAATAATAGTATTTATGTTTTAGCTAATGGATTTTTGGTTGACAAAATACAGAAAATCTGAAAATGATTTTCATGTATAAAACACTACATAAAACATATTGACGTGTCTGTGATTATTTGGTGATTATGAATAGCATATAAAGATAAACTGTTGTGTCATAACTCATACGTTAAGTAACGATTTAATAAACATAAATAACAACAACAATTATTTTTAACAAAAAATTAAAACCGACTTCCAAGGTAAAAACAATAATAACATTAATATGAACTAAAAAGTATTAAATAATTTTTACTATCTAATGGTGCCTTTTTCCGAATTCGGCTAAACCTCAACTATTTCTGTATTCAATCTTCATTATTTTGAAGTCGGTACCAGATAGCTGAATCTTCAGTCCTCTGACAGAATATTTGAAACTTTTGGAACTGGCACCGACTTCAAAATTATGAAGATTGAATACAGAAATAGTTGAGGTTTAGCCGAATTCGGAAAAAGGCACCATTAGATAGTAAAAATTATTTAATACTTTTTAGTTCATATTAATGTTATTATTGTTTTTACCTTGGAAGTCGGTTTTAATTTTTTGTTAAAAATAATAATAATTTCACTCTTTTTAGTTACACTAGTAGGTAAACCTTCGCGTATATTTTACGTATCTTATTACAATTTGTCAAGAGTCACAACTCACACTCACAAAATCATATATTATCAGTGAAGTGAACATATTGTGCTAAGTAATTTAACAATTTTAATGCTTCAAGCCCCAAGCGGTCACCGGCGATTGAGATAACAATAGAAAGGCTATTGTGTCTCGTTTTTCCACGATCGAAGGATCTATCAGATAAAAAATTGTATAAACTTGCATAGGATGTAGCGTAGCTACTCATAATATTTAATATTATCATAATTATTGACAGCTCTGTTCTTGTAAAGCGCTTATTCCACTTATCCTAGCTAGGAAGTCCTAGCTAGGATCCTAGCTTTCTAAATGTTATTCCACTTGACTAAATTTTTTCCGATTTAGGATCCTAGCTAGGATCCTAGCTTCTAAATGTTATTCCACTTGACTACATTTTTTAGGACCCTAGCTAGGACTTCCTAGCTAGGATAAGTGGAATAAGCGCTTAATCAAGAATTCAAATCGATACTTAGTGCGCCATCTATCGATTAATAAGTATAACTGATTAAAAAGACACTTAATGACTTTGTTTTGTGTAAATGCTCTTTTTAAAATAACTTTATTTTAATTCTATTTGTCTATTTAAATTTTATAAAGTAATTAGTAAAGTATTCGATCTGTTGTCTGCCGCCACGCGCCACGCGGCGCGGCGGCGCGGCGACGCCGTCGCCTCTGCGGCGCCGACCGCCATGTATTAAACAAACAGGTGTTGTTATACAGTACATAATTATTATTATTAGTATATCCATACCTATGCCTTGTACTATTATTAATTCTGTGCCATGAGACATTGGTGACCTTAATGATGATGATGACGATGATGATGATGATGATGATTACGATGATGAATATGAATTGCATAGTAGCATATGCTTTCTGTTCTTAAAACAACGCCGAAACTCCCGAACGTGTATCTATAAGGAGTCAGGAGTTCTCTCAGCATCTTCGAAACCATGGTATACTTTGACCCAATATTTGACTTTTTGGTAGCATATTCTTAGTACACTTCACATAAAACCAAAATCACCATATGTTTCCATATAAATTTCGAGGAGTTCCCTCGATTACTCATGGATCCCATCATCAGGTCACCACTTTTGTGAACATGGTACCAAATTGGAGTGAAACCTAATACAACAAAACAAAAATTTCGAAAATCGGTTCACAAACGGCGGAGTAATCGTTGAACATACAAAAATAAAAAAAAAAAAAAAAAAAAAAAAAAAAAAATATCCACAGCCGAACATATAACCTCCTCGTTTTTTGGAAGTCGGTTAAAAATAAATAGAAATTCGAAGGTAAGGTAATGCAATAAGATGCCGATGCAAATAAAAAAGGTATTGAAATTTTATCCATCACCCTCGTATCAAATGCAAAATCCCTCGCGATATACGAATACGAACGACGTAGCAGGCAACATGATCTATATCAGCTATCCCCAACCCGCGGCCCGCATACGGCCCACCGGGACTTTATCTGTGGGCTGTGGCCCACGTGATTTTAAACCACTTATTGAAATTCACACCCACTGGCAAAATAATGTAAAGTCGTCGTGAAAGTCGTAAAATTTCTTCCACTTTTAAATCCTTATTTTTGAAGAACATTATGCCGCCCGCGACACCAACATGTTTGTGGCCCATATGAAAAAAGTTTGAGGACCACTAATCTATATTATACATATGTTGCTCGCAACTCGGTACGTCGCGGTGAAATTCATATTTTGACGAGTGATTTTTATGGCAGACAAATGTACGTTAATTTTGTCGTCTTTAAAAAGTATTTGTCTTTTCTCAGAATAAAAAATATTCTAATATTTACGATACGATATTTCATCACAATCGGTTCATCGATCAAAGCGTGAATATAACAAGCAGACAAACATTTATAACATCTGGAATTATTAATACGGATAACTCGATGACGTCCGCGACTCCGTTGCGCCAAAATTCGTTTATCGCGCGGGAAACGTACATTTTTTCGGGATGAAAAGTATCCTATACGTCCTTTCCCAGGACTCAAAGGATCTCCATTCCAAATTTGAATGGATACTGAAGAATAGATTTTATTCTTACCTGAATAAGAACGTTTCATTGAAGACCGGGTTGAGGTTTTTGCGGTGGACTTTGGTCTGAAATTTCTTCTTGCGGTCCGGCAGCAGGAACACCTTGATGTAAGGGTCGCTGCTTCCCGACACGTCTTTGATCGGCAAGTCGCGGGCTTCGAATATCTGTAAAATTACCACATTTAGGGCCTGTTTCACCACTTCTTGATAAAGTGCTGGATAGGCTATCTACAACTTATTTGACAGATTTTCCATACATCTGTCGAGTTTAGTGGTGGATAGCCTATTCGGAAGTTTATCAGAAAGTGGTGAAACATTCTCTTAATTAATTGCCTAGAATTATCACATCTATACAGGGTGTAATATTTTGTAACAACTAACAAAACAAAGTGATACTTTAGGGTCTAGACAGACGGACTGCATTTCAACTGCAATTCAACTGCAAATTGCAGTTCAAGTGCAGTTTGAATGCAGTTGACACGACTGCAATACGACTGCAATAGAACTGCAAACCAAACAGTTCACACGACTGCACGCTGACTGCAACTGAACTGCAATCCGACTGCGCGTTTGGTTTGCAGTTCTATTGCAGTCGTATTGCAGTCGTGTCAACTGCATTCAAACTGCACTTGAACTGCGATTTGCAGTTGGATTGCAGTTGAAATGCAGTCCGTCTGTGTAGACCCTTAGACTTTGGAGTGTGTATGTGTCCCTTATAAAATATAGAGTTCACTGTGGTAGTAGGAGCACTCAAGAAGGGTTTTTTTTTTAAATTAAAATTCACCTCGTAAGAAGTCTTCGTTACACTTACGAAGCGCCATAGAAAACTTAGGAACTTTAGTTTATTATTATTGTAAATCAGTGTACCTATGCATTGATCTCGGAATAGCCCCTTTGAGTATTTTCTAATTATTAATTCTGTATTTACGTGGGTAGGTGTTGCTTTGATTTTGTGGCCCTCATTAGCCTCTTTTTAGTATTTTCGAACACAACCTAAATTCTTTTAGAATTATCGGTCCCATTACCTACGCCTAAACGTGAACTTTTGACCAAAAATTAGGCAGATATGTAGGGCCATAACTTGGAAAAAAAGGTCGGTCATAAAACTGTTTACTGCCAACAACGTAAAGGAAACTTAGTAATGAAAGGTAACAAAGTTCGAATTAATATTAAAGGCAATAAATAAAACGTGCACAGACGGTCAGACCACGAGATAATTAAAGAAGTTGAGCTTCGAGAAGTTACGAGAAGTGATGTTTACAAGGTCGAAGGACGAAGGTCGAAGGAAGTGTAGAAAACACTGACCTAATTCATTACTATTACAATAGTTAAAATATTAGTTTGGAAAACTTGAAAAATAACAACAGATTTCAATTTTTGCAGTCAAAGCTTATTTTTATATATTACTAGCTGTCCCGGCAAACGTTTCTTTGCCATAATATATTTGCCATATTATTTTATTGAAGTGACTAAATAAGTATGTCGCCATGGTAACGTCGATCGCTATTCCGTTGCACAAACAATGGTCGCCGTCAGTCTCAGGTTGTAATAATTTACTATTATTTATTCAACAAATGCACTTATCAATATATAAGTAGAGATCAACTACGATAACTTGGCGCGCCCCTCCAAAATTCAAAACTTTTCAAGTGCGTTGTCAAAACGTTTGAAGTGCGTTGTCTTGCGCGGTCGGTTAGTTATGATTAGTTGACCAACAAATCTTGCTAATGAGTGACATTAAGTGAAATATTACGTGTACTGTGATTGGTTGAATACTTACTACATACAAACTCTTTCATAAGGATGTGACTACACACATTGAAATTTGAAACAGTCATTTGGAGGGGCGCGCCAAGTTATCGTAGTTGATCTCTACCGAGTAGCCGATTCTCAGACCTATAACTGAATATGCATTTAAAATTTGGTAAAAATCAGTAAAGCCGTTTCGGAGGAATTCGTGGACTAACATTATGACAAGAGATTTTTATATATGAGAAAGACTAAATGACGCCCGCAACTCCGTTGCGCCAAAACTCGTTTATCGCGCGGGAACCGTATATTTTTCCGGGACAAAAAGTATCCTATGTCCTTTCCCAGGGCTCAAAGTATCTCCATAACAAATTTCTGCAAAATCAGTTCAGCGGTTTGGGCGTGAAGAGGTAACAGACAGACCGACAGACACACTTTCGCATTTATAATATTAGTATGGATAGTGACAAAATATCGAATTACGGTGGTTTTTCTGATATCAGTAAACAATAATTGTATTTATATTCTCCTTATAAATTATTATAGTGCCTTAAGCCTGGTCACCGATCACGTAGAATTTCGACTATTGACCTATAGCACAGAATACATAATTAGTACCTTATGCCTATAGTAACTTGAACTTTAACGTTAAGGGGCCGGGCTACCCTCGAAATTCTCATTCTCATACGTAATACCAAAATCATTTTCTCATACGAAAATATTTAACACGTTTGAGTTATTTTTCAGCTTAAAATAGTAATTACCTAGGTTCCTGTACAAAAATTAACTTAAAAATATTTAAACACTAAAAAAATTTTTTTTGTGTATAATTTTTTTTACTAAATTTACTACTAAATATTTAAACACTAAAAAATAGAGTAAAACACTAAAAAATATACAAGTAAATAGTAAATTTACTACAAAATATTTAAATACTAAAAAATATTTTTTAGAGTTGAAATATTTTGTAGTAAATTTACTATTTATTATTTATTATTTAGTATTCTCATTATCTAGTTAGTGTTAAATATAAAGGGCGTATATTTTCTTACTATCCTAATAATTTTCGCTTAATAAGTTAATAGTGCCTTTAAACGCGTGAAAATATTTTCAACTTTCAATTTTAGCCTTTACACTCAACAATAATTATTCTGAGAATCCTAAATTAAAGCTGGACTTTATTTCAAGCCCAGTATCAAAGTAAATTAAGTGGTAATTACACTTCACGAGTTATTACTGGAAATTGATATCATTTTATTCATATTTTATTACACAATTTTTAAAGCAAAATAAATTTCATGATTGAAATTACTCATGCAGCATATTTTATTATGCAAAATATGCAAAAGCTGGATGTTTGGATATTATTATTAGTGTACACAAAACGAATATTATTATGTACCTACATATTTTATGTAGCAAATTGCAATCCATATTGTAGCCAACACAAAATAAAATGAAATTAGCTTAAAATAGACAAAATATTAAATAAAACTTGTAAAGTGTATTGGTAATGAAAAATTCATATGCCTCAATTATTTTCTGGACCATATTTGAATATTTACTCGCTTTAATTTTTTTAACTTTATAATAAAAGGACTAGCGGCAACTAAATACGCCTGACAAAATTTTGCTTTTTAAGTGTACCTCTCCGCTATCGGTCCAGTGAACTGGAAAATGCTCTTTACACACCTCCATTTTTCGGAACACCTATCCAATATTTTATGCAAGATGATAAAGAGTTTTTTTATTATTTTATATTATCATATTTTAAAGCAAAATAAAATGTTTAAAATTAAGCCGTTTTTAAATAAATGCTCTAGCCTCAGATCTTTTATCTGAGGCTAGAGCAAATAAAACATTATACAATATATTTATCTTCAAATAAAACATTATTTTCTCATTTCAATTTCAAGTAAGGTCATAAAAAATCTTTTAATGTACTCCCAACTTATTGATTTTCATAATTAGTCCTGTATGAATGAGACTGGGCGGTGTAGAGCGGGCGGCTCACTGGCATTTGCGAAGTTCATTACACCGACGTCATCGCGTCCACGCTGCTGAGCAAGCCTTGGACGCGATATGCTCCATTACACTTGGAACTGTCTGGCTTATTAGTTACTTATGAAATACTAGATGATGCCCGCAATTCCGTTGCACTAAAATTCGTTTATCGCGCGAGTGCCGTACATTACATCTTATGTCCTTTCCCGGGACTCAAAGTATCTTCATACTAAATTTGAGCAAAATCGGTTCAGCGCTTCGGGCGTGAAGAGGTAACAGACGTCAGACAGACTGACAGACAGACAGACAGACGGACGGACGCACGGACGGACGGACGGATGGACGGACGGACGGACGGACGGACGGACGGACGGACGGACGGACAGACAGACAGACAGACAGACAGACAGACAGACAGACAGACAGACAGACACACTTTTGCATTTATAATATTAGTATGGATGAATTTTATCGAAAACATTTTAATACTAATTGTTGTGCAAGTATTAAAATCTCAGCAAATACTGGTCAAATAAATTTGATAATGATTACTCATCTAATGTATTAAATAAAAGTATTATAACATTTAGAACCACTGTCAATTTAAAACTTTTTTCCAATAAAAATATTTTAAAATTATTACTTACGGACATAAATTTATCAATTTGGCCCGGACCAAACTTTGCACTGAAAACTATTTTTCAGCGCTCTCCAAACGGTCTCAGATAAGAAAATCAAGTTACAACTTTTTCTAACTTACTTTCATTGATTTTCAACATTTTTCTTTCTGTTTCAGGGTTCTTCAACCTTTTCTGCAAGAATCTGTGTCAAAGAAACTACAAGATATTGAAACTGTTTCAGAATTCATCAACCATTTCTCAATGTAAGTTTACAGGTTTCATTAACCTTTTTCATCGTACCTTTACAGGTTTCATTTACCTTTTTCGTCTTACCTTTACAACAAGCGCCTCAACTTCTTGATCGTACTTGAGAGCAAAGTGCAGTTTCCCGCAGAACTCCAGCTCACCGCTGTCAGTAGAAGATTGGCGAACCAGCTCGTTCTTGTACAGCTCCGGCTGTAAACAGATATTTCTTTACTATCCATTGATATCACTAAAGATATATGGTCGGTAGTAGAAATAACTTTGTAAAAATTGAGGGTCAAAGAAAGTGCGCCATTGCTCGCAAGTTGCAGCTCGCTTATAACATTATGTTATCTCTCTCAATCTTAATAAGAATAAAAAATAAAAAATAAAATAAAAAATAAGAGTAAGACAAACGATTTTCGTTAACAGTAAGTAATATTAGTACCTATCTACAGTCTTCGACAGTCTTTGTAGCGTGAAATTGAATCTACAAGTAAACCGATATAGAAACTGGGATGTCTACTCGATTAACTTTACAATGATCCGCTTTAATCTAAAACTTCATGGTCTAGCGGCTACGCATCCTGTTAATACTACAAATCAATAAGGGAACATCTTATGGACTAAAAATAGTTCTATTTACTTAGGCACAGTTAGTGACTGAAAGTATATTTTGTAGACATCATAACCAGTCATAACCGAGCAACCTACTCGTACTTAGAACCTAAAAATTATGAATCACATACGTTGCTGGTAGCAATAACTGGTAATGAGCCATGATGTCCCGTCGAATATGGGGTATATTATATTAACGGGACACCAAAATAGTCAACAGTAGTTCACAATGCCAATACCACGTATTTGCAATAAAAATGCAAATAAACAAACACCGGCGTGATTCCGAAATCCCGAAAATCTACTGTATTTGGTCGTTTCAGTCCAACAACCCTTAAACCTTCAAGGTTGGAACGTGTGGCGCATATTAAGGCACCATTGCACGATTACTTAGCTCTGGCATCTTGAAATAGAATGTTTATACGGCTAATGTTATTAAAAGTTTGTTCGAGTAAAGTCTGTTAAAAAAAAGCATACTATATTGTATGTACCATCAGACAAATTTATGGTCCTAGGCTATTTGGTCGGGTAATGTTAAGTCAATATTATTCGTAATCTATACATAAACGTACAAAATTACATAGGTTTGCTATTCGCCAATGAATCAATTTCCTACTAGCGCCACAGTCGTGCATCGGACTATCGAAAGTTTCTAAGTGCGTCGGTATACATATTATAATTTCAGTATTAGATAGCTCATTTATCGAAGAAGGCTTTATATTATCATGCTGAAACTAATAGGACCGAAGAAACAAAGGAAAATGTGGTTAAAACGGGGAAAATGATCAGAAAGGGTTTATCTCACGAACTACTGAAGCAATTTTTATGTTATTTGGCATACATGAAGAATAGACCACGTGAAGGGGCTATTTTTTGCGGAAAAATGTACGGTTTCCGTAAAATTACTAAATTACGCGGCTTCCCGCGCGTAACATCTAGCTATAATAATATACGACAGCTGAAATCAATGTAATGGGGCTACGGTTGGTAGGAAAACCTTTTAATGTGACACGTGTTCTTACGGTACAGATGTAATTATGTAAAGTTAATAAGTAATGTTATTCTAAGAATAACATTACTTATACAGACGCAGTGGAATATGCGGAATCTATTTATAGAACAAAATTATAATATTATCATCTCGTAATAGACATTCCTTGAATAAAATGCTTGCTCAAGAGTCAAGACATTACTAGAAATGAGTATGGATTGTGGTATGGATATTTCCACTATCCGAGAATACCTGACAATGCAGAGTTCTAAATTACATTTTAAATTTTACGAAAAATTCCGAAGGTTTAAAAACTAGCCCGTTTTAGATCGATTTTGTGGATATAAACATAAACGTAGCAAAAAAGGCTTACTATATACAAAACTGTGTCTTCAGAGTCGGCCAGGTTGACTGCATGTACATTGTACACGGTCCGCACGCACACACTCTTACGCTAATCCATACCATTTGACAGGTGTAAGAATGTGTGCGTGGCTGACTCTGAAGACACAGTTTTGTATAATATAGTTAATTGTAAGACTCCGTCCGCCTTTTTTTCTACGTTCATGGATATAAAGATCTTAGTAATCTTAGATCTTACCCACATGAGGCTTTATTTTAATAATTTACTGCGCGATTAATATTTGACATTAAAATTGGAAACATCAATATTATCATACACTATTCACTAAGCTTTATTTACGCGACGATCAGAGTTGAACGAAGTGTAATAATTACATCTCAATCAACTTTTCATAAATGAAAACCAATTTCCATCCAAACATGTAAGTGTAAAAACTACTTTCCGAATGATTGAATTCGATAATGGCGGATTATGTCACGCCATCGGAGCATTAACGAGTGTAATTACAGTAATTAAGTGCACTTAGTGGAATGCGTTTGATCACGTCTCCTTCCCAGAATACCCATTAATGGGATACTTCAGCCGACTAAAGGGATCAAGTTGAGCTTAGTACCAAGGTGAGACCGTGCTATCGTCGCATAATGCAAATCCGCGTATCAGCAATAGATCAGGTTTTACAGGGGAAAGTTTTTCTTTCTTCACCTAATTTTGGGTTCATGTCCGGATTTTGTAGGTTGAACGAAAGTCACAGTGGCAGCCAATCAAGTCTTAGCGCGGATTGTCAGTGGAAATTCAAACTAGTTACATATTACCTCGATCGCGGATTCTTGGAATTCTATTGTTATCGCGGTTGCATGCGACCGCTTTGTCATATACACGGTTATCCAATGCTAGTTACGCGTCATGCAATAATTTTGATAAAACTATTCGTGCTGTCCTTTCTAATTACTTATATCATACATGTAGAGTCTTTTCATACATGTGAAACTATTTAATTTACGACTCTTTTTTTAATGTGTTTTTAAACACGTCTTATGCAGTGAAATATACCAAATGAAAGAGAAGATCAAAAATTAAACATCTGTTATAAGCGTACCTACAGAGCACTGTCACAAAAAAATCAGGCGTGTTTTTTTATTTATTCGCGCTTTAAAAGTTTAAACGTAATTATTATCTTTGTAACGATAGCATGTGTCGTCGGTATTTTGACACTATACAATGTACATAGCGTAAAAAGTAAAAATGGTAAAGGCACAAAATAAAAAAGTGCTAGAGTAAAATTCATTTGCGCGAGTGTCAATTATTTTTGATGCACAATTTGTAAGCGCCAATCAAAATTCATACAATAATCTTCAAAGGCTTTCACATTATATGCGTCGCTGGAGTTCATGATTTAAATATACATCAATTATTAAAATTAAATAATTGAACACAGTTAAAATTACAAACAGTATGCTATCTTCATACTGGACCCATTAATGGTGCATTGAATCATACAATGTATTGAAATAAGTTTCTCCTTATTGAACGTTACTTACTGAACCTCATTGACATTTCAGTGTTTAACTTAAAATTTCAAACTACAGAATGCAGTATCCATAGAAACTTGTTTTCAAGTTAATATAATAATGATAATAGATCTTTAAATACCTATTTGTATTCAGTCATTGCATTTCGTTCAAATTAAATGCACGAAATTGTTTGGTTTCTGTTGAATTTCGAAGCGAATGAAACTATTTTCGTATTTGATTTTGCATACTACAATTAAATAAAACTATTTGAAGATATAAAATTTTCTCCTATTCCCATACATAATAGACAATCTCTATTTAATTTTAAGGCAAGTTTCATACAAAGTTTAACGACATATAAATCACATATTATATTTTCATGAAAGTCCAATATTGAGTTTTCTTGAGTAAATATTTTTTTAATACTATTTGTTTTCGAAACTTCATAATATAATGTATTTTCAGTTTTCAGTAAGTACGCCTAAATAAAAGTTATAATGAATTTTTAAGTACCTGCCTGAAGTAGGTCGGCGGACGGCGGTAAAGAAAATAATGGAAAAAAATCTGTATGTAAATTACTAGCTGACCCGGCAAACGTTGTTTTGCTATACAAATTATTTGGAGTATCAATATAAAAGTAGATAAAAACCTATTCTCAGGCCTAACGAATGTACATAATACACAAACTTTCATTAAAATCGGTTTTGAAGGAGTTCTCGCACAAACACATGTAAAGTCATATTCTAATAAATAAGAACTTGTTTCAAACATACGATGTGATAATGCCATGCCATAAGGGACTTTTTAAGGGCTTAAAATGTGTGTTTCAGTAACTGAATAATACTGTAATATAATTTAGAATTCAAATCATTATATTACTATTTAAGATAACTCTAATAATATAATGTTATTTGCTATTATAAAGACGGAATCTGTGATTTAAATAATAATTACGTGGATGTAACATCCACTTAATTTCAGATATTAGCGAGCAAACATTAATTATATTGTTTAATTTTACAAGAACATCCTACGTGTAACGCCTTGTTTAATTATAATTAATTAATATTGCAATAATTATGTTGGAACATCATATAAATTTATAGGTTACATACGTATCTTCTGTACAATACTATGAGATATTATATTATCTCAAACTAGCGGCCCGCCCCGGCGTCGCACGGGTATAAAATATATGCCTAGGTATATATTTTATACCCGTGCGACGCCGGAAAAAATGATGATGCCACTGAAAAAATGATTAAAATCGATAGCCTATGATCCTTCAACTAATTATGTTATTTGGTATAGGAGTATCTTATATATCTGTGCCAAATAACATAAAAATTGTTCCAATAGTTCGCGAGACAAGCCCTTTCAAATAATTTCTCCCGTTTTTTCCACATTTTCCTATTAGTCTTAGCCTATAACCTTCCTCCATAAATGGGCTATCTAACGCTGAAAGAATTTTTCAAATCGGACCAGTAGTTCCTGAGATTAGCGCGTTCAAGTTATCCCTTTCAAATAATTTTCCTCCTTTTTTCCACATTTTCCTTTATTTCGTTTTTCCTATTAGTCTTAGCGTGACAAAATATAGCCTATAGCCTTCCTCGATAAATGGGCTATCTAACACTGAAAGAATCATCAAAATCCGTTGCGTAGTTTTAAAGATTAAGAGCATGTTTCACCGCTTCCTGATAAGGCTATCCACCACTTAACTTGACACATAGAGTACGGAGAATCTGTCAAATAAGCCTATCGGGCACCTTATCAGGAAGCGGTGAAACAGGCCCTAAAGGAAGCAAATGTACATGACATTATAAGTAATTGATAGATCATTTTCCGATTTAGAAATCCGTTTGTGAAATATTAAGTTTTAAAGTAGAAAAAATCGTTAGAGTCCAGTGTCCCCCCCTTCTACCAGCTAAACGGTTGCTTCTGGAAATGTGAAAAAATTCATGGGAGTAGGAAATATGCTGAATTTAAAAGGAAAACTATCACGGCTAAGAAGACTTCATAAGTTATTGAGTAATAGTCGATCTGCTAAAAAAAATGTATTCGGCGAAGATAAAGGAACTGATGTTATTAGTAGTGTAAAACACGTTATAAATGTACATTCATTGACCATACAAAATAAATAAAAGTTAAAAAAAAACTAAAAACACGCTTTTTATAGAAAACCAAACTAAAAATTGAAAATAAATTATAATAAATTTAAATTAAAATTTCAATAAATATAAATTAATAATAGTATGAATAAAAAAAAAAAATTTATTTAAAAAAAAAACGTGGGGTGCATGGTGTCAATAGTTATACTTAAATATTTTATTGACAGATATCATAGATAGTAGAATGATTATCATTTTGATAATATCTTAAAAAGCACCCCACGCTTTTTTTAAAATAAAATATTTTATACTTAATATAATATTTTATTCCTTCTATAATTATATAACATTATAAATATGTAATATAATTATATAATATAATTATAATTATATAATATTTTATACCTTCCCAGTATGTAAGAGCTGTTGTTTCGGCAACTAATTTTGAACGACTTTTATTTTGTTTTGTTTTGTTTTTTTTTTTTTGTTTTTTTATTTAATGTTTAATAATAAAATGAGCATTATGAGTCGTGCACTTTTGGATTTTCCAAACCTTTAATTTGTTCTAATCGACTATTAATTCCGTGATAACTATAAATAATTACTGTAATTATTTTCAGTTGTCAATCTATACAGTGAGACTTAATGGTATGAGTTTTTGTAAGCTATTTCTCGAGTATTGAACTAGTAGCTAGGAGGGTACCAACTGCGTTGGAGAATCCCTCTCTGGATGTCCATGCTCAGGAACCCCTGGAACTGAGTGTGGACGTCCAGGCTGCCCCTTGTATTCTGGGGAGGACAAAACTGCGCTCCAATCTGCTCGGGCTAGAGCAAACACATAAAGGCACCCCCCTCGATGTTATACTTGGTTTGATGGACTTCTGTAATATCAAGGGATTACAATCCAACCGTAATGAGACGGCAAAGCCGACTTTGCTCTTCTTAACCGAGACGCAGATATAATCTCCGAGTGCCATATCATACTTATCCCACCCAGGGTATCATCTCGAGCACTCCGTTCTGAACAAAGCTAGAGTTTGTGTGTGTATATCAGAGATGATATCAGTTCTCGCCACCTCAGCAATCTTGAAGTTAGGGACCTCTACACCTTATGGCTCTGCATTGATTGCGACGTACACCCTCGCGTCTATACGTGCCTCTATAGGTCCTATAGTGGTGACGCCGAGACAGACCAATATTATTCTTTGAGCATCTGCAAGCTGCATCAGATTTAGTGCAGCGGCACTCGGCAGATCCCATCAGTAGAGATCATAGTCGCCAAGTAGGTAGCTACTTGGCGACTTTAACGCCTGCTACGCCGACTGGCTTAATTGCAGTAAAACTTATCACGCGGAGAGATTTGTCTGCGACTCTGCCCTTGCGAACGACCTAACACAACTGGTTGCAACGCCTACGCGAATCCCGAGATGTGGACGATCAGAGTCCTTCCCTGTTGGAGCTTCTGCTGAGTTCAAATCCCGATGGCTACCAGGTATCCGTGACCGCATCACTTGGTTCATCGGATCATTGCCTTATTTAAAGTTCTGTGCCACTTACGTGTGTATTGTGATAGCGCAATGTTAAATACCGTCGTGTGTGGCAATACAAGTTAGCAGACTGTGATGGGATGCGGTCATTTTTGCATCATATTATCCTTGCTGGCACTTGTGCTTCTCGCCGGATGATCTCGACAGTAGTTGTAGTGCTAACTGGCGGCAGATTTCGTCCCTGGTTTGGTTCATCCTCCAAAAAAGCTTCTCGCAGGAGCAGGAGCCTTACTAATCCTGGGCCAATGAAGTGTCTGCTCGGGATTTAGAAACCAGCACATATAAAATGTCCATTTTATGTGCTGGTATTTAAAAGCCTTTAGGTCCTTCAAGATAGAGATCTTTCGGGCAAAGAAACATCACATCAATAGAATTGTCGAGAGACTCGAGCGCATCCCTTCGGGATTCTAGTCTCTAGCCAATATTATTGAAGGGAATTTCTGCAAGCTATCTCTACCATCTCTACACGTAGGAAAGGGATGGTTAGCCCATGACGCAAAAGACAAAGCCGTTCTTCTGGGCAAGCTCTTTGCGTCAAACTCGACCCTAGATGACTGGGGACAGAAACTGCCGACCATACCGCGATGCACGAGCATCGTGTGACGTGTCGGATATTCGGTTTCATCAACGCTCAGTGCGAATGGCCCTCCGTTCCCTTGATATCCAAAAGTCGAGTTGGCCTGGCGGAATCCCTCCTATTGTGTTGAAAAAGTGTGCTCCAGAGTTGGCTCCGGTCTTAACACGTCTTTTTCGGCTCTCCTACTCTTCTGACATTATCCCGGCTTCTTGGAAGACAGCCTCGGTGAACCCGATTCCCTAAAAGGTGACCGCTAAGATCTTTCCAATAATTACAGACCTCGCTATATCGCTATTCCTTCCCTCTTCTCGAAGATAATGGAATCCAATATCAATAGCCAGCTCCTAAGATACTTGGACGCCCAAGGATTAATAAGCGACAAACAGTACGGGTTCCATAAGGGTCGCTCGGCTGGTGATCTCTTGGCGTACCTAACTGATGGTTGGGCTCAGGCGATTAAGTCGAAGAAAGAGGCATTGGCTGTTAGTTTGGAGATTGCCAAGGCCTTTGATTGGGTTTGGCACAAAGCGCTGCTATGTGCTTCTGATGGAAGCTGGGAAGATGAGCTCCCCGAGAAATTATGCAAGTGGGTCACAATTTGCTTAGCAGACAGAAGCATAAAGGTCTACGACCTTTGATGGTGAATGCTTTGATACTCAGTCTGTTGATGCTAGTTTCCTCAGGAGCCAAGGCTCAAGCTATCGCCTACTCTATTCATATTGCATAATATATCAATGACATAATATTATAACACTCACTTATTTTACAGTTGGTTTAGTATCATTAAATGTACCTAATATTATAAAATATGTATGTACGTATATTATATTATATACGGGGCAATATGCTTTATTTTACCAAATTAGTGTATTGTCATCGGTCCTCGATAAATCTACAAAGTTTGAACGAAATCTGGCCGTTTAAAATGGGTCAAAGTCGCGCCCAAAGAAGTCGGTTACAAACAAACATACAAACATACAAATTGAATAATTATATCAAATTAGTGTATTATCATCGATCATCGATAAATCTACAAAGTTTGAATAAAATCTGGCCGTTTAAAGTGGGTCAAAATCGCGCCCAAAGAAGTCGGTTACAAACAAACATACAAACATACAAATTGAATAATTATATCAAATTAGTGTATTGTCATCGGTCCTCGATAAATCTTCAAAATTTTAACGAAATCTGGCCGTTTAAAGTGGGTCAAAATCGCGCCCAAAGAAGTCGGTTACAAACATACAGGTGAAGCTAATAAAAAGCGTATAAAAACTGCCGGTACTACGGAACCCTGTATTGCGCGTGGTCCGACACGCACTTGGCCAGTTTTTATACATATAATAGTGCATTTAAACTATTCTAATGACTGATCTGGACTAATATAATTTAACACCATTAAAATATTAATTCAAAATAATATTTTGTCACAAGAACCGTGCCCTAAAAAAGACATTAAGCGAAATTGTATTCGTAAAAAGCTTCATTAATTTGTATTTTGGTGTAATTTAATGACTTCATGTCCTTAGTTCAGGTGAGACGGTCATTTCTATTTCTGTTTGATGATGAACATTTTTACGAATGTCACGCTTTGAAGCTTCTTTTTGACGTGAATAAAACAAAATAATATTCAGTCTTAGTTACTTGAAATGCCCATATTCTAAAAGGGTCTGTTTCACCACTTCCTGATAAAGTGCCGGATAGGCTATCCACAACTTTTTTGACAGATGCTCCATATTCTATCTGTCAAGTTAAGTGGTGGATAGCCTATCCGGCACTTATCAGGAAGTGGTGAAACAGGCCCAACATGTAGGTACTAAGAGAACACAACGTGTGTGTAGAGACACATTCATAGAGGTTAATGGGTACCACGGACCACCAGATAAATAATATAACTATAATATATAGAGGTAGTAAAACAAAATTGGTTGGGGTTATATCGATCTTAGCTAACGTTCGGAAACATAACGGCCGTAGAGATAAACTACGATAACATGGCGTGTCCCTCCAAATTACTGTTTCAATGTGTGTAGTCACATCCTTATGAAAGAGTTTGTATGTAGTCAGTAGGTATTCAACCAATCAACCAGTACTCGTAATATTTCACTTAATGTCACATATTACCAAGATTTGATGGTCAACTAATCATAACTGGCTAAATATAATAAAGTGGCTAAAATCGTTAAATTATAATGAGACCGAGAATCTCTTGGTAAGAACAGAGTAGAACTATTGGTACTTTAACTGCGATTTCTGCTATCTCTGCACCCTAGCAGTAGTATAACTGATCCCAAGACTTCTGTCGTAGGGCTAGGGTGTTGTAGTATTTGGCAAACTTCTCGTACATCAAAGACGACAAGCTTTCTTTGTCACATTGCCTTATTTAATTAGTCCCCACCAGTGCACTCCAGCAGTTTTTCAACTGATCCTAAGACTAGTCGTAGGGCTGGGGTGTAGGGTGTTAACTTAATACACATACTGTATAATAATAATATATTACATAGACACACAAACACACACACACACACACGCACATGCACACGCATACACACACCCATCATGTAACACGTCTTAGAAGATGCTCTCACAGCTTGTGACTTACCTCTTAGAAATGATGTTAAGCACGGTTCTAATATTACCTTCTGAGGGGGGCCTGGTGACCCCTTATCACAGGGCAACCTAGTTAGGGCACCAGTCTCCTACTATAACTTGTAACTACATCATAATAATTGTATAATATGTGTATTTTGTATTGTTCGAGAAATTAATAAAGATTTTGATATATTTTTTTTGATAACTAGCCGACCGCGCAAGACAACACACTCAAATGTTTTGAATTTTGGAGGGGCTTGCCATGTTATCGTAGTTTATCTCTACTCAGAGACATTTAATGATGATTAAACTTCAATTTAATGAAGAGTTTGATAGATAATGTATGGGGCTTATTTCAAAATCTTCTTTTAATTACAGTTAAGTAAATTAAAATCAAGGTTCATCCGTCATCACAGTCTGCTAATTAACTCACCTTAATGAGACCAATGGAGGAGTCAGCTCGCTCCAGGCTGCATATGCTGAACTGTATTGAGGGCAGCTCCAGGCGGTGGGACAGCTGGCGTTGGAACGTCTGGTGGCGGTCCGGCACGATCGGCAGAGTCGTTTGACGGAGCACCTGGACAGATGTATTGTGTTTTACACGGTCTGAGTTGCGGTGGGTTGATCTTGCTATACCTAAGAGCCAGTCCACACGGCGCATTGCGTTAGCGTTGCGTCGACGCAGCGCTGCCGTTGCGTTGTTTTACATACGAATAACCAAGGTGTTCACACGGCGCGCGGCGTCGCCGCAACGCACACATGACGGACCGCAGCCCCCGAGACGAAGCGGGAGGGGGTGTTGACGTTAAGACTGCTTCGTAATAATAGTCGTGTGCGTACAAGACAAAAAAAACGAGGAATATGGCTTTTGCTGAACCAAAGATTTCCTCTGGTAGGATTGATCTTTATATCCCTAAGATGGGTTTACGATGTGGAGCCACCTGAATATTTCATGCAGGTGGGGAAGGAGGGGGTTTTTAGCTTTAACAAGGTATGCGGTCAATAACTGCGTGGGATTTAGGTATATAGTCGAGTTTGGTATCATTTTCGAACGAATCGAATGTTTTAATGCCAATTTTGGAATATTATTTAGATAAAAGATAGTAAAAATAAAATAAAATAAAAAATTTAGAATATATGATTTTCAACCAACGAAAACGCTGTTGACAGGGCTTAATTAATATAAGGAGGCTGATAGCCGCATTATTCTGCATGCCAAAGACAGTAGATGAATGGAGCAATAAACATATTAATAATACTAGACGTTCCGCGCGGCTTCGTCCACGTAAATCTGAAATTTCACGGAAATCGTATATTTTTCACAAATTAATAACCCATGTCTCACGTAGTCTACTATATATCATAAAAATTGCTCCAGTAGTCTGTGAGATATTAGCCCTTTCAAATAATTTTCCTTGTTTTTTTACATTTTCCTCTGTATCTTTGCTCTTATAGGTCTTAGCGTGATATAATATAGCTTATAGCCCTCCTCAATAAATAGGCTATCAAACATTGAAAGATATTTTCAAATCGGGCCAGTATTTCTTGAGATTATCGCGTTCAAACAAACTAACTAACCAACAAACTCTTTAGCTTTATTTTCACATTTTCCTCTGTATCTTTGCTCCTATTGGTCTTAGCGTGATAAAATATAGGCTATAGCCTTTCTCGATAAATAGGCTATGAAGCACTGAAAGATTCTTTCAAATCGGATGAGTAACTCCTGAGATTAGCGCGTTCAAACAAACAAACTCTTCAGCTTTATAATATTACTAGACGTTCCGCGCTGCTTCACCCGCGTAAATTAGATATTTCACAGACAAATTCCACAATAAATAGCCTATAATCCTTCACGTTCCGACTTTTTATCTGTGCCAAATAACAGAAAAATTACTCCAATAGTTCGTGAAATAGCACATAAACAAATCAGACAAATCTACCACCTAGAATTTATAACTTGTAT
The DNA here is from genome assembly GCA_905333045.1 of Lysandra bellargus. Classification (NCBI taxonomy): domain Eukaryota; kingdom Metazoa; phylum Arthropoda; class Insecta; order Lepidoptera; family Lycaenidae; genus Lysandra; species Lysandra bellargus. The sequence goes on along the minus strand of HG995340.1, from coordinate 3,022,491 downwards.
ATAATAATAGAATTTTAAGAATATCCCTAAACAGGTTTTTAATTATTATTTTTCGTGTCTTATAATATCTATAATATACTTTCATACTAATATTATAAATGCAAAAGTGTGTGTGTGTGTTTGTTACCTTATGGGGATACTTTAAGTCCCGGGAAAGGACATAGGATGCTTTTTGTCCTGGAAAAATATACGGTTCCCGCCCGATAAACGAATTTTAGCGCAACGGAGTTGCGGGTATCATCTAGTTGTAAATATTTATATTATTTGATATCCTCAAATCTAATAAATATCATTTTCACAAAAAGAAATAAGTTAATTTGAAAATCTTAAGGGTCCGTATACGAAACGAATTTAACAGTTAAAATACAGTATTTCTATAAGTTTTAATGAACAACATGTAAGATCATTTCAATTATAATCAAATGTTGGAGCTAGATTTTTTCCTTTTTTAAGTATTTTTAAATAATCCAACTCAAACCCGCGACAGTTTTGTGATTTTTGCTGTAAAAAGCTTAGAATATCACCTGTTTATGGATTAACGGTATGAAAAAAATACAATGTACTGTTGAGAAAGTCGTCTATAAAATGTTGGAATAACTTTTTACCACTTTAATATGAAATAGTTGAGTAAAAAAATATGTAACTCGGCAAAATTTTAGAGAAAATGGGCAAAGAATTGCTGTTAATTTCGGCAACTTGGAGCTGTAATTCATAAAAAGAAAACGACAGAAATAATCTATAGATAAAATTCTATCCAATTCGAGAAAAAAGAAAAAAAAAACAAGTTGTGCCAAAAAACACGATTCAAAACAACCTATATCTCATAATAAATTACGCAAGGTTCGAGTCGGCTTTCCTTCCTTATACTTATATTAAATCTTACACCTTGCCTACATATTGTATTATGACCAAAGTTGCTTATATTATATTATATTTTGTTTTTTTCATGAAGTTGATAGATTTACGGATAATATAAGGCAAGAAAAACATAGGTCCAAACGTTTTTGCCATACTTTAGCCCTTGAATTTTATTATTATCTACATTTTATTGTCCGCAACAATATAAAAGTTCGTCACTCGCCTCCTGACTTGGACCATAGTCCCATAACATAAACAGTAAATTACTAAAGATTTGATATACTTATATCAAATCTTTACTAATTTACTGTTCTTTGAATTGAAAATAAAAAAGAGAAGGTCTCTTTTTTGGAAGTCGGTTAAAAAGCGCTATTAATCGAAGTTCAAACTTAACAATCAATAGTGTACTTAATTCCTTCGATTCAAATATTTCAAAAAACTTGAGGTTTGCGGTTAAAACGGTCCGTTTTCAGCATTTAATATATTATTTACGAAGCCAATGAAAGCATTTTAATGTAACCGACAAAACGCTTAGGGTTTTCAAAGTGTAATCATCCTAAAATACCTTTGCTTTTTGTTTCCAATTATTAGTTTTTGCAAAAGTTGGTTTGTTTGGATAAAATATAGCAAAAATAATGGCCGTTTGCAATATTTATCATTGGTTACAGCGATAAATCGATCTAGCTGGGAATCATTTTTAGAAAATGTCATTTTATTCGTGTTTTATCAAATACCGAGCAAAGCTCGGTCAAATTGCTAGTTCTCTTATATGAGAGACAGTTAGTAACATACTTAAACTATAGTTTATCCAGTGTAGTTCATTTTATGTTGTTGGCTGTTCGTGAGTTTCCATTTACGTTAGAATGCTGTTGTGAATAGGATTTCCGTTATATTGTTTCACTTTGAGACCACTTAACTGAGGTTCTTTGTAACGCTAAGTTTTTGTTACCATATTATGTACCTACAAAAGATGTCCTATGTGGATGCGATATCTAAACATCTTTTTTTTAACTTTTTTGGAAAAGAAGACATGTTCTAGTAATCTTTTTTTTTTTTTTAAGTGACAACAGCAGCTAGGTATGTTATATTTAAAATAATGTTTAAGCGATTTAAACACTGTTTTTAAAAAACTGCGACAAAATATCCACAACAGCCTACGCTCAGACACTAATTACGCTCAATAATAAAAACATGAGCTGCTATTAACACCTATCATGTAATACTAAATGTTAATTATTTTTTGGTCCTCTGTACAAACAAAATGTATAAATAGCTTAAGGCTTTAGATTCGTTATTTAAGTGATTAAAGAATAATATTTTTATTAACTTCTTAAAAACTCGGAATTTAATTAAGAAAGTTTGAATTGTTTTGTAACTCTTTTTTCTGTGCATGTTTATTTTATTTTAGAAGTCACTTACATTATTGATGAAGCTTCTAGTATGTATTTTAGTTTTGTAGGGTTCCGTACCCGAATGGTAAAAACGGTAAAGACTTCGATGTTTATCATCTGTCCGTCTGACCGTCTGTCTGTCTCCAGGCTGTATCTCAAGAACGGTAATAACAGACATTTTCAAAAATCATGTAATTTTATTGCCGCCATAACAACAAATACTAAAAACAAAATAAATTAAATATTTAAGTGGGCTCCCATAAAACCAAAGGTGATTTTTTGACATTTTTTGTTTGCTAATTGCTATCAATAATGGTAACAGGTAGGTACTTGAAATGTTCACAAAATACACAATTCCATTCATTATTTAATAATAATTAATAATGAAATTGAATCAAAATATATCAAGGGGGCTTTTTTTGCTTTGTAATGGTACTTCGTGTGTGAGTCCAATTCGCACTTGGCCGATTTTTTGCGACGAATTGCGTTGTTTTGAAATTCCGTCCTCACTCTAGAACCTTCATCATAATAAGCCATTATAAGCCTCCTGTGTAGTAACACAGGAGTCAATACATAAATGAATAATAAAAAACCATTTTCATAATATAAGGTAATGCGCAGTATCTGTCATAGGTCGGTCGTTGATACCGACGTTTGAGTTACACAATAGAGATCCAATTTTTCCCAATTCCCAGGGAAGGTTTCACTAAATATTTGCCTGAAGATCAATTTGCTCGAGATCGATCTCGAAGCATTCACCTTTATAAGCTCATATTAAACACTTAGGGCCTGTTTCACCGCTTCCTGATAAGGCTATCCACCACTTAACTTGACACATAGAGTATGGAGAATCTGTCAAATAAGCCTATCGGGCACCTTATCAGGAAGCGGTGAAACAGGCCCTTAATGTATCTTCTTTTACAATTTTATTGGTTTCAATTACATTATTATTTGATGAGCAGACAATTGAATGAGTAGAAAATCTAGAAAGTTCCATAAATTCATACTAGCATTATAAATGCAAAAGTGTTTCTGTCGGTGTGTAACTTTTCACGCCCAAACCGCTGAACCGATTTAGCTGAAATTTGGCATGGAGATACTTTGAGTCCCGAGAAAGAACATATTATTAGGATACCATTTAGCCTGAAAAAATTTACGTCACGTAATAAACAAATTTTGGCGCAACGAAGTTGCGGGCGGCATCTAGTAATATTATAAGTGCATATGTGCCTATCAGCTGTTAACTGGTAACGCCTAAAACATAAAGAAGACAAAATAATATGAAGTACATCAAATAATTTTTATTAAGGCAAACTATGGTTTCCGCACAATCCATACTAATATTATGAATGCGAAAGTGTGTCTGTCTGTCTATCTGTCTGTTACCTCTTCACGCCCAAACCGCTGAACCGATTTTACTGAAATTTGGCATGGAGATACTTTGAGTCCCGGGAAAATGTACGGTTCCGCCGCGATAAACGAGTTTTGGCGCAACGGAGTTGCGGGCGTCATCTAGTAATATACTAATTTCAACACAATATACGTAAGTACGTAATATATACGTGGGAGAGCCATGCTTCGGCACGAATGGGCCGGCTCGACCGGAGAAATACCACGTTCTGACAGAAAACCGGCGTGAAACAGCGCTTGCGCTGTGTTTCGCCGAGTGAGTGAGTTTGCCGGAGGCCCAATCCCCTACCCTATTTACTTCCCTACCATCCCCTATTCCATTCCCTTACCATCCCTACCCTCCCCTATTAACCTATTCCCTCTTCAAAGGCTGGCAACGCACCTGCAGCTCTTCTGATGCTGCGAGTGTCCATGGGCGACGGAAGTTGCTTTCCATCAGGTGACCCGTTTGCTCGTTTGCCCCCTTCTTTCATTAAAAAAAAACAACAAAGTGGTAGACAGCGTCTAATGATTATACGTAATATTATGAAGCTATACAATATTAGGCACAATGATTGGACAGCTGATTATATTGTGTTTAAGAAAAGTAATTAGGGCGCTATTTCGAAAGTAATTTTACCGCAAGGGCAATTTTATACTTAATTTGTATGACTATAAAGTCGTGAATATGCTGCGGCCAGAAGCTACCGGCTCGCTCGGAAAACATGCGACAAAACGTAATTATAATCATTTAAAAAATAACTAGGAACATTTAAGCAAAATGCTTCTATACGATTTTGAGTTGCAAAAGTTGTCTATCAATTAGACTAATTTCCTACAATACATCTATTTTCGTTTAAAAATAATCTTCAAATTTCGTATTTTTAAGAGGTCATTTAGAAAATTAAATGTATCGAGGCAAAATACATTAATCGTGTTTCTAGTTCTTCTCAAACCTAGATAAGGCTATGAAGATATGTATATCTCATTACCAGATTTGTAACATTTCTGAGGGTCCTATAGTATTACGTCAAAAAGGACAGCTTTTCATATTGAAACGTTATATAACGCCCAGACGTGTCGCCCGGTGGTCAGACCACCATGCGTGGTCAGACGCCCAATGCATTTATAATTAATTAAAATGCAAAACTTTTGAACTTGATTTACTGTAGAATGAGTAACACAGTGCATTCACTGACTGACCGACGGTGATGAGCCCACTTTTACTCTAAACGGCTTATTTAAAAACGCATCACCTCGTTACGATGCAATATGGACTAAAACTTGGCCCCATCTATCCCCGATATTATGCGTGATTTATTCGAGTGTGACGCGACCTCGCAGTATCAGTGGCAGTGACTGAGCCAGCCGATAATTCAGAGCCAATATGTTTGCCGTAGAGCGACGGCCGACACGACAAATATTTGGATGGAACATTCGTGGCTTATAGGTAAATACTGCTTAATCTATACTACTACTACTACGTAATACTACTATGGAATAGTAACTGTGCATAAAAATGACTCTTCAAAATGCAAGTACTATTATAGTCATACTCGGGTCGGTCATACTTTTTTTTTATTAACGTCTATCCCCCTTACAAAGTCAGGGCTTGTTGTTTTAATTTTTTTTTTTATCTTCGTTACATTTTTCTTATTGCTAAACAATTTTTTCTCAAACTTTTGTAACAATTTGGTTATAATTATTACATTTACAATAATTTATAAATAAAGCAAATTAGAATTATTATACAATTTACAAAAATACTATACAGGATAAATTTATGGTTGTAAAATACAATGAAATTATAAAAGTCAATATTAATAATACAGATAAAAAGGTCGGTCATACTAATTCGTTGCCTTAGCCCCTACGTTTATATAATAGGACTCAGGAGCCAATGAGCAATTCGGTGTATAAGAGTTATTGTTTTATATTGTATCTATATCTATACTTATTATAAAACAAAGTCGCTTTTTTCCATCATGTCCCTTTGTTTCCCTTTAATCTTTAAAACTACGCAACAGATTTTGATGATTCTTTCAGTGTTAGATAGCCCATTTATCGAGGATGTTTATAGGCTATATTTTATGAATCACGCTAAGACTAATAGGAGCGAAGAAATAGAGGAAAATGTGGAAAAATTATTTGAAAGGGCTAATCTCAGGAACTACTGGTCCGATTTGAAAAATTATTTCAGTGTTAGATAGCCCATTTATTGAGGAAGGCTATAGGCTATATTTTATCACGCTAAGACTAATAGGAGAATGTGGAAAAAAACGGGGGAAATTATTTGAAAGGGCTTATCTCACGAACTACTGTAGCAATTTTTATGTTATTTGGCACAGATAAGAAGTAGACCACGTGAAGGATCATAGGCTATCGATTTTGATCATTTTTTCAGTGGCTATATATTTTATATCCGTGCGACGCCGGGGCGGGTCGCTATTTTCGAATAGTTAATATTAACGCAGGTAATTTTCCGATATGAAAAACATTTTAATATTTGAAATTCCGGGTAGCAATATTCGGCGCAGTAATACAGATTCAACAGTTTTAATAACAAATGTAAAAATACTGTGCGGATTAAAATACATAATATCGTGTTTATTCCATTTTTACCCTTCACTTTTATTACCTCGAAAATTATAACTCAGTAAAATACTCGATCACATCTACAAGTTACCTTAATATAATGACGCAATTTGAGTATAATTACTGAGCATGAGGGGTGTATGCGCCCGCTATTTTATTCTTCAATCGACACATAATATGTTAACTATTTTACATTAATCGTTAATCATGCTGCCGAATACGTCGTTAATGACTGTATTGAAACCCGGGCTTAATAATATTATATTCCACCGCATATTCTATTTGGAACTCGTTAAACTCGTTAGCATCTAATTTCATCAGCTACCTCAGGGAGATGTAGAATCTATTCCTCTTACTTACGCTATTAGTTCAAATTAATATCAAAACTTCTGTTATAAACTCGGTGTTTCTCGATCTGTGATAGAATTCTAAATTATTGTGACTAGCTATTTGACCGAGTTTTGCTCGGTATTCGATAAAACACGAATAAAAGGAAATTTTCCAAAAATGATTCCTAGCTAGATCGATGTATCGCTACCGAAACCCCCTATATACTAAATTTCATGAAAATCGTTGGAGCCGATTCTGAGATTCCAATTATATATTTATATATATATATACACGAATTGCTCGTTTAAAGATATAAGATTTATAATATTTAGAATTTTTACTTTTCAATAAGTTTTAAAATAACTTTTTGATTTCATACGCAATTACTATTCAAAAACATAATATTACGTCTTATAATTATATAAAAAGTTTAATTCTACCTCTTACTAATAGATTTTCATTTCACTTTCACTCAAGAACTACTGTAAGGATTTTGAATCTATACTAATATTATAATTCTGCAGAGTTTGTTTGTTTGTTTGAACGCGCTAATCTCAGGAACTACTGGTCTGATTTGAAAAATTCTTCTACTGTTGGATAGCCCATTTATTGAGAAATGCTATAAGCTATATTTGATTACGCTAAGACTAATAAAAGCGAAAAAATAGAGGAAAATGTGGAAAAAACGGGGGAAATTACATGAAAGGGCTTATTTGAACGCGCTAATCTCAGAAACTACTAGTCCGATTTGAAAAATTCTTTCAGTGTTATATATCCCATTTATCAAGAAAGAAGCTATACTTTATCACGCTAAGACTAATAGGAGCGAAGAAATAGAGGAAATGTGGAAAAACGGGGGAAATTATATGAAATTGCTTATTATCTTAAGAACTACTGGAGCAATTTTTATGTTATTTGGCAAACATGAAGAATAGACAACTTCAAGGGAGATAGGTTTTTTTTACGGAAAAATATACGGTTGCGTGAAATTTCTAAATAATTACGCAAGCGAAGCCGCGCAGAACATCTTTATATATATATATATAAGTAATAAAAATCGTAGGAAAGTCAATTCTGTACATTAAATATTTTTGTACAATAAATAATACTTGGGATGTTATCTACTATGCTAACGCGGACGAAGTCGCGGGCAACAGCTAGTATAATATAATAACGTTATGGTAGTTTTTTAAGCTATGGCTATGCTCCGACGACGACCTTTGTGGCTCAGTGGTGAGCGCGTTGGTAGCTCAAGCCGGGGGTCGCGGGTTCGAATCCCACCGACGGAACAAAAAGTTTTCAATGTTCCCGGGTCTGGATATGTATTAAATATGTGTATATAATAAAAATCTTTATGTATAGTATCAAAGTATAAAATATATTTCCGTTGTCTGGTACCTGTAACACTAAGTCATTTAGGTACTTAGCACGGAGCCAGACTGACGTGGTGTGAAGCGTCCATACATATTATTATTATTATTATTAGCAGACCCTTTTTTATGTATCTTGACTAAGTTCAGTACCCGTAGTACTTTTACATGGAACTGCGGACGAAGGTTAATTTCATATTATTTGTTAATGAATCGCATAGTACATATTTTTTTAAATATCTATGGATGCTTCACACCACGCCAGTCTGGCCCCGTGCTAAGTACCTGAAAGACTTATGTTACAGGTACCAGACAACGTAAATAATTTAATACTTTTATATCTATACAAACATTATAAATGCGAAAGTATCTCTGTCTGTCTGTCTCGCTTTCACGCCAAAACTACTGCACTAATTGTAATGAAATTTTATACACAGATAGTCTAAGGCCTGAGAAAGGATATAGGCTACTTTTTAACTGTAAAATAGGGGTTTTAAGGGGTGTTTATGCCTAAATTTGTTCAAATTAAGTTAGTTCCAAAAACTCATAATAGATGGCGCTGTGTGTCACCTACAGCGCACAAGCGCTTACTCAAACGTGTTTCTATAAGAGATGGTAAGGATGAAGAATTTATTCGCGTTTTTTTTTTTTGGAAGTTTTAAGGGGATTTTTGAAGTTTGAAGTCAAACGGGAACCACCGCGCACTATAAGCTAAAGTCCACGTGGACGGAGTAGCGGGCAAAAGCTAGTTTTACATATATTTAAGATTTTTATTATATGATACACGTATATAATATACAATATACATTATACATCCATGGCCCAGGAACATTGAAAACTTTCAATGTTCCACCGCTCGCGGCGCTCAAGCGGGGAGTTCGAATCCCGCCGACGGACGGTGGGATTCGAACCCCTGGCTTGAGAGCTGACCACGCGCTCAACCACTGAGCCACAGAGGTTGACGACCTCAATGAATGATACCTAATGAACATAATAAATTATAACACTACAGATGTGACATAAAAGCTGAATATACCTCCTTATCAAGGTCAGACAGTTTATTAGTTTCTTTATTACAATGACGAAGGTAACGATGGGGAATTAAGCTCGGATTGGCTAAATCCCGATTAGATGAGGATAGGGAATGGAGTGATAGGGCTTTATTCGCAACTTGAGACGATACAAAAACACCTTAAGATTGTTACTAAATCTTGTGTAAGCGGCTTAACTTTTATTGGGTACTGAAAATTATTTTTCTTTAAAAGAGGATTAGAGAAACTCATAAAATTTTACCATTAATCAATAATACTATTTCAGACATGATCATATAATACTTACTCCCTTTTGTAAAAAATGTTTCTATCAATTAAGTTACTTAACCATCCTTCTATGCTAATGCTTCTTTATGGATGTAATTTGAACCCGGCTCCGTGAAAGATATTTCTATCGCTATACAAAATATTATCAGAATAGTCTCGTGATTTAGTAGGTGTTTACCTTATTAATTGTCTAGATGCGGAAAAAGAGTTACAAATTTAGATCCAAACCGCGAGATAGGGCAAAATTTTCAGTTTCAAAAATAACTGGCCGACTAGGATACATTTGAACCATAGTTGTATGTCTACTTGTATGTACTATTAGAGAAGCTGTTGATTCATATTTCATAGGCATTAGGCAGATGGTGGACCTACGTAACGTTATGTCAAACTCAGCGGATAGATGACAAGTTGATAACTTCCATTGAATTAATATGGTCCGACCAAATGACGTATGCCTAGGAATCAATTTCTTCGATGGTGCAACTTAGTTACGGCCCTTAGAAATGGACTGGAAAGTTAACTGACCTTCTTCCCGGCGTCCTTGTGTTCCTGCACGTACTCCTGTTTGAGCGGCTCCGTCTGCAGGTCTGGCAGGGAGTGGCTGATGCGGATCGCCGCTTGTCGCGAGAGCGAGTCGCAGTTGCTGTCCTGAGAGTCGCGTCGTGTTCTACAAACAAACATAATCGTGTCAGTAAAGTACCCCGCTAACGATCAAATTGTTTGTCAAATTTTACGTGTTTGTCAAACAGTTTGATAGTGTACAGCTTTGTTTGAAGCGTTTGTCAAACAAACTACGTGTTTGACTTGTTTGAAGAAAATGTTCATTGGCATAGCGTTTGACAAACGTGTTTGAACGTGTTCCGCTGTATTTGTCAAACAAATCATGCTTGACTACTGATGTTCATGAAACCATCAATTATGTCAGTAATTAAACATGATTAAGCGATGATTTACATTGATACACGATTTATGAAGTAAATGAAGCTTAGTGGACTCTAGCGCTGGCAGCACTGCAAAGTGCAATGTCAACATGTCCAGCATTCAGTAGTATCTTAAAAAAATTCATCCACTCCAGTGGCTGGTCGAAATGTAGTCTCCAAAATAAATTGTTTTACACATTGTTTAACACAAGTCACAATATGTATCTGTGCTTCAAATTCAAATGCTTAAACCTAAGGGGACGAAAATACTATTTTATTTTAAGCCTGATGACTTAAAAACAAGCTTCACCAAAACGCGACCAAACGAAAAGAGTGTTTTAAAAAGCTTGGTGTTACGCATGGGCCATGGTCACATCGTATCTCGTCTCGTCTCCTTGTCGAAGTAAAAATAGTTCTAAAACCCTTTTAAAAACAAACTGTACTTTAATTACTGAACAATATCTGTTTATTTACGTTTCAAAAACCCAACTCCATTAGAAGGATTGTTTTCTAAAAGGTCGATGTTATTACATTTAGAGAATAATAAAATATATCTTCAAAATATGAAGGTTTTCAAATATGCAAACAACATTTACATGTTCCACAATCCATGTAAAATAAACATCTTTATTTACCTTTCGAATCTCGACAGTACAACCAAAATATAAATATAATATGCAGTACGACAACTCAGCTATATGATGTATCCCTGAGATCAAACATATAGTTTTAAGTACGCATGACCTTACATTGCGTCGTTTTTCCCTTATGTGGTCTACGAACATGTAGAGATGGGCATTGTCGTCTTTGTTTGCCACACAGTCAGTCGCAATCATAGTGGGAATATTGGTTATGAAATATCTATTACGGCCAAACCAGTAGAGTTACCCGAAATCATCTTTATGTGTGCGTGCGCCGATTCGGTTGTTCTAGTAGCCTACTGCATACCGTTTATATTGTGGTATATTGCAAAAAAAATCAATTTAATAAAAGCCCTGCCTTAGCTTCTTTAAAAGTGGGTTTTATAAAGCGTCGGCTTATGGAAATCCATATATTAGGATTATGTTCGCTTCGTTGTTCCCTCGGTTACTCCAATACATTTTTCTAATCCCTGTTTACAATACTCAATATGAAGATGTATGTACCGTAAGCTCTTATGCCGCTACAATAAATCTGGCAAGATGCAACGTAGAAAAATCGAAAAGTATTTTATGTACAATATTATCATTATCCTTAAATATGAACTTACATGTATTTATTATTATTTCTTTTGTTATTGTTTATTGATAAACAACACAAAACATATTTGTATTTGTTTGGTTAAGATATTTTATATTATTGCGTTATTTTTTATTCTATTGTATTATTGTATATTATAGTGATTAGTTATTAGGGATAGTATTAGGGATATAGCTGCGTGTGTGCGGTAAATTATACGGCTATTGCTGAACCAAAGATTTCCTTTGGTAGGATTGGTCCTTATAGCCCAAGGATGGATTTAAGATGTGGAGCCACCGCGATTTTTGATGTAATTTTTTTTTAATTTTAGCAGCTTCTGCTCTGGAGGAAAATAGAATCTCAATCTGTATAGAGGCATTAATTATGGTAATATTCCAAGTTTGGTACCATATCCGGATGACTTAAGAATGTTTAATTCATTTTAGGACTCATATTTGTACGATAAAGATGTTAAACAACGTAAGAAGAAGAAGAAGAAGCATTATTTAAACGCGCTAATCTTAGTATGAGTCAGTAATTAGTCGTCCGATTTGAAAAATTCTTTCAGTGTTAGATAGCCCATTTATCAAGGAAGGCTAGAGGCTATATTTTATTACGCTAAGACTAATATAAGCGAAGAAATGCAGGAAAATGTGGAAAAAACGGGGGAAATTATTTGAAAGGGCTTATTTCACGAAACTCTGGAGTAATTTTTCTGTTATTTTGCACAGATAAAAAGTAGAAACGTGAAGGATCATAGGCTATTTATTGTGGACTAATTTGTCTGTGAAATACCTAATTTAAACATCTTGCAATGATTTTCAATGAGTGCATAAAGAGTGGTGTTTTTCCTGACTTAATGAAGCACAGTAAGATTGTACCATTATTTAAAGCAGGAATTAAATCTGATCCAACAAATTATAGGCCTATATCGATTTTACCAACTCTTAGTAAAATTTTTGAAAAAATAATTTTAAAACAATTATTGGTACATTTTAATTCAAATTTATTACATGACAATCAATACGGATTTACTAAGAGTCGATCCACAACGGATGCTGGTATAGGTCTTCTTTGTAGTATATTTCAAGCTTGGGAGGAGTCGCAGGACGCTCTAGGTGTCTTTTGTGACCTCTCCAAAGCCTTCGATCGATGTGTGGATCATGCTACATTGATCAGGAAATTGCGCCACTATGGCATAAAGGACTCAGCTCTTAGCCTCTTGACTTCTTACCTTATAAACAGGACTCAAAGGGTTGAAGTAAACGGTAACAGGTCCAATGGAACCAAAATAGAATTAGGTGTCCCACAGGGATCTATTTTAGGCCCATTTCTTTTTCTCATCTATATAAATGACTTACCTTACCTTGTTAAGGAAAATGATAATGAGATAGTACTTTTTGCTGATGACACTTCACTTATTTTTAAAGTGAAGCGACAACAGTCAAATTACGACGAGGTAAACAGTGCTCTCTCAAAAATAGTACATTGGTTTAATGCTAATAACTTACTTTTAAATTCCAGTAAAACTAAATGTGTAAAGTTCACTTTGCCCAATGTTAGACAAGTCCAAACCAATGTACTATTGAATGATGAGAAGATGAATTTGGTAGACACCACTGTATTCTTAGGTATAACACTTGATAGTAAATTACAGTGGGGTCCTCATATTGTTAATCTTGCAGGTAGGCTCAGTTCTGCGGCATATGCAGTCAGAAAAATCAGAGAAATTTCTGATGAAGACACGGCACGATTAGTATATTTTAGTTATTTCCATAGTAGAATGTCATATGGAATCCTTTTATGGGGAAGCGCTGCCGACATTAATACAATATTTGTGCTGCAGAAGCGAGCCATACGCTCTATTTATAAAATGTCTTCTTTTGAATCTCTGAGAGATAAATTTAAAGAAATTGGTATTCTAACTGTTGCTTCTCAATACATTTTGGATAATGTAATATATGTTAGAAAAAATATAAGTAAATTTAAAGCTAAAAGTGACATTCACTGTAGGAACACCAGAAATAAGCACAAGCTGGATTTGCCGATGATCAGACTTAGTAAAGTTAGTAAATCTGTTAAAGGTCAGTGTATACGCCTGTACAATAAAATCCCAGAAAACGTTCAAAATCTTTCGATTAATAAATTTAAAAAAGTAGTCAAAGAACGTTTGTGTGCCAAAGCCTATTATAAGGTCAATGATTTCATAAACGATGGCACATCTTGGGAGTAGGATGGCTGCTTGCAAGGCTACTTCTACATCATTATAATATGACTTACAATAATCATATATGGATGTTGACATTGTATAATAATTTTAAGTTACAATTGTAAATTTTATTTTAAAAAGATTAATTTTTTTCTCACTTTTTTGGTAAAAAGTGGGACCCCGTGCGAGTTTCTTACGCCGGTTCTTCTCGCCGGGATAGTTCCCGAACCGGTGGTAGGCACCAGTAGTATCAACGTTCTGAAAGTATTTGTTGCAAATCTATTCGGAAATAAAACAATTTTTATTTTATTTTATTTTTATTTTATTTTACGCGGGCGAAACTGCGCGGAACGTCTAGTAATATTATAAAGCTGAAGAGTTTGTTTGTTGAACGCGCTAATCTCAGGAGCTACTCATCCGATTTGAAAGAATCTTTCCGTGTTTGATAGCCTAATTATCGAGAAAGGCTATAGCCTATATTTTATTACGCTAAAAACAATAGGAGCAAAGATACAGAGGAAAATGTAAAAATAAAGCTGAAGAGTTTGTTGGTTAGTTTGTTTGTTTGAACGCACTAATCTCAAGAACAACTGGCCCGATTTGAAAAAATCTTTTAGTGTTTGATAACCTATTTATCGAGGAAGGCTATAAGCTATATTTTATCACGCTAATACCAATAGGAGCAAAGACACAGAGGAAAATGTAAAAAACGGGGAAAATTATTTGAAAGAGCTAATATCTCACAGACTACTGGAGCAATTTTGCAAGGACATAATATAGGCTACTTTTCATTCCAGAAAAATATACGGTTCCCGCTCGATATACCAATTTTGGCGTAACGGAGTCGTCGTCACCTAGTCTGCCTATAAATCTATTACTTGATGGTACTACGCAGTTATCGTAATGAACAATATGCGGAGGGAGTAAGGCTTTTACCGTACTCCATTAGCTCTCATGCGTTATAGTAATTAGTGTTTGTTTGAAAACTAACCTTGTATTGTCGTTCGACCCGTGTTATTTTCCTGATAAACCACAATATTCTATACCAGAGTTGTAAAGTAGATATTTTGTTTCTTTGTTTATATTTGATTGATTTATTTTTTGTTGATTTTGATGTTTGGAACACATATTATTCGTACGTGTATTTTTGATAACGTAAGTTGCATCTGTAAACTGTATTGTAACTGTGTGTACACTGAAATGTACTGGAATGCACGGAATTGCATTGCAGACTGCAGTGTCCATTTAATTTATTACATTAAAATTGAAAGAAATTGCAAAATCGATTTTGATAAAAACTTTTTAGTTTTAAATGTCAAAATAGAGTAATCTACGTCTTTACATTAATAAAAAAAACAATGTTCAATCAAAAACCGAACTTACATTTTCGTTTTTCGAATTTTGTAAAAAAAATAACCCAGTGTATTTTTTATGCCCAGAATATGAAATTGGCCACAAAAAGAAGTAATGAAAATCGAAAATCGTTAAGCATTGCGCACAAAGAACCATTGCAAAAGGATATTTACTGACTCTGGGGAGTGACCGAAATCATGAATAATGGGGGTTCCCATATTTGATAGAAAAAGATTGTTGGCTATTTTCGTTTTCACATAAAATTCAAAATAGAAATTTAATATTTTAAAGAAATTTAAATTATACTTAGTATTTGGGAGGTAGATGAAAATGTAATTATTCGTAATATAAACTAAAGTATTCATTAAATAACTTCAAAACGTAACTAAGAAACGTTTCGTTAACGCCAAAAAATGTTTCCGCAGTGAAACCTAAGTGCCTACCCAGCATAATATAAATATCTACCCACCCTTCTAAAACGGTTGTTTATGCGTTAACGGCTAAGAGATATCACATAGACAGACGCTTTGAAAACAGCGTTTTATAAATGTTCAAATCACCTTTAATCTAATGACACATAATAATATACTTCTCAGTAAGCGTTCGTTCAAATTAAGGAACATTTATTTTCGATAATACTCATTTAAGCGAAGCGAATTCCACCGTAACTGTTCTTCGTTAATTGTTTCTTTAACTTTCGGACTTTGAACCCTAGCGAGATGAAGATAATTACAGAATTTTCCAGTAAACTTTTACCAGCGTGTTTTAATCTGAAGTTATTAACAAATAACATGTTGTATGTTCCACCTCGAGCGATATTGCCGCTCGTTCTTTCTTTGTTCCCATATTAAGAGACTAAAATACATAGATATTAGACACTTATTAGGTTTTAGATTCTAAGTATTAAAAATATGGTAAGGGTGTAACTAAAAATACGTATCATCTTGCTAATGATTGCAAAGCGGATAAGCTATAGCATGTTGATGCACAATAAACTTAACTTACTTTTTGTTTTCCTGTATTTTTCTATTTCGTTACGATGTCTTTCTATCTGAACATTTAAACATTCATCTTTTTAATAAATCGCCAGCTTCTTCTGTCTGCTCTGTCTCTCCCTCAGTCCCGCTGTCCACCAAGCTGTGTGCCGCTACTATAGACCCTACGGCTGTAGCACTCAGGTTCAAAATCGCACCTGCCCATGAGCCAGCGCCACGTGGCGGCGCACTGGTAGCCGACGGTGGCAAGCAGCACGGCGGCCATGGCGTCCAGCATTAACAAAGTGGGGCAGCTAACTCCGAGTCGCTGATTTAAACCCTACGGCTGTAGCAATAAGGTTCAATATCCCACCTGCCCATGAGCCAGCGCCACGTGGCGGCGCACTGATAGCCGACGGCGGCGAGCAGCACGGCGGCCATGGCGGCCAGCATCAACGCCGCGGCGTAGTCCACGGAATTGCCGCGCACTCCTGACTGGCTCTCCACACCCTCACGAGGCCACACTCCTGGTGACAAAGAAAAAAAGGTTATATAAAAGAACACCTCTTTGCATTTTGATATAGCGTGGATCACTATCAACTCTCACAGTAAAAACTGCATGAACGACTTGATAGAGTTTAACTTGAGCTAAATTCAGTTCAGGCTGCAGAGCATGCCTCTCAAAAAACATAATTCTCCTCGCGTATTAAGGCGAATATTTATAAGAAAGTGCTAAAGTTAAAAATATGTCGTAATACATTCTAAGCGAGAAAATGTTTTTTTCTAAATTGTATGGGCAAGCGCCCCAGCGTTATGAGTTTGTCCGTACAAAAGTAAAAAAAATTTTTACAGCGCTGCTACTTTGACAGTGAACTCTATACATACACATATTATCGTTTTGTTTTTGTTTTTAAAATATTCGCAACAGATTGTACCGCACCTCATTTACGATATTTGTTAATTTATTACAACAAAGTTAGAATATTAAACCAGTTGACAACAGGTCCTTATCGAAGTTGTTCACGGGTGAACGCCCTCTAATGATCGCGGTTCAGATGTTCCACAAACTTCTGTTAGTAATGGGTTTAAAGTTTACTTGGGAAATACTTAATAATGTACTGCTACTTTGCTACAGAATCTTGAATACTCATATTGTTGGTCAATGAACCGAGTTTATTGTTTTCAATTAGTAACACAATATCATGTCTATAATAATATAATTAATGAGAAAGTTTGTGAGTGTATATTATGTGAATAAGTAGTGACTTTTCAAAATATAGAAGGGATTTTATTGACTTTGCATAGTAGTGATATGGGTTTTGGTATATTAATCTAAAAACTACTTTATTCTAAAAAAGTATAGTTTTGTGCGTAATCTATACATATTATAAAGCAAAGTCGCTTTTTCCCTCATGTCCCTTTGTTTCCTTTAATCTTAAAAACTACGCAAAGTATTTTGATGATTATTTCAGTGTTAGATTGCCCATTTATCGAGGAAGGTTATAGGCTATATATCACGCTAAGCCTAATAGGAGAATGTGGAAAAAACGGCGGAAATTATTTGAAAGGGCTTATCTCGCGAACTACTGGAGCAATTTTTATGTTATTTGGCACAGATAAGAAGTAGACCACGTGAACCACGTGAAGGATATCGATCGAGAACGATATAAAGAAGGCTATCGATTTTAATCATTTTTCAGTGCCTATATATTTTATACCCGTGCGACGCCGGGGCGGGTCGCTAGTTTGCTAACGTATAGATAAAATGCAAACTTAAGTTTTAGTACTGTAAAGTTTAAAAGCTTAGTCGCATTACAGATTTTCTAAAAGTACTTACTAATACAACTTTAATATATTTATTTATTTATTTTACCATTTATTTCAGGCATCTAGGCCCATAATACATATACCTTACAGACTAACATACATATTATTATTATAATAAATACCTTACAAACTAACATACATATTATTATTATATATTTAAAACTACACTTTGTCACATGTTGACGGCGACGTGACTCGACGCTTCGTTCCGGAGTCTCCCCCCGAACCTCCGGTACACCACATCCATCCAAAGTCGAAAGAAGATTCGTCGGTACTCTCACCACAAAGGAGCTAAAGTTAACTTTGTGACGAGACTGCAGACGCTCGACCCTCAGGCGCAGTGTCGTCTTCTTCTGAATGTAGTCCACGACGTCCTCGACCTCCATGGACCAGTGCAGGCGGGATATGTACAGGGGCGTCGCGGGGACCTCGCTCCGCAGACGCAGCTCAGGTACATCTGTCGCAATGCCGCGATGGTTGCGGGCGGCGGGCTTCTTCGGGCGGAAGGAGGATCCTTCTCTCCACCAGTATGAAGCCCTCCTCATCGCACCTCCTGCTCTCGTCCTTGCTAGGTCGAGAAGATTCCACCTTACGGCTCTTCGTAGCCTTGCGGCTCTCCTTGGTCTTGCGACTCTCCGGAACCTTGCGGCTCACATTCACCCCATTTGTCTTCGCCCGCGGGGGAGGCGCGGGGCGACCAGCAACAGTCGCAAAGTTTTGCTGAGTCGCCTGTGGACTCGGCGTCGGCGCAACCGGGAGGGGAGCGCGGGCGGGGGACGCAGCGGCGGTGTTCGTTGACCCGTCCGATAATGCTGACGGGCTAAACGTGGCCGCTTGCGCGCCACGGCGTCGGGTGACGTATGCGGCATCAGGTGACCTACATATTGAATTACCGCTTTTTAACTGCGATAATTCAATACGTAAATCACTTATCGTAGACTCTGATGCCTGCAGTCTACCCTTAACTCCGGCCAGCTCTTCCTTCAGGAACCTGATGTCCTTCAGTAGGCTGACGACGTCAACGTGGTCCAGCGTGACGGGCAGCAGCTTGTGCAGCTCCTTTGCCACAAAAGCCGGCACCTCATCCGGATCCGTCTGCTTCAGCAGGGAGATGATGTCCTGCACACTCCTTTCCGTACCGTCCCTTCATCGCGGCGGCATGTTCGCGCTCTGGCCGAGCATCTCATACAGCAGCTGCTTCCCCTTGCAAATCTCCTCACTGGTGAAGGAGGAGATCTGCATGATGCTGACCTCGTCCATGGTGTCGATGACGTGCTGGATAAACGCCAGCAACTCGTTGGCTACGAGCGCCATGGTCACGTGCAGCGGCGGTGTGCCGCGCGATTCGCAAAAATATTAATTACTTTTGCTGCGTGTGTAACGCGGAGCACGACCGGTCGCTAGCTCGACACATTACACATGAGATATAACTTTGTGTTCTCTCATACTCTCTCGCAGATAATATATGCATAATAACAAAATTTGCAATATGAATTTTATCTCGTATTTTGTAACAGGTATCAGTTATCGTTACCTCGGCAAACAATAAGGAGATCAGTTAGGGAACATAACACCAATAAGCTGCCAGCGATCTACTGACAGCATTTACATAAAGCCTTCATTAAAACGAGCTCACCGCATCCGATGGGAGTAACGGTTTTATTATGATAATTTCATCTGGATTGTAGAATTTGGTAGCATTTGTACGTTGAAAGTGGGATTTATCTGTCCAGGAATCATTATACTTTATAGCTACAGTTTTATGCTAACAGTAAAAAGCAAAATAGTTGTGTTTTAGCTTATATTTAGGACCAATGGACCAGGGAGGTGAGCCAAAATGTTTTGTATATGTGTTAATCGCCGATGAAAATGTATGGAATTGACATAAGCCTTCGTTAATATGATGTTGACGTTCGACTCGTCTTATGAGGCGAAAACGAAAAAGTTCCAGCTAAATGGCCAGTTTTGATAACTATTTGAACAGACATAAAAATTCAGCCGTCTGAGACGTTGGAAAGCCTGTAACAATTTTAAATGACACCTCAAAAAGAGCATCGCATCGACGCGTCACGTTATAATATGAACTGACCCTAATAAGTAATAAAGTACTATTTTATCACTTTCATAAGAAACTTGTTGCTCAAAGTGAGCCCGATCCATAAAGCGAAGCATCTCGAGATGATTGACAAAGTTGATAGTGAAGATTGATGTTGTGTATTATGAACTAACTTCGTAGCACGGGGAACATTTTCTGAGAACTGCAACTCATTAGCTCCCATCAAAAATGCTTCGGTGGCGTTGAAATGAAGTAAATTGACCTAAGTGGTTTAGTTTAAAAGTTGTCAAGTTTTGTAATGATCCAGTTGAACTATCGGAAGAGTTCGGAGATATTAAATATTTCGGTTACCTGACGGGCAGATAAAGTATAGATCGCGCACAACTTCATGATCGGTTGCCGAAAATGGAAGGGGAAAGTGCAGTGTTCGATTTTTAGTTCTTATTCGTGGAGGAAAGCACAAACGGGACGAGTGCGCGAGTAATCGACAGGTCGTTATTGGTAAATTTGTGATTTAGATTAGTTGTTATTTTTTCTCTTTTGCGCTAGTTCCATCAAGCGATAATAAAGCTGTGCTTAAATTTCCTAAAAATAACGCCACCGCCATAAGCCCTTAGTATTACAGTAATGATTTAATAAATCTCCTGTATTTGTAGCATATTCAGTAATTATAACATTAAAAACAGCACTATATAATGTTGATGTCTACCGGCTCGCGAAATATAATTTATAGTTTTACATTGTTATATAAAGAATGAAAATGTAAACGCTACAAGCACGAGTATATATTTAGATTTGAGACCTGAACAAATGTAACACGCACATGAAAAGTAAATGCGGCAATAGAAAGACATCACGTTACAATATATATCAATAGTAGTTATTATTTTAGTCACAGAAAGTGTTTTAGGCTGGACTTATATGCGGTGGCGCAAACGCGCGGCTGTTAGGCATGATGGCTATTTTTTTTTTCTTATTAGTAATTTAAAGGCCTTTAAAAAATAGAAACATCGGTGAAGGAATTACTCTGATAGCTTAAAAATCCACCAAGATATGACAATTCAAACATCTCATAAAATGGACCTGCCCGAAACGCTCCATACAAAATGCAACTCGATTATGACGTCACCTTAGAGCTGTTTGTAGGCATCGCGGGAGATTTTTGTTCGGTAGCTATATTAATTATTGCGTTTATAAAAGGAGATTCATGACAAAAGTTGCTTTAAATTACATATGTTATCGAATGGTATACAAATATTAAGAAATTTAATTGAAAAAAAAGTCGACTTGAATATCCAACTTTGACGGCGCATAACAAAAAAAATACAAAAGCTATCAAGCTGAAATTTTGGAAATACTTATTTTTTACCGTTATTTTTTTATTTTAATAACAAAATTCGCTAATCTTTGACCTTGTCATCATCCCAATTACTTGACTGAACATAACATAACCATTTTGACTCTCTATGTATATTATATGTGTCAGTCTTAGTATATGTATACATATGTGCTGTCTAATGTAATCCGAATTCTAGTAATCTTATTTTAATTAATCAATTCACGTTAGATTAATTAATTGGACGGAGAAAATAATCTATAATACGCGTATTCGTGTTCATACATAGCGTAGACGTATTTTGAACGTTTAATATTAATAAAGTTTATTTTTTGTCCTAGTAAAATGTTTGGTTCCCACGTGACATACAAATTAAATGAGGCGTGTAAAAATTTAAGTCACTTAGCCTGATGCCTAAATGCCTGAGCACTAATAGAATGCCTAGTATGAAACACCTGCACACTTCAAGCCACTTCTAGGTGCCTAGCGCACTAAATCAAATGAGCAGCCTGTCAGTGCTCCAACTGAGAGACAGGTAATTTCCGCACCAGCGAATATACTCCAAAGTCCAATAGAAATGTTGACACTTACGTTGACAGTCCTCTTTTACATTTCACCTTTTCTTTATAACAAAATAATTCACCTGCACTATTTCTAGATCTAGTAGAAAAATAAAAAGGGACAAAATAAATCAAATAAAAATCTTTTTTTTTCAGTGTCTATACTTCCATAATAATATTACAAATCCGAAAGTGTGTCTGTCTGTCTGTCTGTCATTCTGTTACCCCTTCACGCCCAAACCTCTGAGCCGATTTTGCTGAAAGGTATGGAGATACTGTCCCGGGAAAGGACATAGGATACTTTTTATCCCGAAAAAATGTACGGTTCCCGCGCGACACTTACGTTGACAGTCCTCTTTTACATTTCACCTTTTCTTTATAACAAAACAATTCACCTGCACTATTTCTAGATCTAGTAGAAAAATAAAAAGGGACAAAATAAATCAAATAAAAATCTTTTTTTTTTCAGTGTCTATACTTCCATAATAATATTACAAATCCGAAAGTGTGTCTGTCTGTCTGTCTGTCATTCTGTTACCCCTTCACGCCCAAACCTCTGAACCGATTTTGCTGAAAGGTATGGAGATACTGTCCCGGGAAAGGACATAGGATACTTTTTATCCCGAAAAAATGTACGGTTCCCGCGCGATAAACTAATTTTGGCGCAACGGAGTTGCGGGCATCATCTAGTATTAAATTTGTGTATTGTAAAATATACAATATACATGTAACATGTAACACAATATATCCATGTTATAGGAAAGATGATTTAGTTTTTTTTTCTCTTAAATCCATAGAAACTCATGTTACTAGGATCAAGATTACTTCGTTTCCTATAGCAGAGCACACAAAAGACGATGCATACAAATCACATCGTAGCCGCGTAGCCCGCCCGTAGCAATCTCGTAGATATCCCGTAGCAATCTCGTAGCATTTCGTAGCACATTCTACGCCGTAGATAACGTAACAAGTACACGTGTTGCGTCGTAACTCGTAGCTAATGAATGCCATATTAATTTAATACGACATGCATTGTTTAATTAAACGTTATAATAAATTATTGTTAAAAATAATAGATATTTAACAATTTTTTATTTAATAATTAAAATTCACGTACAATATTTGTTTAAGAATTTAATCTGAATTTAAATTATTTTTTTTCCAATTTAGTATTACAATTTTGATAGATATCGATTGTAAAAATATTATCGGTATGCCTTTTATAATAATTGATAGTAAATTAAAGAATTTTAAGGAAACAAAGTTTTCATCATTGATTTTATTTTCATAAAAACAAGTACATTCTTATTTAGACCTCGGTAATTATTTTTTTTACTTAAAAATAAATGGCGGTTTTGTTTCTCTTGATAACGACCTTAAGTACTCCACTTTATCTTAAAAATAATTTTATTTATGGAGGAAAAGTGTGTTAACGAAAATAATTAAACTGTAAATAACAAAAGCAGAAAAACATAAAAGGACCAACTTTTAAAATGTAATAAATCGTTGACCTAATTTTATGCACGCAAGTATAAAATGTTAAAGTTCGTCTTTTATTTTTATGCCTACAAAGTAACAGTTTTAAAATGTAACATTATAATATTACGAATAAAGCGAGGCTTTAAATTACTCCTAGACGATACTTAAAATCGCATAAGAAAGATTTTAATGTTTATTATAAATTAAGATAGAATATGAGAACGACGACGAGAATATCGACGTACGACGACGACCTCTGTAGCTCAGTTGGTGGGCTGTTGGTAGCTCACGCCGGGGGTCGCGGGTTCGAATCCCGCAGACGGAACAAAAAGTTTTCAAAGTTCCTGGATCATGGATGTGTATTAAATTTGTGTATCATATAATAAAAATCTTAAATATATGTATAGTATAAAAGTATTAAATATATTTCCGTTGTCTGGTACCCGTAACACAAGTCCTTCAGGTACTTAGCACGGGGCTGGAATGACGTGGTGTGAAGCGTCCATAGATATATTATTATTATTAATATTAAGATAAAGAAATAAATTATTATGAATTCATACTTAAAATTATAAAAGTTTATGAAAAACTAAGATACGTACTTTGGGCTCCGGGAAGAAAGGAATTATAGTTTTTATCACGTCATGAGGACGTACCGTTGTATTAAACGATACGATTTTCTGAGCGATTGATCTGGTAAAAAATTAAATAGTTAGATAGTAATAATTGTAATAAAATATAAATAGCATAATATTAAAATATAGTCGGAAACCACGAATTTTTCTAGCGACAACTCTACGTGTAGAGATCAACTACGATAACATGGCGCGCCCCTCCAAATGACTGTTTCAATGTGTGTACTGTGTAGTCACATCCTTATGAAAGAGTTTAACCAAGTTTAAGTATTCAACCAATCACAGTACACGTAATATTTCAGTTAATGTCACTTAATAGTTATTACCAATATTTGTTGGTCAACAAATCATAACTAGCCTACTGCGCAAGAATGCACTTCAAGTCGTTTTGACAACGCACTTCAAACGTTTTGAATTTTGGAGGGGCGCGCCAAGTTATCGTAGTTGATCTCTAACATCATTTCCTTCCCCCGAAGGTCGTTCACCCTGGCCCGGGTACTATGGGCCTCAAGCGTACTGAGAAAAGGATTTGTAAGAAAAGCCTTGGAAACCGTAATACCTTATTTTCTCCACTACGATATTATAACAGCGAACTTCGGTTAAAGAGAATAATTAAGGAAGGTACTTGCACAAACTTAGGTTCTGTTTTTATTTAAACCGTCGATCGCCAATTCCTGGAAATCTTTTGTTATCGCGGCCCATATGGGCCTTACGGGGCTTGATGAGCTAAAAAAACAATTTTATTGTAAATCTTTTAGGTAATTTTGCATTAAACGGTCACTTGCGTCTATTCTTTTAGACTTTAATATTTATTTATTAAAGCTCAGTAACACCGCCTACTCAGTATTCGATTAAGATCCATACTAACAATTTAAATGCAAAAGTGTATTTGTCTGTCCTTCTGTTTGTTACCTCTTCAAGCCCAAACCGCTGCATCAATTTAGCAGAAATTTAATATAGGGAATTTTTGAGTCACGGGAAAGAATATATACGATACTTTTTATCCCGAAAAATGTATATGTTAAGTTGTACACTTTCAAATAGATTCCAATTTCGAATATCGTCCCGTTACAATTACAAAGCCCTATCATCTCTGTTTTATTACACTACACACAACAATGAAACAGGTTCATCAGAGATAGACATCTGCACGTAGGTAATATACATTCGCATTATCTCCACAATTAATCTTGTATTACTTTGTATTTTATACAATGTTGTAGTTAAATTGTACTCGTTTATCATGTAATTTTATTACAAACTGCTCTTTGCCTCATATAATGTGAATTTGCTTAATGACGTTATATTCTGTATGTACGCACTGTATTAAATAAAGTTTATTTGTGACCTGCTACAAATGCAATAAGACTTTTAAGGTAAAAACTCTTTAAATATTTACCTCAGAAATAATATGAGTTGAAGAAAAAATATTACTACCTAAAAGCCATACCGCTAAAAGCCAATAGAGGTTATTTTCTTAGACGCATTTTAACCGCCAATATTGTGTTTGAACACTTATTGAATGTTATTTCAAACTTATTGTATCGCTTCTGTCTTTGCACAGCCGCCGCAAGGACGAGATATATATAGAGCCCGGGGAGGTTTGTTTTTAGACGTGTTTCTATACAGGGTGTTGTTCCACGATATCTGCCTCGTGGCCGGCCTTCTACTGGGAAAACAATTTACAAAGCCGACGTCTTTGAAACATTTATCAGGACAAACTTAAATTTATTGGCATCGACAAGAGAACTTTGACCAAATACTGAGCGATAAACTGCACATTGGATCGGTTCACAAGAAAACGAGACAATATACAACTGAAATGTCGAATGAAATTTTATATTATAGAGTCGCGTTTCGTTCGTCTTGATTTAGTGTGGACTAGCCTGAAGACAAAAAAAAAATACAAGTTCGTTACTTGTCATATTTACTTTTTATATATCGTCTTAACATGTTTTGTATGTGCTAATTTTTTAAGAAAAAAAAAACGATAATGAAATCAGACCTTGCATAAAATAAGTACAATATTATGCATGAGTCCTTGAGATGTACATGTGTGTAATTATTCGTATTTCGCAAAAACATTTCCTAAGCGCCATTATGAGATCGCTGTCTGTTGACTCTGTTATGACGGGCTTAATGTTGACTGTTCGGAGAAATGTTATATGCCGAGGTCGCATAAGAGCGTTAAATAACGCTAACGGATATGAATACT
Organism: Lysandra bellargus; assembly: GCA_905333045.1. Taxonomy (NCBI): domain Eukaryota; kingdom Metazoa; phylum Arthropoda; class Insecta; order Lepidoptera; family Lycaenidae; genus Lysandra; species Lysandra bellargus. The sequence goes on along the minus strand of HG995340.1, from coordinate 2,996,457 downwards.
TAACAGCTGGTAATTTTTCCGCTGATATTTAGTTTTGTTGACTATTTTTACGCATCAATAATTGATGAAAAAATTATCTCGCTTCTTAAAAGCGCCAGCGATAGACCAATAATAATAATTTTACTTTTACTTACTTGCTAGCATGGACGTAAAAAAAGGCGGACGGAGTCTTATTAACTATTATACCCAGCACTGTGTCTTCAAAGTCGGCTACGCACACATTCGTACGCCTATCAAATGGCCGGACTAGCGTAAGAATGTGTGCGTGTGGACCGTGTACATGCAGTCAGCGTGGCCAACTCTGAGGACACAGTGCTGTGAATGGTGGGACTCCGTCCGCCTTTTTTATACGTCCATGCTTGCTAGCTATCCAGCAACATCAGAATACCTATGATGAAAAACGCATTACAACCTAATGTTATGTTGTGAACAAACTCAGTATTTATTTATTCCACAACCTTCTACGGAATCTATACTAATCTATACTAATATTATAATTGGGAAGAGTTTGTTTGTTTGTTTGAACGCGCTAATCTCAGGAACTACTGGTCCGATTTGAAAAATTCTTTTACTTTTGGATAGCCCATTTATCGAGAAAGGCTATAAGCTATATTTTGTCACGCTAAGACTAATAGAAGCGAAGAAATAGAAGAAAATGTGGAAAAAACGGGGGAAAATTATTTGAAAGGGCTTACTTGAACGCGCTTATCTCAGGAACCACTGGTCCGATTTGAAAAATTCTTTCAGCGTTAGATAGCCCATTGATTGAGAAAGGCTATAGGCTATATTTTGTCACGCTAAAACTAATAGAAACGAAGAAATAGAGAAAAATGTGGAAAAAACGGGGGAAATTATATGAAAGGGCTTATTTGAACGCGCTAATCTCAGGAACTACTGGTCGGATTTGAAAAATTCTGTCAGTGTTAGATAGTCCATTTATCGAGGAAGGCTATAGGCTATATTTTATCACGCTAAAACTAATTGGGGTGAAGAAATAGCGAAAAATGTGGAAAAACGGGGGAAATTATATGAAAGGGCTTATTCGAACGCGCTAATCTCAGGAACTACTGGTCCGATTTGAAAAATTCTGTCAGTGATTGATAGCCCATTTATCGAGGAAGGCTATAGCACAATAGACATAACTAGGCTATATTTTATCACGCTTAAACTAATTGGGGTGAAGAAATAGAGAAAAATGTGGAAAAACGGGGGAAATTATATGAAATTGCTTAATATTTTAAGAACTACTGGAGCAATTTTTATGTTATTTGGCAAACATGAAGTTTGCGGAAAAATGCACGGTTGTGTGAAATTCTCAAATTACGCAAGCGAAGCCGCGCGGAACATCTATATATATAATAAAATCGTAGGAAAGTCAATTCTGTACATTGAATATTTTTGTACAATAAATAATACTTAGGATGTGATCTACTATGCTAACGCGAACGAAGTCGCGGGCAACAACTACTTGTAAAATAATTTAATTATTCGATTAGAAGGACCAACAATTTTAATCGAATTAATCCACCTAATGGAGGTCGTAACGTTATTAACAAAATTTTGAATTTAGATGACACATTTCAGGGAGTAATTACTGCCATTTTTAAAGATACAATGCAAGTAAATATTAATTAATTGAAGTGAATATTATAGGCAATTGTATCGTACTTTGATATTAATTTCTTATTTACCGTGTTTTTCTTGTAACTAAACACAAATTAAGGTCTCAGTAAATAACATTTACTGAGACCGAGAGAGAGATAACATTTAAAACAACTTTTAACATTCAGCTTGTCAAGTCCTTTTTCATTGAATCCATTTTTATTAAAAGGTCTAATTTCTAGCAGATTCTAAAAAACCGAGCATGGAAATGAAACAATACGTGAAACGTTATAACTATTGTAAAAATATAGCTATGAAATACAATTGTTATTGCAGCTGGCGAAATAGTTTTACGATGAATAAAACTGTTGTACCGTTAAAATAAATGAAACATATTATTCAACATTCGCAAAAAGTGGTTAAAAATGGTTCTGTGCACGCAGCGGCACAGTTTCTATAGCTATTACCATTTAACTTTTTTTCGTAACTGGGATTGTATTTTTTACATCGCCAAACATTTTTGTTTACCGTTTCGGGATACTTTATAAATAAAACATGTTTTGATGACTTTGAGGTGTGGATTTATAGGTAGGACTTTGAGGTATATTTATCATGGTGACAGTTCGTTCCAGAGTTTTACAGTGCGTGGCAGAAAGTTACGCGAAAAACGCACTGTGGAAGACTGCCACTCATCAAGGTGATGAGGATGGTATGTTTTTCGCGTTGGACGATGGCGAAAAGTTGCAGGTGGTATGATTCCTAACAATTTCTCAGAGCACTCCCCGTGATGCAACCGATAGAGGATGCAGAGTGATGCTACATCTCGGCGTAATTCCAAGGGGTCCAAGCTGTTTGAAACACTATGGCAGTCAACAACTCGAGCGACCCTACGTTGGATACGATCCAGAGGGAGCAGTTGGTATTTTGGCGCCCCTGCCCAGAGATGAGAACAATATTCCATATGAGGCCGAACCTGCGCCTTGTAGAGTTGTAGGCGTTGGTCCGGACTGAAGTACTGCTCGCTCTGTTAAGAACACCAAGCTTCTTCGAGGCTAATTTGGCCTTCCCCTTTAGATGATATCGGAACTGGACTTCGCTCGATATGTTGACGCCAAGTATTTCTTGATAAACGCGATCAAAGCTATACAATAGCTCAAAAAAATGAAACATTAAGAAGCACCATATTTCTTTTTTATTTATTAACATTTTTTTTACAATTTCGCAGATTATTATTCATCCTATATAAAACAACTTTAAAAATCGCCGAGGTGAAAATGCATTCACCGATATGAAAACTATTGTCACCGAAGGTCACCGAAAGTCACCGAGTCACCATTTCCGTGATTTTTTTTTCATATCGGTGATTTTTTTTTCATTTCGGTGACCAAATAGGTCACCGAATTCACCGAAACGGAATCACCGATATGAAAATTTGCGACAAATCGTTGAATATTTTGACACCTATAATAATTATACCGATATCTATACTACATACTTATATATATTATTAAAAGTGTTTGTAATTAAATAAATTAATACTTCTAGCTGGTTCAATTAACATGATAAATTGAATCACGGAAATGTAGAGAAAAGTGTCGGGTGTCACCGAGACGATATACTTACGTTTTTAGCGGGAACACGCAGCGACGCAGCAAACCACCTCTAGCTCCGAAGGCACAAGCATGACTGGCGCTTGAGTTCAAGAAGCGGCATTACGTTCAAAAGTACTTCTGGTCTCGACAATTCATGTTTCTTTTTTATTCACCGAATCAAGACAAAATGTTGGGACAGTTTTATTTCTTCCGCTATTTTGAAAGTATAACGACTGAGATTATGAAATTTGTATTGTTGTACCTCCATTCTTTAAGAATCCAATAAAAGAATCCGTTCGTTTGTACCACTAATATTTTTTCCTCGGCTGACGAAATTAGGACTAAAAAGGTCGTTGGGACAGTCACCGAGGGGCCTTATTTACACCTTTAGAATTTTTTATTTTTATGTTCTAGTTATCGAATTAAAAACGTGTCTGTTGCCTCATATGGATAATCACACGAACTATACGATGAAATTTTATTTAACCCTAAAAAGCCATTTCACACCCCCAATTTCACAGTAGCCGCGAAAAAAAGCGGTTGGGAAATTTACCCAGCCAATATCGCCACGTTAAAATCCATATTTCAAAGTCATCAGAATATGTTATTACAGTTAATACAGTAGGTATATGTGATGAGATTGTAATAACTAGGGGCTGACAGTAACGATAAAAGTAACGTATTGTCACTGACACATAAACGCGCTGTGACGCTCAGTTGACCGAGCTAACGAACTACGCCCATACTAAATACCGCTGACAACAAAAACTAACATTTATTTTATCAGCATCAGCATCAAATTTTAATAAAAAGTACTATTTATTACTAAAAGTTCCACGTGGCTCCGTTCGCGAATTTGTCTTTTTTTGTGTATCATTAACTCACATAACGCAATGAAATGCTCTATTCTGTTTGTAGTGCTACTATCTTAACTAAGACGAAAAAAATTAATAATCGTTGAACATACAAAAAATATAAACAGACGAATATAATATAGTCTCCTCTTTTTTGGAAGTCAGCTAAAATAAACATACATACATTTCGAAAATTTAACGCTTCTTCCATAGCATTAACGTGAATATATTTTACTGAAGAAATAAATATTAACTCGACTTTACCATTCTTAAAAAGTTTAACAAAAGAGTATTTATAGTTCGTCGAACTCTGTAAAGCTCTGTTTAAAAGACATGAAAATTGAAAACCACATCGAAGTAGAGTTGAAGTATTTCAATTTGCATTGATATTTTCTATTCAGTTATACTTAAAGTTGGTACGAGTCAGAAAGATGTAAAAATCTACATTTCCTTTTACAACAAGAGTCATTTCAGAGTATTATTGAATGTTCATTTTTCTTTGTTTAAAAAACTTCATTCATAATTTATTATGTAGTTCGCCATAGGTATATTGTTATGATAATATAACAAATGATTGTGAAGTAAATCGTAAACATTTAAATATCTAAATATTTTGAATCCAAATTGATTTAAAATTTGATTAAATCCAAAATTTCATCGTCAAATTTGCTGAATATTTGCGTATCTCTTTCAAAGGCCCACAATAGTTAATTCGTTTACAGCCCTCGCTCAGCGACTGAAATCCATCAATGTCACCAGAACTCGCGGTATAAAGGGATGATACATTTCGTGGGCACACATAGTGGCAGGTGTACTGGACATTTCTTGTAACAAATGTATTGCGACCGTTGTATTGAAGGTCGATATTTACTAAATTTGGAGGTCGATGATATCTCGAGAGAATAAAATAATTTAGTTGCTTCAAGTTTTCATTGTTATAATCCATTACAATAAACTTTGACTAAAATGTACACACAAAAATATACGGCTATAAATGCTTTAAGTTTAGTGTAAAGAGAGCGTGCAAATACTATAGATGGCGTCGAGTAAATAATCAAGCACAAATTTCAGATTGGCAATACCAGTTCGCAGCACTTCCATTGGGCACGGTTTAGATAGCACCTTTAAGTCGAGATTTATTTTCTACATTTTCAATAAAAACAGTATTCTTAGAATTTACCTAGTAATTCTATACAATATTCTGACAAGATAATAAGAAAATTCGTCCCGTTAATTCGACTTTGATTGATGAAGAGTCGAGAAAAACAGATGAAAAAATTATTTCAAAGCGAAAATTGCAAGTCACAATGTTTCATTAAAGTTACTGAAAAATAATCCATCAGATGAGACGTTGTCTCTAGTAAGAAATGATTCCAGATCTTACCAATTCTCCTGTGGCTGTATCCATGGTTACTGTAAAAAGGGGAAAGGCTCTCGAGACTCGCGTTCAGCAGAAACAAAAAAAATATTAGAGATACCTTGACATAAAATAAAATGTAATGTGAAATCAAGATTTAATGTCAGTGATCTTCATCTTGATTTTGCTCTACTTTAGGTATACCTCGGTTTCCTTAAATGGATTTTTAACAGTTTGTGAATCAGATACTACTAAGGGTGGGTTGCACCAACTTACTTTAACTATGACTGTAACTTTAACTATAACTTTAACTATAACTACAGTGCAAAATGTGGAATCTTTGGTTACCGTTAAATATGGCGTCCGACGCCATATTTAACCATAACTTATATCTAAATTTTTTCGTGAAAATTTACTATGTTTCACAGTGTTATATTTTTCCTGTCGATTTTTACGGATAATTAAATTTTTATACTCTCAAACCCATTACCTGTAGCTTTAAAAATAAACGCAACAGACATGTCAATTTCTGTGGTCAAAGTTAAGGTTAAAGTTAAGGTTAAAGCTAAGTTAGCCTTAACTATAACCATAACTTTAATCTTAACTTTAACTTTAACCACGCCTCTGGTGCAACCATAAACCTATGATGCATAGACCAACAAAGAGTGCGAGAAAGAAGAAAATCCTTTATGGAATTATAACAAGATAAAAAGAGAGAGACAGTCTAATGAAAACTTTCATTTGACATGTCGTCCACAAGTCGTCACCCGTTTTTATGCCCTTTCGGTATTTGCAATTTATTGTTTAAATCCTTTATTATTTTCGACAAATACTATGACATATAACAATGGTAACTTGTTCTGTGAGTGATTGCAGTGTAAATCATAGGAGTAATCCTGAAAAATATACAATTCACAGGTAATTAATATTCATGTCTTAATTGCTACGATGTGTTTATTTTCGCTATATTCTGTCTTTAGTTCTCTATTTCAAATAAAATATTGTTAATCCTCCCTTTTACTTCAATATTTTGCATAACTAAAGGTACTATTCTTCTTAAATTATACAATTTTTGAAGAAAAATTTTTCATCAAAATTGTTTAGGTACGCTAGGGCTTGAATCAAATTTATCGATATGCCTATCGGTATTTAACAAGAACATAAAACTAATCTAAAAATGTAATGGTAATGTAAGGGTATTATGACAACAACAACAAGCGTATTTAATTTAAGAATAAATAATATACTATATTTGTCGTTTATTTTCAACTTTATATTTGCATTTCTATTAATGTAAGGGCTGATTTGTCAGATAGCTTTTACCTGAATAATAAGTAAGTAACTTTAAAATGTGTATATTATTTACCCTTATAAAAACCTCATGTTATAACATATCCGACGATTGAAAAATCGCCCCAAACGAAAATGTGTATCTACTTTTCAATCGTCACCTTTTTTGCCAAATAAAATATATGATACCTAATTTGAATTACAAAATCTGTCAAAGTTGCATATTTCTCATAGAAACGCAGGTAAAATAACTCGAACGGACAATACTATCGATAGTAAAATATACATCACTAGCACACGCACACATTGACAGATCAAAAATCGTCACGCATTTTCGGGTCGTCAGGTGGTCTATACGACAGTAGGCATATATTATAAGTCTATGGGTGCAACCCACCCTTATACTACTAGTACATGACTAAATATAGAGAATCATTAAATTATTGTTGAAGACGATGTACATGAGTCTTTATACGCCTCTAACATTATAATAATAATAATAATATCTATGGACGCTTCACACCACGTCAGTCTGGCCCCGTGCTAAGTACCCGAAGGACTTGTGTTACGGGTACCAGACAACGGAAATACATTTAATACTTTTATACTATACATATATTTAAGATTTTTATTATTTGATACACATATATTAATACACATCCATGACCCAGGAACTTCATAAACTTTTTGTTCCGTCGGCGGGACTCGAACCCGCGACCTCCGGCTTGAGCTCAACGCGCTCACCACTGCGCCACGGAGGTCGTCAAGATTATTACGCTAGATCAACATAAACCTTACAGTTTATATTTTATAGTTCAAACTATGTTTTATGTAACTAATAAATAACGGTTAAAACCACTCGATTAACTTAATTAATGAGCTGAAAGTTTCGTTTTCAGTTAAAACCATCAGTATAGAGAATTAGTTTACTTAAACGAGTACTCCGTACCAGCTGGCACGACAGCTTGCCTGTAACTTCGCTTTGCATACTACTTCAAACTACGTAGCGAACTCAGCTCAGGTTAATACACAGACATAAATCAAGATAGATACAGCATGTGTATGTACCATCAAAAAATAGATACCTAGGCAGTTGACGGACCTACGTCATGTGGTCGACTTATGTCAAATCAATGTTAGCTGTAATCATCTGCCTAGGAATCAACTTCCCTGATAGTACTTCGCGTGCCATATCGCGTTCTCAAACGACGAGCAATGCTCGTCTTTCGAAAGTCTGTTCTTTAGTCTGCTATCGGAATCGAACGTCAATCCGAATTTTAAAAATGCCTAAATGCCTAATTGTGCCGTATTGAGCTGTAGAAATTCGAATAGAAACGTTGGCCTAGACGTTTCTACACGTTTCTTATCATCAGTACGTCACAGTAGGTAGGAAAAAAGTGGCACGTTTTCATACAAATGGAGGGACATGCGGTATCTATCTTTATCTATGTATGTAGGTTAATATAAGTTTTAATGCTTCTATTTCACAAATGATGCAACGCATCTTTTATGTCGGTATTTTAAATTAATAATCAATAAAATATAAAAGATGACTGTAGCGATAGCCGAGCAAAATATTTTTACTTTCAAGATTTTAAAGATTTTACATCCTTTGAATATTATATACTACTAAAGCACACTTCGCGAATAATATTTTATTGTTCCTTATTTTCACCGCCTATTCATAAGGAAACACTTGAAACCTGTTTGCCTGACGGGCTCCATCAGTCTTTATCATAGCAACAAGTTTTTTTCCGCAAAAATATTCCTTCAGAGATAATGTCCTCTATGAATATTCATATTGTATAAATATTTATGAATCACTTGCTACGTCGTATCAGTTTGGCGATGGTGTGGTATTGAAGGACACTATACACGTCATCCTGGAGACCTGGAAAATAATGACAGTTTGTTCGGAAAATAGACCATAATGTAACGTAAAAACGTTACGTTTTTTGGGTGTTTTACGGTACTATACTGTACTCGGCGAAACATGGCGGTGGCGGTCATTGACTCCCTGTCAAAAACTTGTCATTTTCTATATAAACCGCGATTGACAATGAAGTGTCAGATGTTGTCAATCGCGGCAAGCAAATGACAAGTTTTTGACAGGGAGTCAATGACCGCTTTCGCCATGTTTCGCCGAGTAGAGTATAGTACAATGAAGGTTGACAAGTATTTCTTCTTCTTTAATAAAGACGGCTCAGCGAATCGCGTCATAAGAATGGTTTGAAAGGACTTGCTCTATACCAGGGGTCACCAAATGGCGGACCGCGGTCCGCATCCGGACCGCCGCGCGCCGACCCATTGCGTGCGGACCAAGCATATTCGAAGATGAACTTCGTTAAAAACTAATTTCGGTCTCGATATACTGATGAACATGTAGCAACAAAAATTTGACACTTTTCTCATTGATACAAATACCTTTGTAATTTCCGTAATTACATTATTGTTTAATTTTTTTTAATGTGCGGACCGCGAAGGTCATTTTATTTCTTAAAACGGATCCCGAGCGAAACTAATTGGTGACCCCTGCTCTATACAATATAGGTCTGGTGAAGCACTAAATTTAATAAGTTTATTTAATAAGCATAACACTCATAAGCATAAGCATAACACTCGGATTTTGTCGCGGAGCACTTTTCTTATTCCCGACGTTTCATCTATTTTCCGGCGGCCGTGGTGACAGACTTCGAAATTAGTGAACTTATTTAAAACTACCCGAAAATTCTATATTTACTATTCAAGCTACGATAATTATAGTAGTAACTAACTTTAACCAGTGGTCCATAACACATCACAATAGTTATTATTCATTATTCATGGGTGTTGATTACCACTTAAGATACCTCGTTATTGCGTATATTCTCGCTAGCTTTGCTATTAGGGTCAGATTACCATAACAAAAGTCAACTTATCATCGGCTTAGATGACGTAATACATAATAATATTATTATGTATGTTTATTATAATTTCAATCTTTTAATACTTCAGTCGGAATTTCCAGGAATTGCTATTGTATTCTATTGTTGTCGCGATCACCGGTGCTCGCGCGGGGCCTGAAGGATTAATTATCTATTCTTATTTAAACTAACTAGAGTTAGTAATATCTTATACCTTTAAACGAGCAATTCTTGTATATATATATATATACAAGAATTGCTCGTTTTTATATATATATATATATATATATATATATATATATATATATATATAAAAAATTGGAATCTCGGAATCGATGAAATTTAGTATACAGGGTGTAACAAAAACAAGTGATAATACTTTAGGGTGTATATGTGTTCCTTGTAGTGTTCACTGTGAAAGTAGCAGCGCTGAAAGACGAAATTTTTTTTTCACTTTTGTATGGGCAAGGGCCCGAGCGTCACGAGTTTCTCCATACAAAAGTAAAAAAAAAATTGGTCTTTCAGCGATGCTACTTTCACAGTGAACTCTCTACAAGGAACACGTACACACCCTAAAGTATTACAACTTATTTTTGTTACACCCTGTAATGGGGGTTTCGAGGGCGATAAATCGATCTAGCTAGAAATAATTTTTAAAAAATGTCATTTTATTCGTGTTTTATCGAATACCGAGCAAAGCTCGGTCAAATAGCTAGTTATTTATTAAACATAGATTTAAAAATTAATATGATCATATTTAGGGTATTGTATATATATTATTATGTGTGTCCCTCTGACTCTGTTTATCTATGCGTCCATATGCGATTTATCTGTCTGTCCATCTGTCTGTTACCTCTTCACGCCCAAACCGCTGAACCGATTTAGCCGAAATTTGGCATGGAGATACCGTCCGGGCGGATACTGTCCTGGGACAGGACATATTATGATACTTTTTATTTTCGAAAAATGTACGGCTTCTGCGCAATAAGCGAATTTTGACGGAACTAAATTGCGGGCGTCATTGAATAGCTTATAAACTTAATTAAAAAAATATTATGTCACCGTATTTTATATCTAAACAGCTTCCGTTACAGGGGCCGAACCACGAAACCGTTTGGAGACTCAAACGAACGAATCGGAAATCAGAATGCCGTGTTATATTCTAACAATCGTGAAAATATGACGTTGTAACTTGTTAGAATAGGACTCGGCATTCTCATTCGATTGTTTGAGTCTCAAAACGGTTTCGTAGTAGGCCTCCAGGCTACGGCGCGTCGTGTCGCGTCGTTGTCAATAAGCAGTCGGATGGAAATGTTGAAGTTAAATGCCTCCTCTCTGGGGCTTAATTACGAGTATTAATCGAGGGTGAATATTTATTTAATGTATATTTTAACATTTATTGAGTGACGGGTTATTTTCAAAATCCATACTTAATATTATAAATGCGAAAGTGTGTCTGTCTGTCTGTCTGTCTGTTACCTCTTCACGCCCGAACCGCTGAACCGATTTTGCTGAAACTTGGTAGAGATACTTTGAGCTCCGGGAAAGGACATATGATACTTTTTATCCCGTAAAAATGTACGGTCCACGCGCGATAAACGAATTTTGGCGCAACGGAGTTGCGGGCATCATCTGGCTAAAAATATTTTATAATAGTACTGAGCATGTGATCCTAGCTTTCCTTTTCCTTTTTATTATAAATGCAAAAGTGAGTTTAACTTTCTGTCTGTATACTAAAATGGCTAAACCAATTTAGATGAAGTTTGGTACTGAGACGCTTTGAAAGACGGGCGTCAAGAGTGTAACAATATTTTGATAACACTAGACTTTGATTTTTTTGGATAAATTAATTTCAATTACACGAATTTCAGTGTTTACCTACACTTCCCCGAAAATTCCCCTACAATCCCCGAAAAATAAAGTTTGCGATATATAAAAGTCTGAGCTTCATTTAAAACTCATATTGCCTCCGGTGAAATAGCTTACAATTCAATTTCTGTTAAAAATCGTCGTAATTTCGAATCATATGGGATCAATCTGAAATCGCTTTGAAAACATTTTTAATTGATTTTTGTTTATGAAAGAGAGTTGTTGAATACAAAATAATTAGCTCCGAAAATTTTTAATCTGTATTGAACGAATACCAAACCTAATAAAGTTTTTTTATTTAACTTTTGACGTGATAACGTCTTATAATTCGATATGGGGCGCGCGCACGAAAAACATGACAGTTCATGCGGCGTTACCTCGCTCTGAGGCATTCCATTTACACTCTCAAGTCTTTCAACAATCGTAAGGCCCACCTGGGCCGCGCTCTTTGTTTCAATTATATTACGTATTTCGATGAATTAGAGAATACATTTGTATGAAGAAGTTTGGTTAGTTATGACCTTTGATATATTGACCACACTCTGAATGAAAAATAAATAATCTGTGAGCTATTAGTATTATTTCGGCTATTCAAAATTGTGCTCTATTTCCTACGTGTCAAGGTATGACTTGTGCTTTGTTCGAAGATTTTACTGGATTTCACGAATGTGTGTAGCGTTTTGTATTGCGAATAATTTATTTTACTCATTATAAATATTTTTAGACAATAATTTGAAAGAAATACATCGAAATAGCTTTAGGTTACACTCGAAAAAGTTTGTTTCTAATTATAGAGATTCGGAAGCGAGGGTAAAGGGTTTAAGGATAGTTGAACGTGACAACGTCATACGTTGTCACGTTCAACTATCGTCAGTAAACCGACTTTACAGACAACCGATTTTTTTCAGTTCTATACTGTAATCAAAGAAATAAATATTTGTAAGCTGCAATTAAAAAACTTTCAGATTTAGTGACAGCAAAATTCAGCAGGTAAATGAAAGTTAAGTTAAGGACTCACTTACTTAAACATAATGGTTGATAATAAATAAACTTAATTATAAATATTAAATTTTATGAAAAGTATACCCTAAAAAAAGAATAATATTGAATTTTGAAATTGATTCTTAAAGGGACGACCCCATGAATGACGTCGTTATAATTATCATTTCACTTATGAATTTTTTAGCTGCGACGAGGGACTGTCTACTTGGCTAGCTTTGCAACTTACAAAAGCTACGTACTTGTATGTAAATATCAATTTTACAAATGATTACCATACTATGCGACGCGTTGTTTTAAGGTATCAACATAATAATTCAATTAAAATTAACAAAAAAACTAACAATGAATAACACACTGTAACAAAGAAGTAAGAATTAGTGAACAAAGTAACTTTGTCTGAAATTTAAAATCTCTTAATTAAGAGTCAGCAAATTGAACAAAAACAAAGAGCTTCGGAGTGAACGTGCCGATATATTATAGCGGTCCCGCAAGGTATCTAAAATCTAAATATTTACCCAACAAAAAGACAAAATATAAAATTCTCGCAAAAGTTAAACCGCTACCCTTACGCGGGTATCCCATTAACCGCCATAAACTGTGTTACCATATAAAAATAACATGCATCCATTAAGGTTGGCATTAGCCCGGGTGTACCCGTCACCCGGATATTCCCACCCGGGTGTAACCGCCACCCGGTGTAAGCGGGTCTGCGCGCGCACACCCGGGCAGCGACCGTGACACGGGATCTTGACCTAGCGTCACACAAACACATCCAATATTCAACAAGTTCGTTCAGCACGAGGAAGAGTCGTCCTTGAAAATATCAAAATCATGGGCACGTTAACAATGCACTAAATTGGGACTCGGCGGCTGAAACTAATTAATCTATTTATGTACTTATTCATATGATTGTGATAATATTATGTATGTTTGGTGCCAAATTATATATTACTAAATATAACGATTACTGATACTACGCAAGCAGAAGTATTTTTTGTGTCTATTAGGTAAAAATTTGCTTGCATTGCGCTATTACTAATTATGTAGAATATTACGAAATACTTTCACTTATTCTCTTTCAATCAGGTAATCCGTTTACTTATTTATCCTTATATCATTCACATTCACGTCTGCAAAGCAGTCAACTGTTTGGACGTTCACTTTAAATTTGAATATAAATTAAATTGTACAACTAAGGCACTTCTTAATTTCTTCAAGAACAAAACGTTGTTCTAGAATTTTCTCTATAATTGAATTTCTATTCCATTAGAAGCTTCCAAGAGATTTATGTGCACAGATGCACTCTGTTCCATCACTTAGTAAAAACCCAGTATTGTGTTCCATTGTTTCAAATGGGTTGTTTGAACACTATAATTAATAATTTTATAAAGAGGTACTTTTTATTTGAATTTGGCAATTCCTTGTTTTTTGTTTTTGTCCATACCTACTTGGGCATTAGATCATTTTATAATATTATATTATGCCTAAAATATCGTTAATTGATATGCACATTGCACGCCTTACACATAATATTATATTGAACTTTTGAAGTTTGCATGAGCATAAAATTTTACAAAGTTTAATTATAATAAAACTAGGTCACAATTATGTAATTATTATAAAACTAGGTCACAATAATGAGGTTTCATCAAAATGATTAACGATGTATAGAAATTATTTAATAACAGCTATTACTGACTTCAAAATAATATTTATCTATACTTATTATAAAACAAAGTCGCTTTTTTTTTCCTTCATGTCCCTTTGTTCCCTTTAATCTTTAAAACTACGCAACAGATTTTGATGATTCTTTCAGCGTTAGATAGCCCATTTATCGAGGATGGCTATAGGTTATATTTTATCACGCTAAGACTAATAGGAGCGAAGAAATAGAGGAAAATATGGAAAAAACGGGGAAAATTATTTGAAAGGGCTAACTTGAACGCACTAATCTCAGGAACTATTCTTCAGTGTTAGATAGCCCATTTATTGAGGAAGGCTATAGGCTATATTTTATCACGCTAAGACTAATAGAAGAATGTGGAAAAAACGGGGGAAATTATTTGAAAGGGCTTATCTCGCGAACTACTGGAGCAATTTTTATTTTATTTGGCACAGATAAGATAAGAAGTAGACCTCGAGAAGGATCATAGGCTATCGATTTTAATCATTGTATATGTTACTTACTATTATTATTATGAAATTAAAATAAATATTAGTTTTTTTAATTAATTGTAATTTTAATTAAGCATTGTTATAACCCATATTTTCAATCAAACTTGTTTTTAATGTAAGGAGCAAATTATACCTCTACAAAGTTGCATAATATGCCTGTAATTGACTGTTGTGTTAGTATAAGACAAAAATGTATTAGTTTTAAGTAATGGCATGGCTTGTGTTGAAAAACAACGGCCAAGTGAGAGTCGGAGTGAGACACGAAGGGTTCCGTACTGTTATAGAGCAAAAACATTAAATCTTTATTTTATTTTAATATTAAGTATTATAAATTATTAAAGTGGTATAATTAACTGTGGGAGAGCCATGCTTCGGCACGAATGGGCCGGCTCGACCAGAGAAATACCACGAACTCACAGAAAACCGGCGTGAAACAGTTGCGCTGTGTTTCGCCGAGTGAGTGAGTTTACCGGAGGCCCAATCCCCCTACCCTTCCATACCCTCCCCTACCCCTATTACCCAATTTTCTCTTAAAGGCGACAGACCTGCAGCTCTTATGAAGTTGCGAGTGTCCATGGGCACCGGAAGTTGCTTTCCATTAAGTGAAATATTTTGTTTTAGGTACATACCTTACCTATTAATTAATAGCACATTTTGATTGCCTTTTTACTTTTTTCAAACCAAATATAAGAAGAATACTGATTGAATTATAGTAGCTTAAGAGTCCGTATACGAAATTTGCAAAGGTTCGCTACAGAAATATTATTTGGATGTTTCCCCTTATTAGATTAAAATATATATATATATATATATATATATATATATATATATATATATATATATATATATATATATATATATATATATATTAATTATTAGATTTAAAAATATATTTAAGCGCGGACTGCCGACTCGAGCCTTGTGGCGAGTAATATAATGTGAGATTTAGGGTGTTTTGAATCGTGTTTTTGGCACAATTTGTTTTTTTTTTTTTCTTTTTTCTCGAATTGAATAGATTTTTATGTATAGATTATTTCTGTCGTTTTCTTTTTATGAATTACAGCTTCAAGTTGCCGAAATTAACAGCAATTCTTTGCCCATTTTCTCTAAAATTTTGCTGAGTTACATATTTTTTTACTCAACTATTTCATATTAAAGTGGTAAAAAATAATTCCAACATTGTATAGACGTCTTTCTCAACAGTACATTGTATTTTTTTCATACCGTTAAGACGTCAATACAATCCATAAACAGGTGATATTCTAAACATTTTACAGCAAAAATCACAAAACTGTCGCGGGTTTGAGTTGGATTATTTAAAAATACTTTAAAAAAAACTAGCTCCAACATTAGATTATAATTGAAATGATCTTACATGTTGTGCATTAAAACTTATAGAAACACTGTATTTCAACTGTTAAATCACGTCAAATCAGCGAAATCGGCAAATTTCGTATACGGACCCTTAAGTAAGCATTATGTCTGGTCTCTGGCATTATGTTAACTACATGTACCAACCTGTTTTGTCTTATAGTTTATTAAGGTAAATAATTTAGAATTACTCTTTGTTTTATTCCTAAAACCAACACTTACCAGTTGACAGTAGTAAAACCTAGCATATACCGAATTTTAATGGTAAATGTTCGAAGAAATCGTCGTATTATTAGAAATACTTATACCAACTCGTGTCGGTAAATCCCAAGATTGACACTTAAATCTTAAGATTTACCGAAGTTCGAGCTTTTACAGTAACATATATAATATATTTTATACCCGTGCGACGCCGGGGCGGGTCGCTAGTTCAAAATAACGACAACGCCAAAACTTTCATAGTGGTTAATGATATTTCTTTGTCTTGTAATGCTTAGATCGCTCGTTCAATTTCATACAATATAAGATGTTCTCAGCGGCATTCACGCAAAATCACAAAATCACGCAAAGTCACGCATACATTTTCATGGTAAAACGTAGCCTATATCCTTATCAGTGGTCTACTCTATTTCTTTTTGGTATAGACCCATCAGTTCAGTAGCTCCAGAGCCTTATTGCAAACATAACACATCTTTGCAATATTGTTGTAACTTATGTAGAAAAAAACAACTATGCCCCTAGAGGAATATATGTATATTAGATTGGTAAAGATAAAATAAATGTAATAAACATAATATTATGGTATGAAGTCTATAGCCATGGTATAATTTTTGCCCCATCACATAATACTAGCTATATGATCGAGCTTCGCTCGGTACCTATTCAAATAATTCAAAAAACACACATTAAATGACATTTTATGAAAATGATTCCTAGCTAGATCGATTTATCGCCCCCGAAACCCCCTATATATAGTAAATTTCATGAAAATCGTTGGAGCCGATTCCGAGATTCCAATTATATATATAAAGAATTGTTCGTTTAAAGATATAAGATAACAAATCCAAATTAAGTCGTTGTAGAAAGTAAGTGAAGAAGATTATGCACGATGAAATTTGTTTTTGTGTTCTTCTTGAACGACGAAACCAAAAATAAGCGATTTTTCGAAGTCGTTATTACCTCTATATTTCAACACGACTAAAAATAAGAAAACTATTAAAAATTCTCGTCTTAATAAACATAAACGAACTCCTGAAATAAACGATTCTGATTCTGATAAAAGTTTTATATAATGAAATTAAAATGAACAATGTCATTAGGTCGTACATAATTTAATGGACGTCTACTGGACGTCAAATTCTTTAAAGAACTAAATGAATATTTATAATTATAATCTACCTTGTCTTATACTTTGCCGATTTTCAAATACTAGCTATTTGACCGAGCTTTGCTCGGTATTCGATAAAACACGAATAAAATGACATTTTCTAAAAATGATTCCTAGCTAGATCGATTTATCGCCTCCGAAACCCCCTATATACTAAAATTCATGAAAGTCGTTGGAGCCGATTCCGAGATTCCAATTAAGTATATATATACAAGAATTATAAGATTTAAGCCACTTACATTGATTACCGTTTACAAAATTCTAATTATAATTTGACGTTTATTCGATTAAATATAATTGGCCGTCTAGGCTGACGTAAAAAGGCAGTTTAATGAAATCGTTTATGAATAAAGATTGATCTTCAATCGCCATAATATCAGGGAGCAATAAATTGAATCGGATACGTTAATACAACCCAATACAATTTATAGCCTTCAAAAACTGAACGGTCATTCCTTAGAATTGCCGACCTTTATTGAAGGAGCGCTTTGCATTTGATGGACAGGTATAAAGTAGGATAGGGACTCAGGGGCGTAGCTACCGCCGTATCGGCCGTATCAATTATATGGGGCTCCTGGACCACGAGGGGCCCCCAACGTTAATTTTATCAGAGGCTAGATATTGCAAGTCTCTGATCTTATTATTCTTTTCCTTTTGTAGGAAATCTTAACCCTTTCAAAGGGTTAAGATTTTTATACGGGGCCCCGCGAAGGTATGGTACGCTTCTGGATAGGGTTATTAGGATTTTATTCTCGTTGTAGCTGGAAGAATACTTATCTATTTTTATTGTAGCGCAGATTTTAGGCTTGAGGTAGTTCTAGGTCGAATTAAATTTGACAACAACATGAATTAGTTAATTCATAATCTTAGTTTACCAAAAGACTAAACTATAATTATGAGTAGTACAGACTAAGTTTCATTATTAAACTAAGAATTCCATTGTAACTCAATAAATCCTATGACATTTCCACATTTTTCCTTCTCATTATACAATTGTGTCTAGTATAAACTATGAGAATCCATCGATTCAACAGGTTCTTTTGTTCGAGCCCAAAAATAACAGGACGTTGCATAAAGAATTTGACAAAAAATATGAATAAAACATTGGTCCCGTAAATTGGAAAAAGAAAGTGTGTTGAGGTCGTAAAATCGGGACTCGATCGGAATATGAACCGAAGGAAACGGGGTCGATCCGAAAGAAGATATCGCTACAACTTACAAGGTTGTTCCGAACAGATTACGCTCAAGACTGTTTTTTTTTTTTTTTTTTTGTTTTACTGCTTTCCACTTTTATCAGATATAGACCGCGCATAACCCTGTGATATCTTTGCAAAAATGGAAAGTGAATGTGCAGGTGCTTTTTTAAGGTTTTAACTCTCACCTCACTGGTTCGAGGTTTTAACTCTCACCTCGGTGTTTCTTTTCTAGTTTTGCAAAGAGTTAAAAACGGGCAAACACGCTATTACTAGATCAGATGGTGGTCCAATTTATGTACCTACATGTCATGTTATGTGTATGTCGCCGCTATAAAATAAGCCTATATTATGTCTTCGACAAAATCGGCTCATTTTTGAAGCCATTTCAATGAAATTACGAAACGATCTAATCTTATTTCATTATAATATATAATACCTACTAAACTAGTATTTTTGATGAAACTGATAGCCTACGAATTTGGGAAACATGATAGTAGGTTGGTGAAATTAATTCGAAACCCTATTGAACCCAATTTTAATCAAATGTCTATACATTTATTTCAGATCTAATATCAATCACAGTCTATTGCATATAACTATAACAAATAGCGTTTTCGGCTTTTAGAACTGCCCCGGAGCAGGGCAGGCCGAATGGATACGGAAATAGCCGAGCTACTAGCTGTCCCGGCAAACGTTGCTTTGCCATAATATATTTGCCATATTATTTTATTGAAGTGACTAAATATTAGTATGTCGCCATGGCAACGTCGATCGCTATCTCGTCGCACAAACAATGCAACGGTCGCTGTCAGTCTCAGGTTGTAATAATTTACTATTATTTATTCAACAAATGCACTTATCAATATATAAAGTACCCAGTAGCCGATTCTCAGACCTACTGAATATGCATATAAAATTTGGTAAAAATCAGTAAAGCCGTTTCGGAGGAGTTCGTGGACTAACATTGTGACACGAGAATTTTATATATAAGATAAAACTGCAATGTTTTGACGCTAGACGGCAGCACCAGTGTCTAGCATCTGTGCTAGACGCTGGTGCTGAAACATAACGTTTTTGCTGTCTGCAGCAATTAAACGTTTTGTTGGACGTTCGACAACATATTTTCTGTCAAAATTCTGATATTTAAAAATGTGCGTTGGAATCACTGACCTCCATTATAAGAGATCAGTGGTTGGAATTTAGTCGGATTATTTCCAAAAAAAAAACTAAATATATCACAATTTTTATGTGCACATAATAATGTTGTACAACACAAAATTATGTACAAGATAATGTTAACGATATTAATTTATTGAATAAACAAGGCTCAATAAATTAATTATAATTTAAGTGAAACAATAAAGTTGAGAGGAATGTTTAATAAAGAAATTCCTAGGAGCAAAAATACGGTATACAATACACTACTAATATATTGATACTGTTGTTATCGGTATTAAATTTTAGTTTTTTAGAAAATTTGGTTCATGTAGCCTATACTCACATCATTTTTTTAATAAACACAATTATATTTAATATTGGCAAAAGCGAGAACAACATAAGAAGAAAGCTTTTTAACAGAGAAAAACCTTGAAAAGCAAAACCTTACAGAGTAAAACGGCGTTCCGAGTATAAATTAACAAAAATCCCCAATGGAGCGTTTGAACATAAATGCCAGCTTCAGGGGAAATACGGAACAACATTACTCATATAAACGAAGGTATCATATTTTATCAAACGTAATGAGTTAATTAGCTGACCCGGAAAACGTTATCTTGCCATCTACGTTTGTACTATTTTTTGCACCTTCCTCTTGAATTACACTGTCTATCGCATCAAAATCAGTATTTAGTGACAGACATCGGAAAGGACTTTACTTTATATTATGTAGTAATTTATACTTCGTAGCAAATTATCTTTAAAGTTATGTAAATTCTTATACCTGTTACCAAAACAATTTACTTTGAATTTTCTAAGTTTAATTAGTCACTGGATAAACAAAACAGTAATTATTCTGAAGAAAACAACAACTTTCGTCGCATAACAAGTGGGCCTAATCAATATAACCAACAACGAAAGATGTCTAAACAAGGTTTTAATGAAACTAAATTGTATTAATTTATCGAGAACTATGCGTTTCCCCAGAATAAAAACTATCACAATAATGTGATAGTTTTTGGACATAAGTTTCTCTAAAGGACATAAATCCTTTAGAGAAACTTAAAGGGCGTGCTACGCTGCCACGTTAAATATTTATCAAAATCAGTGCAAAGGCGTGAAGAGTAACAGACAGACAATTAATATTCGCGTTAGTAATATTATTATGTAAGTGAAAATTGGAATTTCTTTCAGAAATGGTAATAAAATTCCAGTTCGTATTAAATTAATTACTTTCCACTTTGCAAACATCGACGAAATCGACAATTGTTCGGCAAATAAAAATTTCACGAGATTAATAGAAAACCAATTCGCAAAGCCAACATGACCCAAAAAAAGTTATTGGTTTTATTACAAATGTGATGATTTTAATCAATTATTTATTTCTTGTGCGTCGCAATTTGTGAAAAAAATTATATTTGGGTAGATGGTTTCTAGCATGAGTGTTATAATCGACTTCTCAATGGTTTACCATTGATTCCAAGAAAGGTCAAAAGCTAATAATAATATATAATAATATCTATGGACGCTTCACACCACGTCAATCTGGCCCCGTGCTAAGTACCTGAAGGACTTGTGTTGCGGGTACCAGACAACGGAAATATAATTAATACTTTTATCCTATACATATATTTAATATTTTTATTATATCATACACATATTTAATACACATCCATAACCCAGGGACATTGAAAAACTTTTTGTTCCGTCGGCGGGATTCGAACCCGCGACCCCCGGGCCCCGGCTTGAGCTGCCACACACTACCCATTGAGCCACAGAGGTCGTCAAACCTTTTTGTCGTAAAACCTACGTCATAATCAAGATGCCTGCAGTGATTTCAGATAAAAATTAAAATTAATTTACTTAATTACTTTCTTATCTATCACAGTTAGTTACATTTATATATAATGATAGAATCATCTCCATTTTGTTCAAGTTATGAAAGGCATCGTATGACATTATCCTTGCCTGTTCATTGATGCACTAGTGTAGTACGCATGCGCAGTCAGCACAGCTTCCGACTGATCTTGACCCGGATGTGGGTCAGGAGCGACCCGGGTTTCCGACCTTGTCCCGAACATCAATGTGAGGGTGCACACTACGGGACGCGAGCAAAACTCACCACCTTCAGGGATGAAAGTTGGGTTGAAAAGTTTTCTTGAAAATAGGCACACAAGCAAAATTTTAAATCAGTCAGTCAGTTTTTTATCAGCTGTAGCTGATTGCAATTCTTTCGTTCTAGTCGTGTCTTATGAGTAAAGGGCTGACCATCTAAATTTTGCTTCTCGGATTACTCTATACTTCTCTCTGATTTAGCCCTGCAAAAATATCTGCTAAAACGTACATTCAGCATCTTTAATATTGTCACTTAAAGCTCGTAATATTAGGTAACATAGCTTCATTCCACAAAAACGACACCCTGTAGCGTCCCTACCCAGTCGCGCCGTGTAAACACGCCTTAACAAAGCTCCTATTACACTCTTTGTTGCTACACCGAAGTAATTTTCAATATCGTCGTATTTTTCTGACCTCGCACAGGATAAACTACTCTATTAATAGACGCAATATCGTTTTCAATTCTATCACAAGGTTATGAAACCAGCAATATAAATAAGTAATTACGGGGCAATTTTTACCTGAAATGTATTTAATAAAATGCGTAGATTGAAAATACATTTTCATATTCTTTTTGTTTCAAAGCCATCATCGATTTACTTTGTATAATCAAAAATGAAATTCAACTTTCGTGATTAGCATCGGAACCTTTCCGAGAAATTTACCCAACCAGACTCTCATAATTTACGAATAGTTTAGTAAGATAAATATTATGATTATTGGAACCCCGGGCGTCTGGGCGTCTGTTACTACGCGCGTGGGTGTGGCTGGCGTGCGGGATTCACGGCCAACGGGAATGCCGGTAATTTCCCGCCCTAAAGTTGCTTGCTCAAAAAAATATTAAAAGAAAATATACCGCATATTTTAACTACTATCAAAACTGTAGCTGTTTTATTCAAAGTGGTTATGCCTACCGCCGGTTAATGTAGTAGCAAAAATTATTATTATTATAGGTATAAAATTTTACACTTTGTAATAATTAATAGTAATATATTTTCGGGTTAGCAACGCTCAGCCCGCCGCGGTATATACCCCGTCTCCCGCGGGAATCGAATTTATTACTACATTCTCATTCATCGCTGGAAAAGTCATACTCATAAGTTTGTTCTTTCTATGCTCGTGTGTGGGTGTTTGCAAATCGGGCCTATTTTTAGTCAAGATAACTTTTCACCTTTGAACAAAAGTTTTGTTAGGTGAAGTTTTTTTTTCAACATAATTTAATTTACTGAACATTATATGAAGCGATAGGTATAATATAGTACATAATATAAAAAATAAAAATTGTACGTATTTTTCGTATAGATCATTACAAATCCCAGTTTTATGACGTTGTTTTGCCAAAAGTGTTATTAATTTTCATTAAGCTTTAAAGAAAATTTTGGAAGCGTTTGTGCTTATCGTCACAGATTTAAAATGAATTTTAAATGCTAAGGTTTTCGTCGATGTGACATTTCTCCCTTAATCCCTTTATCATCCAACATCCATTCAATGGCCATTTCAAAGTATTATACTAATGAGTCGTTTGAGAATACTATAAAGTATCATAAAGTACACATTATAAAGTACATCCATACTTTACTAGTATTATAAATGCGAAAGTGTGTCTGTCGGTCTGTCTGTCTGTTACCTCTTCACGCCTAAACTGCTGAACTGATTAGGCTGAAATTTGGTACAGAGATACTTTGAGTCCCGGGAAAGCACATAGGATACTTTTCAT
Source organism: Lysandra bellargus (assembly GCA_905333045.1). Taxonomy (NCBI): domain Eukaryota; kingdom Metazoa; phylum Arthropoda; class Insecta; order Lepidoptera; family Lycaenidae; genus Lysandra; species Lysandra bellargus. The sequence goes on along the minus strand of HG995340.1, from coordinate 2,972,872 downwards.
CCCGAAAAAATGTACGGTTCCCTCGCGATAAACTAATTTTGTCGCAACGGAGTTGCGGGCTATCATCTAGTACCTACTAGATATTTGTTCAGCTCGCAAAAATTCAAGTAATAAGTAAAAACTATTTTATGTTCTTTCCTAAAATTCAAAGTAACTTAAATACTAAATGTTATTATAGTAGAGGAGGTCGCGCTCAATTTGAAAAATCATTTCATACCGAGTGAAAATCGTAACAATAATACTATTCTATTAATACATAAGAGTTTTGATCGTCAGCTACTACTGTATGGGTGGAATAAAAATTAAGAGTATCTCAAAGTTGTTGTTGGGAATCGTATTGAATTGACATTAAAAAGATCCCAATTCGCACCCAATAAAGGTTCATAATATCTAGATTATGCACGTTTTGGTTCGGTAGGTGTCATTTTAGTTTTAGTATATAACAACAGATGGCGCTTTCAAAGTAAAATGTATATAATTCTTCTTCACAAATATTGACTACCGAATTACTTAAAATTGCTATGTAAGACAATTTTATGGTTAATTCAAACGAAAATCGCCGTCAGCTGAATGTTTGCAGGTGGAAATGGGCGTCTACGCGACGCCCTAGGAAACATTGAGCGCGAAGTAGGGCTATATTGGTTATAACTTATATCGCTGGCTGACGGTTTTTCCACCGTCGTATTAGCGACTGACGGTTTTCTTTATTATTTACAAAGTAGAAACATTCACCTGTATAAATTTTGTACGGTATAAAATGACTTTATATTCAAAAAAATTTTACATGTTCAGTAACGCGACTGACGTTGAATCCCCCGTCTGCAATACGGCTGACGGTGATTTTTTTGGTTAAACATGACCTCAATAATCATCCATCAAAGTTTCATTCGGTATAAAATCGTACCAATTTCTACTCCTATTCCTTTACCGTGCACGCAGTCAGATTATGGAACGCTGTTCGCTGTTCGTGACAGTCCGACTATCGCTGTGTTTAAAAGACGATTGAAAGAGCATTATCTTAATTCTCAATCACCGTAATTTGTATTATTATACTGTATAAGTATAGTATTATTTATTTATCATATTCATATTATTATTTATTGATTTTATATATAATATGTTTTATATTATAGTCTTAGTATAAATTATTGTTAGTTTCGATATTGTTGTATAATATAGTTTAATTAGTTAATAACTATTGATTGTGCACGTCCTATATACTGTCTTTTACATTGTATTTCTTCGTAGGGCTGCTGTAAGAGATTTCTTTTGAAATAAGCAATTCCTTTGTGTCGTCTTTCCGTGTTAATTGTATCTTTATATTGTGTTTCTTGTGTATAATAAAGAGTTAAATAAATAAATAAATAAAATCACTTTTCGCAAATATTTTTTTTACAACTTTGAAATACTCTCAGTTAACATTCCACCACTGGTGCGGCGACTGACGCTCATTATATTATTGATTATTAAATATTAAGCTACCGCTGGACAAAAATTTGGTCGGTATGAAATGACTTACCAAAAAATAGCAGTACCTCCCCTACCATTATAATCGATCCAGGTTTTTAAGCGTAAAGAGGTAGCATACAGACTTACTTTGGAATTATTAATATTAGTGCAGATTTACCAAGGTTGTGTTGCGAGACACCGACTAGATCCAGGCCATTATTTGTCGCTAATTTAATTAATAAGACGTCATTTCAAATAAAGCATTGTAGTTGTTAATTAAACTTATTGTGAAGGTCCGCTTGTTGTCGAAATTTCATTTCGACTCAAAACATTCATTTAGAACTCCGTTGCGCCAAAATTCGTTTATCGCGCAGGAACCGTACATTTTCCGGAATAAAAAGTGCGCATGTCCTTTCCCGGGACTCAAAGTATCTCCATATCAAATTTCAGTACAATCAGTTCAGCGGCTTGGGCGTGAAGAGGTAACATACAGACAGACTGACACATTCGCATTTATAATATTAACTGTATGGATAAACAAATTCCAGAGCATACTAATTGGAACACCAGAGGCAGCCAGATATATACATTTTTATTTATTAAATACATATTTAAAGACCACCATTACACATACACAATTATAAATAACATACATACGGTCTTTTGATAATATACAGAGCTTTAAAGCATGCCCAACGGCATGCTTTAACTTCACTTGAAATTCTTCACATAAAAATTATTGTCACTAACGTATTCCAGAGAAAATTCACTTCATCTTCACTAAAATGGGTGAGAAAATAGAGCTCAAAATTTTTTGAAATAATAAATTGAAAACTCACATTTAATAATGATAACGTTCGCCTTCAAAGTGAATCGCGATCTGACTGCCAGCAACAGGCAAATTATAAAAACCAAATGGATTTTTTTATCAAGTTTTTATCGGAGTTTTTTTTATATATAACTAGCGGCCCGGTACGTGCTTCGCTACGTATAAAGTGAAATAATACAAAAATCAGTTAGAACATCGATTCATTTCTTTAAAAAATGTATTACTTAATTGCTAGCTATTAAAACTTAATCCAAAACATTTGGATAAACAATATGTATTTTTTTTCCATTTTGATTGTAAATCTATACTACCGACTCTGGAACAGGCAACAACAGGCAAAAGTGTGACAGTGCACTTGCATGTTACTTGTATTATCGAAGCAACTTACTTATCAGAACTAATGTCAAATGTGTGCCTTACGCTCTGGAGTTAAGGTTGAATTTGTTATGTTCAATTTTTGTGACATTGGTGACCCTGACGTGGTAATGATGATGAATGTAATTTGCATAGTAGCATATGGTTTCAGTTCTTAAAACAGCGCCTAAACCCCCAAAATTGTATCTATAAGGAATCCGGAGTTCTCTTAGTATCTTCGGAACCATAGTACCTTGGTGCAAAATCTTGCGTTTTGGCAGTACCTATATGCTTAGGATGCTTCTCATAAAACCAAAATGACCATAATATCTTTCCATATAAATTTTGAGGAGTTCGAGGGCGATTACTCATGGATCCCAGCATCAGATCACCACTTTTGTGAACATGGTACCAAATTGGAGTGAAACCTAATATTATATAGAATTTCTTAAAAAACTCCAAGCATTTTATACTACTGTATATAGTATATAGGTATATAGAGTTTATCAAGCAATGCTGAAAATTACATGTTCATCTCTAAAAATTAGGCTCTAGAGTTCTGTTCTCTGACTTTCGTTTTATTATCTATTATAGCACTAATTCCGCATGGAAATTCATCATAAAAAATATTCATAAACTACTTAAAACTACATTAATAGATCTATGTTTGTCCTAATTTTGAAAGACTCTCCTATACAATATAGGTACTTACCTACATATTCCATAGATCCCGTGATCAAATTGCTATCTTAGTAACCGCAAAACTAAGGGTCAATCCATATCCATACTTCCATACTAATATTATAAATGTAAAAGTGTGTCTGTCTGTCTGTCTGTCTGTCTTTCTGCTGAAATTTGGCATGGGGATACTTTGAGTCCCGGGGAAGGACATAGGATAGTTTTTATCCCGGAAAAATGTACGGTTCCCGTACGATAAACTTATTTTGGCGCAACGGAGTTGCGGGTGTCATCTGGTTTATACTAAGTCAAAGCGCATCGAAATAACTCACTAATATTGAACATAAAAAATTCAAACTTAAAGTATAGTTTTCACAGAGCCAGTACTGGCTGCCAATAAGACTGGCAGCCAGTATTGGCTTGGTACATGCCGCGTGTGAACAGTTTTTCAAGCCAGGCCAAACTGTTCACACGCGGCAAATACCAAGCCAATACTGGCTGCCAGTCTTATTAGCAGCTAGTACTGGCTCTGTGAAAACTATACTTAAGGTTTGAATTTGTTATGTTCAATATTAGTGAGTCAGAGCGTAACGCACACAGTCACGTGACATTGGTGACCCTGATGTGGTAGTGATGATGATGGTGATGATGATGATGAATGTAATTTGCATAGTAGCATATGCTTTCAGTTCTTAAGGCAGCGCCCCAACCCCCAAACTTGTATCTATAAGGAGTTCGGAGTGCTGTTCAGCACCCTCGAACCATGGTATATCTTGGTGCAGAAACTTACTTTTGGTAACATATGCCTGGAATACTTCATACAAAAGCAAAATCGGCATATGTTTTCATTTAAATTTTGAGGAGTTCCCTCGACTACTCCTGGATCCACTCGACTGATTTTGTGAAAACTTCACAGAAACCATCTACTAAATAGTCCAAACAAACCCTGAAATTTTGGTTTGGATAGGTGTGCCCCTTCTTGAGTTATAAAGTGACAACGAAAATTGCCACTTATTTTTATATATTAAAACTAGCTGTCCCGGCAAACGTTGCTTTGCCATATTAATATAAAGTATTTCGAGCATATTATTGTTTTATTAAAGTGACTAAATACGTATGTCGCCATGGCAACGTCGATCGCTATCCCGTCGCATAAACAACGGTCGCCGTCAGTCTCATGTTGTAATAATTTACTATTATTTATTCAACAAATGCACTTACCAATATATAAAGTACCCAGTAGCCGATTCTCAGACATACTGAATATGCATATAAAATTTGGTAAAAATCAGTAAAGCCGTTTCGGAGGAGTTCGTGGACTAACATTGTGACACGAGAATTTTATATATAAGAAGATATCGCTGAGATTTTATTCGAAAACATCTATAGGTAATTGAAAAATAACAATGATTTCAAAAGTAAGTATAATATGTTTTGTATAATGTTAAGTGATATTAATTTTGTAATAAAAATATCATTAATTTTTAACCCTAACGGCCGATGTAGAGTTTTACAGATAAAATATAGCTTAATAAATGTCAAAATCTTTGTATGGTACTTAATTACAATAATTATTATTTAATAATCAATATTCGTCTTTGAACGTATATAAAACGTTTTGATAACTGAAACAGTTTACAAAAGTTAATGAAAATATACTTATTTACTTTTCGTGCTGAAGGCAAGTCAAGTAGCCCTGATGTCACCTCGACCCTTGAGGATCTATTGTGACTGGACTACATATTTACTAGTTAAAGTTTAAAAAATCGGCCAAGTGCGAGGTGGACTCGCGCACGAAGGGTTCCGTACCATTATATAGCAAAATAGGCATAAATTGTGTTTTTTGTATGGGAGCCCCCTTAATTATTTATTTTATTAAATTTTATTATTAATAATTATTAAAGTATAAAAACTATTGAGTATTTTGTGAACATTTCAGGTGCCTATCTTGCCATCATTAATATCGAGCAAGAAATTGCAAAAAAAAATCAAGTTTGCTGTATGGGAGCTCCCATAAATATTTAATTTATTATGTTTTTAGTATTTGTTGTTATAGCGGCAACAGAAATACTACATAATCTCTGAAAATTTCAACTCTCTAGCTATTACCGTTCCTGAGTTACAGTCTGGAGACAGATAGACGGACATACAGGTTTTTACCCTTTGAGTAGGGAATCCTAAAAACATTGATCATAATGTATAAATTTAAATGAAATAAACTCATTGCTTTTCAAATTGCCCTCAAGTTAAACATATTTTATGCTCGAACTCAAACGATCCCTTTTAAATTGTTTTGAATGTAACATATGGGCTTATTTTGAATATATCGAGCACATTCGCAACATTACACGCCCACATCACGCACCAATGTGCGTAGGAATTCTATCGAATATCCTTTTACATATATTTTTGTTACGATTTCATAAATAATAGATTGCTTTGAACATCCTTTTAGGTTTCCCTTTATGTGAAGTGTGAAAGATAATAGTGCTGTAGGTGTAGACCTTGACTTTGTCGTTTTCGTATTTGTAAGCTATTATAGACTAGATGACGCCCGCAACTCTTATCACTTGGAAATCGTACTTTTTTTCCGGATAAAAGTATCCTATGTCCTTTCCCGAGACTTAAAGTATCCCTATGCCAAGTTTCAGCCAAATCGGGTCAGCGGTTTGGGCGTGAAGAGGTAACAGACAGACAGACAGACAGACAGACAGCCGGACGGACGGAATATTAGTATGTATGTCATTTATTTTTATTCTAATTTGTTTCCGAAGTTGTATCGCAGAAAATGTTTTTTCCCGGATTAAAGTATCCTATATCCTTTCCCGAGACTTAAAGTATCCCTATGCCAAGTTCCAGCCAAATCGGTTCAGCGGTTTAGGCGTGAAGAGGTAACAGACAGACAGACAGACAGACAGCCGGACGGACGGAATATTAGTATGTATGTCATTTATTTTTAAGCTAATTTGTTTCCGAAGTTATGTCGCAGAAAAAGTTTTTACTCACATCTTTATTAAAATGCTAAAAAACGAAACAAAACATTACTGTTACAAAGCTTTCTTGTACAATCAATTAGTTGTCTACAAGCCCCGCTAGATCACTACACCACTAATATAACCTGACGAAATAACTACGCCCGCCATCTAATAAGAATCAATTTCTCCGATAGTACATCCCACAACTTTTCTTGCAAGATTGTACAGATATTAAGGACATCGCCAAAGTGTCATAAAACTTTTATCGCCACTTTCGATTGGTGATTCACTATCCAGTAAAGGTCACAAGTGTTGGTCCGCTTTATGTCTTTGTTATAACGTCACTTATATGCAGTAGTACATACCAGCTTTTATTAGAAAATAAAAATGTAGAGCATTTGCGATACGTTATATCAAATCCCGTACCTTTTTAGGGTTCCGTAGCCAAAATGGCAAAAAACGGAACCCTTATAGATTTGTCATGTCTGTCTGTCTGTCTGTCTGTCTGTCCGTCCGTATGTCACAGCCACTTTTCTCCGAAACTATAAGAGCTATTGAAACTTGGTAAGTAGATGTAGTCTGTGAACCGCATTAAGATTTTGATACAAAAATGGAAAAATTATTAAAAATTTTAGGGGTCCCAATAGGTACAATTGAAACAAAAAAAAAAATTTTTCGTCTAACCTACGCGTCTAGGGTATCTCTGGATAGGTCTTCAAAAATCATATTGAGGTTTCTTATATCATTTTTTTCTAATCTGAATAGTTTGCGAGAGAGAGTCTCCCAAAGTGGTAAAATGTGTGTCCCCCCCCCCCCCTCTAACTTCTAAAGTTTATTGATAATTCTAAATAAAATATATGATGCACATTACTGTAAAAACTACCAACGAAAATTGGTTTGAACGAGATCTATCAAGTAGTTTTTTTATACGTCATAAATGGTAAACCTTAATTTAACTTTCATTAAATCAACTAAAATAAAATAAAAAAATTAAAAAACCTTTTAATTTTATAGAAATAAACCTTATTGCTGCTGCGGAACCCTTCAGTGGTGAGTCCAACTCGCACTTGGCCGGTTATTTCTAAATTGTCTGTTGGAACTATAAAATGGGAACAGTATCGACGTTAAGGCGGGGCGACAGTAGGCGACCGCCCAGGGCGCCGGATGAAAAAGGGGTGCCGAAGGCTGACGAAAAGGGACGCCGCAGGCGCCCCGTTTTTATCTCTATCAGCACACTGGGCGCCGAAGAAATCTTGCCCGGCGGGAAAAACGGGTGCACGGCGTAAAAACTCGCACAAGGGCTTTTACGTAGGTAATAACAGCGACCACTTTTATCAAAGTAACTAAAATGCAATGGTGTATTACAGTTTATGTAGCAAAATCCATACTAATATTATAAACGCGAAAATGTTTTTGTCGGTCTGTTACCTCATCACGCCTAAATCACCAAAACGATTTTGCTGAAATCTGGTATGGAGTTCCTCTGAGTCCCGGGAAAGGACATAGGATAGTTTTTATCCCGGAAAAATGTACAGTTTCTGCGCGATAAACGAGTTTTAGCACAACGGAGTTACGAGCGTCATCCAGTTTTTTCATAAATGAATACACAGCTGCTGAGTGCTACTTATCTAACGGATATCAACTTCCTCTGAACTTGATTGCGACTGAAATAAACTAGAACTTATCTCATTATGGCACTTGACATTGCACATATATTACGAAGATAAAAATAACCGCTTTGATATTTAATTAGCATCAATTAACTATCTTAAAATATTTTAAAGCAAAAATTTATAGAATAAAATTGTATTCAATAACAGCAAAAAATGTCGAGAACTAAAAACAGTTCTCACTTCACAAATATTTAAAGTGTAAATTGTAATTTTAAAGGTTAACTTAAAATTATTTCATTAACTAAGCCCTGCTTAAATGTTTTGATGTGAATTAATTAGTTTCTTAAAAATATTCTTCACAAATTATTACTAAAGCTTTTGTTGTAAATGTACAGAGAACTAGGGTCTGAAATTGTGATAATAATTACAAAAGATCTATAATTAATTGTAAATATTACCTATAAATTTCGTGTAGTGTTAAAATTGAATAATGCTAGTTGGGAATATTTTATTTTTCTTTGTGGGTCAAGCCGTATAATATACTTTTTGAACATTGGCTTTCTTTACCCACATACCACGTTAACCCAAATAATATAAAATCATACCATAATTATTATTATATATTAATACAGGTATATAATTAACACCTCAAACGTCCGACTTATGTTAGTTATCTATACATCTAAAAAGTACTTCTTCCTAAAATATTTTTTCTCAACGTACTAAATTATTATTTTTATTTCCGTTTAAATAAACTTTAAAACGTAATTGAGAAGTTAGTTTTACTTACGGCAATGAAATATTCATACATGTGGCTATTCGGCTAGATGCGGTAAAACTGTGACCTCGTCGCTTCCGCCAGGGACGAAAACTTCAAGGAGGATACGAGAAAACTTCGTCTAATAACAGTAAGGTACAATATACGAAAAGTACTTTATTACTTCCAACTAACGTGCTCATTGTGCTAGTTTTCTACGGCTTTTTGGATTTTCTTACGATAAAAGGCTTTATCCTTCATCATATCATTCATGTGTTTTTTATCATAATCGATGGAGTAGTAGAGCAAAAAAACAAGCAAACGCGAGAGAAAAAAGTCATGAATTTTGGCAAATTAGATTGAGCCTACAAATAAAACAAATTATATGAAACTAGTTGATGCCCGCAACTCCGTTGCGTCAAAACTCGTTTATCGCGGGGGAATCGTACATTTTTCCGGGACAAAAAGTATCCTATGTCCTTTCCCGGGACTCAAAGTATCTCCATGCCAATTTCAACAAAATCGGTTCAAGCGTGGGCGTGAAGAGGTAACAGACAGACAGACAGACAGACAGACAGACAGACAGACAGACAGACAGGCAGACAGACAATTAGAACATATAGCATATATAGCACATATAGAACATATAGCATATAGCAAAGCTTTGTTGTTATGTAAAAAGTGACCCAACAGGAAATGTAATATCTAAGTTAGGTCTAAGTATATTTTCTCGTAAAGGTTTAAATTAAGCTATTTGTAATAATCATGAAACGGGATGAGTTTCCTTATTTAACATTAACCTTTTTCATGTCCGGGAGAGCTTGCGCGGGCTGAGCGAGAGAATTTGTTATTTTTATTGAATAATCCAAGGACACCTGGACCTCACGCCATACACCGGTTATTGTATCATAAAACGTATTTACGGCACATAAAATCATTTATTTATCCCAGTTTCAATTTCGTAGTATAAAGATATTGAAATAATCGGCCAAGTGTGAGTCGGACTCGCGCACGAAGGGTTCCCGTTCCGTACTGTCATAGAGGCCAAAAATTAAGGCCCCCTTAAAACTCTTTTTTATTTGATTATTATTATAATTTATTAAATAACGCATAGAACTAAGGACTTTGTGAAAATTTCAAGTGCCTTCCTGTTGCCATTATTGATTCCGGGCAAAAGAAGGTAAAAAATCTACGTTTGTTGTATGGAAGCGAATTTTAGGGGTCCCCATAGGTACAACTGAAACAAAAAAAAAATTTTTCGTCTAACCTATGCGTATAGGGTATCTATGGATAGGTCTTCAAAAATTATATTGACGTTTAGAATATCATTTTTTTCTAATCTGAATAGTTTGCGAGAGAGAGTCTTCCAAAGTGGTAAAATGTGTCCCCCCCCCTCTAACTTCTAAAGTCGGGGCATGATAATTCAAAAAAAAATATATGATGTACATTATTATAAAAACTAACAACGAAAATTGGTTTGAACGAGATCTAACAAGTAGTTTTTGTATACGTCATAAATGGTAAACCTTAAATTAGCTTTCATTAAATCAACTAAAATTTAAAAATAAATCAAAAACCTTTTAATTTTATATAAATAAACCTTATTGCTGCTGCGGAACCCTTCATGGGCGAGTCCAACTCGCACTTGGCCGGTTTTTTTCAATATAGCGCCTTAAATATCAATTTTGTTTTATTTTTAGTATTTGTTGTCATAGCGGCAACAGAAATATACAATCTGTGAAAATTTAAGAAGTCTAGTTATAGCTGTTCTTGAGATAGAGCCTGAAGACAGATTGTATGCGTTGGGAATCCTCCAGAAATGAGAAGCGAACTGTATAATATTATTACGAATATAATATTATGATATATCTACAAGATATGGTAACGTGACTAGCTGTCGAGTCTGTCCGATGAAGAGTGGAGGGAGGCCCGTCGCTGCGCCCGCGCAGCGTATGCGTGAGGTGGAAGGGGTTCGCGAGCCGCGCACCGCGCGCCCGCCATGACCCGCTAAAGCCGCGAACACATTCGCGCTGTTGTTTGCGCTAAGGGCGCGTACACAGATAGATGGACAGACATCGAAGTCTCAGTTATAGGGTCCCGTTTTTACCTTTTAGGTACGGAACCCTAAAAATTAAATAATATGGAAGATACAATAGGAATGAAACTTGTAACTTGCAATTATTATTATTGCTTTTCCCGTAAACTTTTTGGTTTTAGTGGTTTTAAAAATATTCGTGTTAACAGAAGAATCACAAACGATATTAGTATTGTATCGGATCAATTTACACAACCTAAGCCTTTGTTCTAGCTTTATTGAGCAACCTTAATAAGTATATCATGGATTAACAATGGGGCTGTTATAACCTGCAATATTATGTTCCAAAGCTGTTCTAGTGCTTAACGCAATTAAAAGCTATTATTTAGGATAACTATTATGCGACAAACAGAGGTGTTATCAACATGCAATTATTATTACGATGACGAACTTTGAAAACAACAATGTATAATATTGACGTAAGCAAACATTATTGTTTCGTCGTTAGCGATACTATAAAATTTAATCTATATATTGTTTTTCACTTATCACGATAACGAACCTAGTATATTTTGGCCCTGGTTTTTTGGTAAAAACCTTTGAAAAACTTTTGTACACTCGTTATATTACAAAGAGGTATTTAGATTTAAATGTTAAATTGTTGTTGTGTTTAAATTGTTTATTATCGTCCAAAAACACTAATATATGAACATTACGTGAACCGCGACCGGCTTGACATTTTAATCTGCCAAAATAAACAACAGGATACACCTCTTGACCTTCGACACAGAATATATATTAGTAGTACCAACCTTCGGCCACTCCCGACATCGACCAACTGGTCCGATACGAGTATTACAATACACTTTACGCAAATTATGACTGTACCCTTTTTGCGGATGACATTTCTATATTAATAAACTATGATAATGACAATAAAAATAACATTATTAATGACATACATAAATTAATTAAGTCTGTAATTAACTGGATGAATAACAATAACTTAAATATAAATCTGACAAAAATCAATTTTATTGAGTTTAAAAATATTGGGACTAAGCTGCAATAAAATAATATATGAAAATGAAAGTATTCATAAGACAACACACACAAAATTTCTGGGTTTGCATTTTGACGAGCACTTAAATTGGAAAACCCACATAGAGTATGTCTGTAGCAAAATTAACCGATTTGTATTTGTCCTGGGAAAACTTAAACAGGTTGCATCGATGCATACAGTTTTATCGGCATATCATGGATATGTAGCATTAATCCTTAGGCATGGTCTGCTACTCTGGGGCAACTCGACGGACGTAGATAAGGCTTTCATTGCACAAAAAAATGTGTGCGTGCGATGTGTAGCAAGCCACCTTACGAGTCCTGTAAACCACTGTTCCAAAAACTAAGTATAATGACTTTACCGAGTATGTACATATACGAATTAGTAAATTACGCAAAAATAAACTATAAGCACGTGACATATATCCCAGAAACAAAAGAAACCCTGACAGATTAGTACTCGACGTCATTCCAAAATATGCAATGTATCAAAAACAATATTATGCTATGTGTGTAAAAGCTATAACGCTGTTCCCAATAATATAAAAAAACCTACCGTACAATAAATTTAAAAAGGAAATAATCAAATGGTTAAAAATTAAAAACTTCTACTCGGTAAAGGAATTATTCAATTCAAAAAATGACATGTAACATATTTTATAATTATTATATTATACCTTGACTAATTGACTAATTTCTATATTCTTTTCTTTTAATCATTTTGACCTTAATTTAATTAATTTTCGTAAAATATTGACATATTACTTTCTATGATTTAATTAATTCTATGACATACAGTTATTTTAATTATCTCATATGAACTTGATGTGTTTTTAGTTTTTCTTTTCTATAATTATGTAATAAACATGATAATTTTAAGCAATATTGTACTGACATGCCATCTACGATTTAATAGTCCATCACACTACCAATTTGTTATTTTGATTATTACTTAGAGTTTATTCTTTTGTTGACTTCTAATAATATTAAATGATAAGTGATAACTTTAGAATAATAATTAGAGATAATTCATATTTTTATATATTTGCATGCTATTTTATATATAGCTTAAAGTGTTAGACCATAAGAACCTCATTACCACCTATTGCATTACACTTTTAGAGCAAATAAACGAATTGAATTGAATTGAACTTGTTACAACTTACCTGACACTACACAACAGATATGATGAAAATATATTACTGCTTTTATTTAAAACATAAATTTTTTATTTGTGTTCTTCTATCAGAGTGTTTTCCTTTTTAAATTGAAAATAAGTCATTGAAAAGAATAAAATATAATTGATAATTTATCTTCTTTCCTTTCATCTTTTATACACGACTTTTTCAATAATAAAACAATAGTGCAATCCTTTATAAGTTTTTGCATAATTCAATATTATTATTTTCCCAGATTATAATTTTATTTTTCCCTTTATACAATTTATTTCATATTTAAAACAAAACTCTAACCAAAAATGTGTTATAAAAATTAAAATACAATTTTATAAATCACCTTACCGATGACTTACTGACACCTTAAAAATGGGTTTCTGAGAAGGAACCCATTTTTAAGGTGTGATCAAAAAACCATCTGCAAAATGTGATAGTACAATGATGTATCGACGGTGTTTACTCGCATTTACATATTGTAAGAAAGAAAAATATAATATGTTACGCGAGAAATATATCCTCCCCTTGGAAACAGAATATATTGTCGTCGTGAAAGTTTTATCGAAAGCTAAGCAACAGTTATAAATAACTGTTGCTTAGCTTTCAATAAAACTTTCGCCTATAAAGTATGATTTTTTTTACAATGAACATCTATAATAAGTACTATAACGACGGTCACTCAAAGGTTAGGCTAGGTCAGATTTAGGCTTTGAAAAAAATAAGCCATCAGAAATATAAGTAAAGCAAAATATAAATTAAAAAGAAAATAAAAGCGATTCTTAAAAACTTTCTTACAAAAATTTAAAAAAAGGTTACTTACAATTTACACGAACAACTCAGCTTGAAAAATGAAAAGTTTAAAACGTAAACCTCGTTAAAAGTTTCACCGCAAAAGCCTAAGTCTTTACGACGTAATTTTAGACCGTAATCATAACTCATAAAAACTTGCTAACCACTAAATTCCTATTATGAACACGACAGCTTGCCTTTTACATGAAAAGGAAAAAATAATTTAACACACTTATTGTACGATTCAAAACCTACAAATTGCATTAATAAAAGTGTGATTATATATAATTCACAATCATAATACATTTGTATGTACTTGAAACAAAATTATACAATTTTACTCAATATTATTAAATTCAAAAGACCAAATAGTACATATTTCAGAAAAAACTATTGAATTTGTAATAAAAAAAAGTAATTGACAAATTTTGCAATTCAAAATAAACAACTTAGACGTTTAAAACAAAATTTTAATAATTTCTTAGTCAATAAATAGTAAAAAAAAACCTCAATAGTCTTAAACAAATTTAAAAAATATTTTTTATCACCTTAAACTAAACCTCATACTAAAAAACCTTTAGAACGCCTCAAATTACAATAAACGTCTTAAACATCTTAAAAAGAAAACAATTTAATTTGACGTCAAATAACATTGAATTAAAAGAAACTATTTTACTTCGACGTTTATTAACATCGACATAGATCCAAATAAAATCTTAAAAGCGTTACAAATTACAAATCAAAAATTTTAAAAAGAAACATTCTAATATACATATTTTTTTTTTTAATTTCTTAATCTGATTAGTATTTCAACATTTTAAAAAGAAACAACTTAATTTCGACGTCAAATAACATAAATCTAAGAAACGTTTCAAATTACACTATTTTGAAAATAAACATTTTAACATATTATCTTTTGTTATTTCGACGCTTTATAACTTTTAGTCGTCGATTTTAAAAATAAAAATCAGAAGAAACAATCTAATTCTTTTTTAATTCGAGACCTAATAACTTTAAATTTAAAGTCATAAAATTGAATTTAAAGCCCCGACATTAAATTTAAAGCCTCAACATTGAATTTAAAGCCCTGATATTAAAGCACATGGCAATGACACTAACCTTCAGCGGGTTCCCTGGAGTCGTCGAGGATCAACAGGTGCGGGCGCCGCGCTCTATCGAGCTCTGGCGCGGGGCTCGGGACGCCCATCGCGGTCGGCGGACTGAGCGCGAATGACGCCCGCACAAAACACCTGGACACCTGGATACTAGTCTTCAAGTTACGATATGTTTTGTTAAAATGTGAAAAAAATACACTTAAAAAATATAACACGATGTATTTTGTTACAGTTAATGTGAAAAAAATACACTATAAAAAATATACCCGGACACCTGGACACTGCACAATGTGTTTTGTTACAATAAATGTGAAAACATTACACCTAAAACATAATAATTATGTTGTATGTAACTTGTGACATTATCACAAGTTTTACCCTCGAAACAAGAGGGGTGTTTTAAGTGTCGTAGCATCTAAACAGGTGAACCGATTTTGATCTAGTTTCTTTGTTTAAGAGTGCTGTTAGCCATATTTTATCATCATCACCTCGCTCATTGCGAAACATTGACAGATTTCAATTTTCGATGATTTTTAAAGTACTAGTTCGAACTTATGATTTAAATTATTATTTAAGGTCGAATTTTGAACACTAGGTGACCTCTAGTAATTATTATTGCTAATTCTTCACTAAAAAAAGTCATAATAAAAACTTGTTAAACCCAGTACGTGCTACGTATAGTAGTTACATGATAGCTACGTTCGCGTTGTTGGTACGTAGGCGCGTCGTAGCCGCGTCGTAGCCGCGTCGTAGCCACGTCGTAGCCACGTCGTAGCCGTGCTATGGCGCTATGTACGCGTAGGCTTTCGTAGCGAAAACGTGCGTAGCATGTCTCGGTCAAATGCAGGCGCGTTATGACGTGTGGCTTCTAGAATAGCATTTGAGCGTTTCTCAAAAAATTTGTACTTTCTATCTAAATCTTTGTCCCACATTTTAAAATATTTTTTTTCCATAAACAACATAGACCATTAACTATTTCTATTAAATTGTATACGTAGTAAGTTAAATAAATTCACTAAAAAACATCTACGAATTAGAATTATATTAATAAATTATTCACTATAAAAATATTTTGAAAATCGGTCTAATCTAGTTGTATGAAAAGTGAAGTGTCCCAATTTCATACCTTCCCAAACAATTGATTGTATTTGTAAGGACTTGCGGAAATTTTTGAAACAACTTATGTATTTATTTAGGGCTGCAAGACCATAAATCATTTAAAAGAATATTTGGTCGTATTAGAACAAATTTATTTAATAAATAATGTTTTTATTGTATCGCGGAAAAAGTTCCTCTTTGAAATTCCTTTTTTGTGACCATATTTTTTAAAATTTTGGAATCTATTTTGGTATAAATATGTTTTAGTGTAGTGGCAAAATTGTTAAGCTCGGTGTCCATCTTATTTTCGTTTTGATATTTCTTTTACGTTCCACGTGCGCGAACAGAAGGTTGTCTATTAACGTAGTAGTCCAAAAAAATTCCTGTCTTTGTTACCCAAGAAACGCAGGTAAGCTTTAATATTATTATTATTTCGCCTTTAGATCTATTAAAGCTCCCAATTTTGATTTCGTAAGTCAAATCATAAACCAGTATTAGTTTTAGTTGTATGCGTATACAAGTTGAAAAGTTTATTTAACTTATTTTGTTACTGCCTTTTTTGTTACTTTTGATTGGTAACGTATATTTTAAAAACAAATTAAATTTTGTTTTACTATCCCATTTAATCAAATAAAATTTCTAATAACACAATTCAACATTGAATTTACGTAATCTAGTAAAGGTAACAAAATAGGAAATAGTATAATAGTATAATAGTAAATAATAGATTTTGCTATTTATAAACATTTTATATCTGAAAACAACCCCTGTTTCAAATTTTATACACATTTACCCATATCTTAAAATAAAAAGATCAGTAATATTTAAACAAATTTTTATTTTATAATATTTTCTAAAAAAAATGGTACAAATTTTTTGAGAAACGCTCATTCAGTTTTATTATAATTATTTAACGTAATTTATGTTAATACACGTGTATTAACACGTGTCTTTTTAACGTTAACTGTTACTCGCTTCTTTCTATTCATACTAGTATTTTTAGAGTAAAAAAACATATTTTCTTAGGACCTAATATAATTTAATAAATCTTTCCCATTATGAACCTCTCTGT
This sequence comes from Lysandra bellargus, assembly GCA_905333045.1. NCBI lineage: Eukaryota > Metazoa > Arthropoda > Insecta > Lepidoptera > Lycaenidae > Lysandra > Lysandra bellargus. The sequence continues at coordinate 2,955,874 of HG995340.1, read as the reverse complement.
GGAAAATAAGCAGTTTAAAGGCGAGGGAGTTATGGTATGAATTATAATATTATTAACTCACAATAATAATTAATTACCAGCTAAAATTATAACTTTAAATATTATTACTATAAACAAATGGTGCAAATAACAATAAAAATAAAATAAACTAAATAACGCCCGTAACTCCACAGCACCAAACACACGTACATTTTTCCGGGATAAAATGTATTATATAATATGAAGGTTCCGGGCCTCAAAGTATCTGGAACATCGGTTCAGTGGTTTGTGCGTGAAATGATAACAGACAGACAGACAGATGGATAGACAGACACACTTTCGCACATATAATATTAGTATGGATTTTAAAATCACAGAGATTCATACTTTATGTATCATGAAATTGCCCGGCAATACGCGTTCCCGCTAAGCTCCATGAGTCACAGCTAATAAACTCGAGCACAACACTTCCTTTGAAGTGCCCTCTCCTGTGACGAGACGCTTCGCTAATAATGATCATACAATACTCACATACCTGATTGATTGTGGCAATATTTAGTGCTTATGTTTTTCTAGCTTCGTCATCTTGTATTGGAGGTTTACCTTTTTCTACATTTTGCTGTTAATAAACTATGATTTGCATTAAAATACGTGGGAGAGCCATGCTTCGGCACGAATGGGCCCGCTCGACCGGAGAAATACCACGTTCTCACAGAAAACCGGCGTGAAACAGCGTTTGCGCTGTGTTTCGCCGAGTGAGTGAGTTTACCGGAGGCCCAAACCCCTACCCTATTCCCTTCCTTACCCTCCCCTATTACCCTATTTCCTCTTAAAAGCCCGGCAACGCACCTGCAGCTCTTCTGATGTTGCGAGTGTCCATGGGCAACGGAAATTGCTTTCCATCAGGTGACCCGTTTGCTCGTTTGCCCCCTTATTTCATTAAAAAAAATGTATTGTAATTACTTATGCATTTTCTACAGCCTAATCAGCTTGTAGGAAAAGCAACAAAAGTGTTAAAACTTTATGGTTATTTGCAGATAATCTAAAATATTTAATAAAAGGAAGAAAAGAGAATAAGGAGGTAACAAGGATGTACCTCTAAATAAAATCCCACCAAAAACATACCTGTTAAAAATGGGGCCAAGTTCCTATTGGTTAATTATTCGCCTTAAAAAAGAGTTGAAATCCAATCCAATGTCAAGTTTAGATGCACTTCAAAATCGATCATAATTATCATCATAAAAATCATCAACAGCCTGATCCTTAATACTTCTAAATTTGAACTTGGCAGGTTGATTTGATTACATAAATACCAATATTAAATTTAATTATGCAATTAATCAAATGCTATGTATATCATAAAAAATAATTAATTAAGGCGAATAATTAACCAATAGGAACTTGGCCCCATTTTTAACAGGTATGTTTTTGGTGGGATTTCAATACTTTTTTTCGAGAAATCGTACGGTCTATTTTTATAGTGCCACACCCGCATGTATTGTTAATCTAAGTCATTCTGCGTTTCAAAGTAACTTTGCTAGCGCCATCTATTGAAAGTATAAGTTATAAACAATATTTTCGATAGATGGCGCTAGTGGTATTTGTTAACCTATCAATAGAAGCGAATTTTTTAAGGTAGCAGTATTTATTTATAAGCTATACAGTGTGCATTATACATGACAATATTTTTAAACCCTTCTCTCCTTCTCCCACACGTATTCACTGTTACATAAGAAATTTTTCCTAAAATTCGTAGATGAGCCGACTCACGCTTGACCGATTTATTAAATTTCTCAATTTTTTTGTTAATCTACATATAAAACCCAACCTGTGTGCCAAATTTCATAGCGCTAGGACAATTGGAAGTGGCCTAGAGGTTTTGATTACCGGTCAGTGAGTGAGTGTCAAAATTAGCTATTTTTACAAGGACATATTTCAGGATGTAATAACGCTATATCTATGAAATTTGGTATATTGCGTAAGTACTAGTACATGATTACGTACGTATTATTTTATCTTTGTACTTGCAATAGTTACTGAGCTACAGGGGGGTCTAAAGTGCGTCGAAACCGTTCGTGTAAATAGTGCACGGCATGCGCGCAGCCTGCTGGAACTTGGCGGCGCACGGCCGTGCGCTTTGATCAGAAAAATATAAAAACAATTTTTATATTTCCCGATTAAACTTATTCATATTCAAGAAGCGGATTGGCGATAGACTTATAAACATCGGGATTAACGTTCGTTTTAATATTAATCCTTCGATCTCGGATTCTTGGAAATCTATTGTTATTCTATTGTTGTCGCGATCACCGGTGATCTTATGCGGCTTGGTAGGTCTAGACACGCGGCAGCGTGTCAAGCCATGTTCCAACATAACAGAATGGCGAGCAGCACCGTGTGTAATATATACACGAACCATTTGCTATACATACATATTTCGATTTCCCATGGAACTTGGCACTCATTTAGATCTCCATCCTTTTTACGGCGAAGTCCATAGACAAGAATAATGTTTGTATGGAACTTGGCTTTCCAATTTTTACATATTTTATGTTTTTGGTGGGATTAATTTAACACAGAATTGTATATTATATACTTTACGATAATGCCCAGGAAATATTCAGATGGTATGGAATTTTGTTAACCCTTTGAAAATCCGGGAGGGTCAGTGGCCGTCTCGACTTAATTTATTCCTGTCTGATTGTCATAACTGATACCGCAGTGTTGAGAATTTGCCGACTCATTTTAAACAAAAGCTTATCTTGTAAAAAATTAAGTACACAATGCGAACCATTTATAAAATTATACGAGCCAAATGCAATGTGGCGTTGAAAATACTAAAGGCTTTTGCGTTATATTGTTAAATTTCAGCGAGCTATGAACGATTCAATATATAAAAAAATATATGACTCATGTAATTTTTTGTCAATACATACCTACTAAAATATCTAAGTTCTATGTAAAGCGTAGTTATATAGTATACAAAGTTCTTTCAGATATTTCAGTAAATCAGCCCTCGAAACGTAAGACAATGTTGACCAATTACGAACAAAGGACGAAGGACAAGAGGTTAGAGAAATAACGAGATCGACCCTACACCGGCGCTGAAGGCTGCGAAATTCCTTGAAATACACAGTTTCTACTAATACTACGTAATAAAACATACAGACAGACTAATACTTATATTAATTTAAAGAAGTTAAGTAAATCTCGTTTTTTGTACACTTAAGTATAAGTGGAAAATATTTATGAAAAATATATATTAGTGTTAGCTTACCTAGCAAATATCTGGGGGCACGGCAGTGCCCCCGCCAAGTCGAACAAAAAAGCGGCACGGCCGTACCATCCGTTTCTCGAAGCAATTCAGGCTCTTTTTGATCCCTATAACTTCTTGTGGATAAAACAACAAGCCTAAATTTTCAGTTGGTAAGCATTGTTTTACCGTCCACTTTTTAATAATATCGGCTATAAAAATTACATATTGGCCAATTCTTAGCTAGAACTTCCTAAGCATCCCAAATTTCATCAAAATCGATAGGAACAGGTGTTTCGTAAGAGCTTGGTCACGCGAAATGAGAATTTTGTATTGATGTGTATAGTTTGAATTAAACATTACATGCACAAACAAAAAACTGCAACAGATATCTTGAAATGTGCATAAAACAATCGGATTGTCAAATAAATTTATATCCTCGCAATGAAACAATTTTTTAATTAAATTTAAGTCCTCGCAGAAGCCACGTGCAAGAGCTAGTCACGTAAAAATACTTCAGCTGATTCCCGTTATTATTGTAGCAGTAATAAGAATAACTGATTTCCGTTTTTCTTCACATCAAATGCTTTCAACTTGAGAAAACAATGGAATTTTCTTTCATTTATTTGTTTTCGATTTTACTTTCATCGTAGCTAAAATGTTACTTAATCTGATAAAATAACAATTGAATGTTTATAATTACATGTCTTTTGATGATAACAATGTTCTACAATTTTCGGGTACTCCATTTTCTTGAAAAATGTTGTTATTCCATCTTGAGGTAGGATTTCAAAAGATTGTAATTTCGTCGAATCCATATTGTAAGACAGATTTATGTATTAAAGTTACTAGTACTTACGTAGTACTCGTCGTTAAGGTTAAGGTCTATACCAGCTGCCCTTATAGATGGATACTTCAAGAGCTAATATTAAGTACACTTGCAAATATAAACTTAAATCTAAAGTTTGAATTTTCTTTTTAAAGTAAAAAGTAGGTTAATTAGTAAATTATTTAAATTTTTAAGTTTGATGCAATAATTTATCGCCCAATTATTAGTATTTGTTTTTCCATCAAAACCAAAAGCCAATGATAAAACCTACATAAAAATGTAAAACATACTTAATTAAGAAAATTAATTAAACAGACGAGTTATATGTTAATTTATAGTATAGAAATGTAACTAAACATATAAGCACCTAAATGTAATTAAAAATAATGTTCATTTTTACTAAACCTGTTTTAACTTCAGAATTTAATATGCAAGTATATGAAACTATTCAAGTCTAAGCCTAGCTTATAGCGGTAAAAAGCTATTAATCATCCTTAATACTTGTCGTCCCGGCCGCTGGATAAGGCATTGAGAAACTTTTTGTAAGCCTTCCGTATCCATCAAATTATTTTATAACGTTGTAAAATTTAGTTTCTTGTTAAATTGCTTTTTTCTACAAGGTAAGGATCACCACGCGACGAATATTGAAATACTAAATAAATTAATAGGGTACCAGTCATTATGACTACTTAAAGATCCATACTAATATACTATAAACTAATATTATTATAAACGCGAAAGTGTGTCTGTCTGATTGTCTGTATGTCTGTCCATCTATCTATCTGTTACCTCTTCACGCTCAAACCACGGAACTAATTTTGCTGAATTTAAGCATGGAGATTCAATGAGTCCCGAGAAAGGACATAGGATAGTTTTTATCCCGGAAAAATGTACGGTTCCCGCGCGATAAACGAATTTGGGGACAACCGAATTTTGGGCGTCATCTAGTAGATAACAAAACGTTGAAAGTATAATATTTAAAACTTTTATATAATAATATTATGATAATTACGTTTGTATTTGAAGGAAACCGCTGTTTTAACCTCCATATTACTATGAATGTGAAAGTGTGTCTGTCTGTCTGTCGGTCTGTCTGTCTGTCTGTTACCTCTTCACGCCCAAACCGCTGAACCGATTTGGCTGAAATTTGGTATGGATATACTTTGAGTCCCGGGAAAGGACATAGGATACTTTTATCCCGAAAAAATGTGCGGTTCCCGCGCGATAAACTAAATTTGGCGCAACGGAGTTGCAGGCGTCATCTTGTAGATTATAAAACGTTGAAAGTTTATTTTAAACTTTTATATAATATTATCGCTGTTATAACTTCCATTATACATTTATACAAGACTACATTAAATATGAAAATTATGTGCATGCTTTGCAAGTCCAACGTCGAACATGCACATGATTTAAATATGCTCGCTTATTCTCGTGTTATGTATTTATTTTTCTATTAATTTTACAATACTGATTTTAAAGTACCTTACCAGACTTTAGTGAAGTTACAGTTACAGTACAATATAGCCATAAATATTGTTACTCATGTTCTGAAAATTGAGATTGAGTAAGTTTGCATAATTTATTATTTCATATTTCTAATAGAATGAAAGAAGTAAGACATGAACAAAGCTACTTCAGTAACCGACAAAACGCGATGAGCTGAGAAATGGCTACTTGTTTTATTCAATTCAACACTGTTTCTAGTTTATAACATTTGTGCTGTAAATAATGGAGACTCGAGTTACTTTTGAAACATAAAAAATACGAAAGAAAAAATGGAAGTATATTTCTAAAAGTATATATTTTCACTGTCATATTGTTGACTGAAACATAATATTCTGCTTACTGCTTTAGATTCCATAGATTTTCATGTCTCTAACAAGATTTGAGTGGCAGTCTTCCACCGTACGTTTTTCGCTTAACTTTCTGCAACGCACACTGAAACTCTGGAACGAACTATCGCCAGCAGTATTTCAAGAAAAGAGCGTATTCCCTCTTAAAAGCCCAGCAACGCACCTGCAACTCTTCTGATGTTGCGAGTGTCCATGGGCGACGGTAGTTGCTTTCCATCAGGTGCTCCGTTTGCTTGTTCGCCCCCTAATTTCATTTAAAAAAAAACATTTTTTTATTCAAATATCACCAACCCATGCACTAAAGACTTTCATCGGATAATGGACTTGTAAAAAGTCATTCCTGCGCCTTATCTCTCGCCAGTCGTGTCGGTCGTCCGTCTTACTAGGTTATGTGAGTGTTGGAGTGATGATAGTGATATGATTTTACGGCATTTTTACTACATCACTGAATGATGGAAGAGAGGGTCTTATTGTGTACCGCCGACCGCGCAGGTTTCAATAATATCCAGTATCAAAAGCATAAAATAATCATTTTAATATATAGCTTCCACTCCCGAGCATGTCGCTGTTTCTATGCTATTGGTTTCGATACTAGCTTATTTCCTAATTTGCTATAATTAGCTATACTGCTATACCTATATTACCTATACGTCCTAAGCTACACGAGCTAAAACCTGGAACCCACGTTGAGTTTAAATGAAAACTAATTACTTACTAGCACCCAGGATCGTTTGGCGCTTTGGTATTTATTGAGTAACTTTATTACAATTTACATTTACTAATGATATCAGTTATCAGTGGAAAAGTTCATCATTTGTCAGTTGTCAGTGTTGTCACACATCAATACTAATATTATAAATGCCAAAGCGTGTACGTCTGTATGCTTTCTGTCGATAACCTCTTTACGCCCAAACCGCTGAACCGATTCTGCTGAGGTATAGATATACTTTGAGTCCCGGGAAAGGATATATAATACTTTTATCCCGAAAAATTGTCCGGTTCTTGCGCGATAAACGAATTTTTGTGCAACGGAATTGCAGGTGTCCTCTATAAAAACAATAATATTCTCTTAATTACTCTTAATTATTATAGTAGGTAGGGTAGGAGGAAAAAGGGTTTCTTTCAACTGAATAATAGAGAATTTACGAAATGATAAGAAAATTGATAATTGGTCCATACAATTTGTCGGTATATTAATATAGACCAAGAGCCTGCGACGGTCAGTCCTTCCTCAGTTTAGGAAAGCTGAAAGTTTACCTATTTGTGACCTTTACAGAGGCAAGAAGACCAGCAAATATTGAGTTTCGGTCGCGGTTACTTTAGGGAGGTATCCAATTCTGAAGATCTACCTAACCTTTGAGAAACAGTAAAGCTTAATTTCATAGCTTACATTCTTCGCGGTAAGTGGAAAAAAGCTCAATTTCACAGCTCATTAAACTTTCTTTCTTTTCAACGAGTTTCTTTTTTTGGACTAAATAAGTAATTAGTAGGTAACTATAACGGTACCGTAACCTTCTAAACATCTGACAAATTACTCAACGCCTTTCTTAATGCCCTACTTTACATGATATAAAAAACTTCATAATGTCGATCCCGTTATTAAATTTCTTTTGATAAAAATTTATTGCAAAATCCTTTTGTAAAAAGTAGTTTAAAACTCCGGGCGCTTTGAATCTACTTGTATAGAGCCTGCATTGAGGAATACTTTGTACTTGTAAACGTGTTCTCGGGTCGGGCCACGTGTCGGGACTCAATGGCAATGTCAATAACACGGGACACGTTGCGCATCATCCTTTTGTACAATATATATGTGCTTTCTTGTATAATACTAGATTTTGCCCGCAACTTCGAGCCCGAATTCGATTGCTGTGCGGGATATGTACAATTTTTATTAAAATGAAGATTACCTTTTTCCAGAACTCAAACTCTTCAAAATAGTAAGCGGTTTAAGTGTTACAGACACTTTCGTAGTTACTATAGTATGTCATGTCAGGCGTCAGGGACGTAGGTACTTTGGATTGGAGATAGAATTAAGTAATGGTGTAACTACCGAACATTTACAATTTTAAACAACTTTAAAAAGGAGGTTCCTGAATTGAACCGTCGTGTGTGAACCGATTTTGGTTTTCTTGATTATTGTAATATTTACCTAAATAATACAACAAAACAAAAAAGAACAATACAAATAAAAAATTTACTTATAGTCTCTTATACTTTATAGTATAAATTATTTATTTATGTTGTTCTATTTTTGTTTTGTTGACTATTACCGTGATCTCCTATATTCCTACTACAACACCAAATTAATTAGGAATGCATTTCATATAACAAGAACGGTAGCTTAATCAAGGCTTCGGAAAACAATCGAAAAGGTCACCGCCGTGATTAGTTTCTAGCAAAAATATGACGAGCCCATGGGATATTTGGCCTGCGACCTTCGTGAAATATGAGGTCGTGATCTCAACCTACAGCCTACGCAGTAAATAACACTTCTAATAAGCTAGCAGCTAGCTGTTTGTCCGTGTCCTAGAGCCGTCATTTAACTTTTCTCTCAAGAGTATGGTCAATAACATATTTTAAATAAATTACTTAAAAAATAAAAAATCAACAATGTGAAGAGTTCAGCATACGCCCACCTACGTATTCTCTGAAAATATGAATGATAGATATAAAATACCAATTATTTTATTTATTTTAGAACAAAATAGATTGGTTTTTAATAAAGTTTAATATTTACTTTTATATTGTTACACTATATAACTACAAATTTTATTATACATTCATATTATTTTACTTATCAAAAGCTCCTACTTTTAAGCTATAACAAATTCAATAATTTATGATCAGTTTACGACATTTTTACAACAACGGTTTTAAAGTTTTAAAACTTCTTACCAGTTTGTTCAATTAAAAAGCCTGGAATTTTATTGTGATTAGAATATTCTGATTAAATTCATGTGCTTTCTATAATTTGCGGGCTTTTCAGAAGTTTGTTTCAACTCGAATTTCCAAACGCTGATAAAACTTTGAAATGTTCTTTGATAATATCATAATTTAAAGCTATTTCGTATCAATCTTAATTAAAAACAAATTAAGTATATGGAACCCCACTACAATGCCGTCATTAAATTGACCTATATCATCATCAATATAGTACGACAGAATAATATTTTGTGTGCTCCAGAGAATAAATTGGTGTTACGTATTTAAAACTCCATAATTGTCAACTGCTGCTTCTCAAGAGCTTTTTAGACGACAAGAAGTGACCAATGATTGGCCCGTACACTTAAAATCATTTGCCTATCTGCCACAAAAAAGACATCAGTCTGTAGTATGAAATAAATATTCAAAACTTTTATATTCGTGGCAAACCCGATACACGTTTTTCCTAAAAATGAAACCACAAGAAAAATTACATCAAAAGGAAACTAGAACCACTAGCTGTAATATACATAAATGGCATTCAAACCTCCGAGGAGACGTCAGGATGAGTAATGAATTGTGTGCAGCTTCTGAGCGGAGGGTAATAAAATTTTACAGTTTTTCAACGTACAATAATAATATGAATGGCGTGGCGAAGATACGCGCTCCGCGGAGCGTGAGGGACAGTCTATGGGCGGCTGGGCTAACATGGAGACTGGAGAATTTCCAGAATGTAATATGTCGAGTTACACAATACTTTAGGTGTGTATGTGTCCTTTAGTAGATGTTACTGCGAAAGTAGCAGCGCTGAAAGAGTTACAGACACATAGCCACTAAAGTATTCATAATAAATAGTCGAATAGTTGTTATTAAATTGAAGTAAAAGAACTATTATTTTAGTTCTTGTTGTATAGCTTTTAGATAGGTACATAATTAGGATATTTTATATTGTAATTTTATGCGTATCTTGGATGCTCTAACTTCTATGTATGAAACTTAGATATTGTAAAATTCAATATCGTCGCAAAATCTCAATATATAAGCTGTTTCTATACTGAGTTAGCTTTAATTTGTTCTTCTAGTCGATTTCACCTGGGCGGCGTCCGCATGATCACCCTGAAACCTGATTATAAAAATGTGTGATACGATACTCACGTGTAAGTCAATGACTATAGAGTTCAAATTCCATAATAGAAGTTTCTCCTACAAGTAATTGTGCTGAATTGCTTTGTAACTAAAATAAATTTTAAATATGTGTGGTTATTAGCACAGGACTTAATTGACCACGCGAAGTAAAGAAAAAATGCACACAAGCAATATTGGCGGTAATATTTATTGCAATTTGCTGTAATAGATGCTATTTTTGCATTTCAGAAAGCAGAGAGAGGGGCTTATTTGTTAATAAAAATCGTCTCTAATTAATGTCAACTAAGTATAGTCTATAATATATTATATCATCCGAATCTGATATAATAAAGTCATAGTATAAATAAAAGTGCTCTTTCTTAAATATCAGACTAGATGACGTCCGCAACTCCGTTACATAAAAATTAGTTTATCGGACGGGAACCGTAAATTTTTTCATGTCATCCTATGTCCTTTCCCGGGACTCAAAGTACTTTCAGCAAATTCGAATAAGTGATTTGGGTGTAAAAAGGTAACAAATAAACGGTTTCGCATTTTATTAGTAGGATTCGGATGATGTTATCAAGTTGTCAAGATATTATTAAGATAGTTTATACGTGGGAGAGCCATGATTCGGCACGAATGGGCCGACTCGACCGGAGAAATACCACGTTCTCACAGAAAATCGGCGTGAAACAGGCGAAACAGCGCTTGTGCTGTGTTTCGCCGAGTGAGTGAGTTTATCGGAGGCCCAATCCCCTACCCTATTCTCTTCCCTTCCCTTACCCTCCCCTATTCCCTCTTAAAAGGCTGGCAACGTAACTGCTGCTCTTCTGATGTTGCGAGTGTCCGTGGGCGACGGAAGTTGCTTTCCATCTATCTAGTACTAGATAAATATACCTTTCAACTAATTTCTCTTTGTTACATAATATAGACCGTACATTACTAAAGTCTGCTTAAAATTATTTTTTTCGATAATTTAGCATTATATTATTCTCAGTACTTCACGAAACAGCTATCAACAGTTTTATTAAAAATCCTATTTATACTTTCTTTGAATTGTGATATATCTTCGAAACGCTATCGCCATTTCTTTGAAACGTGATTTAGCCGAGGATAATAATTGACTTCCATCGTTTAGTCTCATTGTACTGTAACCGAAAACTCGGTTAACTGTGAAAAATAAAAGACTGTCGGTAAAATTATACCGAAAAGTAAAAGAGCGTTTTGTTTTCTAATGTTCATTTTAAACGATGCCATTCCTCAGATTGCTTATATTGTTTGCCCCTTGCCTTTCATTAAGTGCTTACAATACTATATTGAGATTCTTTTGGACGAGGAAATTTTTTCACGCAACTAATACATAGTTGTGTACGTGGAATTAAAAATTGCTCTCGTCCGATCGTTCGATGGACAAATAAATCGTTTAAAAGTCGACGGCGGTGTTGTTAAATTTTTTATCTCTGGTCAACGAGAGTTGAACCCAGCATTTATTTTGACTATTCAAACATTATTCTGATATTGACATATTTTGTAGTGATGGTTTTCAATTTTCGGTTAGAAATACACGACTTCATGATCTTTTGATACTTGGTTATGATAATTATTTTATACTCTTTTATCTTTAAATTTTTTTTATATTTTTGATATTTTTATAGTAAATCTTCAAGCAGATTCGGATGAGAAACAGGAAGTTTCTCTCCATACCATTTTGACCTAAAGCCCATCGATTATTCTATTCTCTCGTTAATACCGAGTAGAAAAAGTTAGCAATATAATATTTTCTAAGTTAATATGTTAATAATATTATACTTTTCTTTTAAAGGCGCATAATTGATAATTCTTTTCACATTTTACTAACTTATCAAACCTCAGCAGAAAACGATCAAAATCTTGGGCTGTATCTAACGGAAACTTGATTAGCTTTGAGCACAATTTTTACCTATCTCCAGTAGTTTAATTATCAAAGAGAATATAATCACTACGTTTTACTAATTAATTCGAGACTTTGCGTACGTATTATGAACCAATGATAATGCAATAATCTGTAAACATTTTTCGAAAAAAAAAAATCTCTTTACGCCCAAACCGCTGAACCGATTCTGCTGAGGTATAGATATACTTTGAGTCCCGGGAAAGGATATATAATACTTTTATCCCGAAAAATTGTCCGGTTCTTGCGCGATAAACGAATTTTTGTGCAACGGAATTGCAGGTGTCCTCTACGTTTTACTAATTAATTCGAGACTTTGCGTACGTATTATGAACCAATGATAATGCAATAATCTGTAAACATTTTTCGAAAAAAAAAAATCTCTTTACGCCCAAACCGCTGAACCGATTCTGCTGAGGTATAGATATACTTTGAGTCCCGGGAAAGGATATATAATACTTTTATCCCGAAAAATTGTCCGGTTCTTGCGCGATAAACGAATTTTTGTGCAACGGAATTGCAGGTGTCCTCTATAAAAACAATAATATTCTCTTAATTACTCTTAATTATTATAGTAGGTAGGGTAGGAGGAAAAAGGGTTTCTTTCAACTAAATAATAGAGAATTTACGAAATGATAAGAAAATTGATAATTGGTCCATACAATTTGTCGGTATATTAATATAGACCAAGAGCCTGCGACGGTCAGTCCTTCCTCAGTTTAGGAAAGCTGAAAGTTTACCTATTTGTGACCTTTACAGAGGCAAGAAGACCAGCAAATATTGAGTTTCGGTCGCGGTTACTTTAGGGAGGTATCCAATTCTGAAGATCTACCTAACCTTTGAGAAACAGTAAAGCTTAATTTCATAGCTTATATTCTTCGCGGTATGTGGAAAAAAGCTCAATTTCACAGCTCATTAAGCTTTCTTTCTTTTTAACGAGTTTCTTTTTTTGGACTAAATAAGTAATTAGTAGGTAACTATAACGGTACCGTAACCTTCTAAACATCTGACAAATTACTCAACGCCTTTCTTAATGCCCTACTTTACATGATATAAAAAACTTCATAATGTCGATCCCGTTATTAAATTTCTTTTGATAAAAATTTATTGCAAAATCCTTTTGTAAAAAGTAGTTTAAAACTCCGGGCGCTTTGAATCTACTTGTATAGAGCCTGCATTGAGGAATACTTTGTACTTGTAAACGTGTTCTCGGGTCGGGCCACGTGTCGGGACTCAATGGCAATGTCAATAACACGGGACACGTTGCGCATCATCCTTTTGTACAATATATATGTGCTTTCTTGTATAATACTAGATTTTGCCCGCAACTTCGAGCCCGAATTCGATTGCTGTGCGGGATATGTACAATTTTTATTAAAATGAAGATTACCTTTTTCCAGAACTCAAACTCTTCAAAATAGTAAGCGGTTTAAGTGTTACAGACACTTTCGTAGTTGCTATAGTATGTCATGTCAGGCGTCAGGGACGTAGGTACTTTGGATTGGAGATAGAATTAAGTAATGGTGTAACTACCGAACATTTACAATTTTAAACAACTTTAAAAAGGAGGTTCCTGAATTGAACCGTCGTGTGTGAACCGATTTTGGTTTTCTTGATTATTGTAATATTTACCTAAATAATACAACAAAACAAAAAAGAACAATACAAATAAAAAATTTACTTATAGTCTCTTATACTTTATAGTATAAATTATTTATTTGTGTTGTTCTATTTTTGTTTTGTTGACTATTACCGTGATCTCCTATATTCCTACTACAACACCAAATTAATTAGGAATGCATTTCATATAACAAGAACGGTAGCTTAATCAAGGCTTCGGAAAACAATCGAAAAGGTCACCGCCGTGATTAGTTTCTAGCAAAAATATGACGAGCCCATGGGATATTTGGCCTGCGACCTTCGTGAAATATGAGGTCGTGATCTCAACCTACAGCCTACGCAGTAAATAACACTTCTAATAAGCTAGCAGCTAGCTGTTTGTCCGTGTCCTAGAGCCGTCATTTAACTTTTCTCTCAAGAGTATGGTCAATAACATATTTTAAATAAATTACTTAAAAAATAAAAAATCAACAATGTGAAGAGTTCAGCATACGCCCACCTACGTATTCTCTGAAAATATGAATGATAGATATAAAATACCAATTATTTTATTTATTTTAGAACAAAATAGATTGGTTTTTAATAAAGTTTAATATTTACTTTTATATTGTTACACTATATAACTACAAATTTTATTATATATTCATATTATTTTACTTATCAAAAGCTCCTACTTTTAAGCTATAACAAATTCAATAATCTATGATCAGTTTACGACATTTTTACAACAACGGTTTTAAAGTTTTAAAACTTCTTACCAGTTTGTTCAATTAAAAAGCCTGGAATTTTATTGTGATTAGAATATTCTGATTAAATTCATGTGCTTTCTATAATTTGCGGGCTTTTCAGAAGTTTGTTTCAACTCGAATTTCCAAACGCTGATAAAACTTTGAAATGTTCTTTGATAATATCATAATTTAAAGCTATTTCGTATCAATCTTAATTAAAAACAAATTAAGTATATGGAACCCCACTACAATGCCGTCATTAAATTGACCTATATCATCATCAATATAGTACGACAGAATAATATTTTGTGTGCTCCAGAGAATAAATTGGTGTTACGTATTTAAAACTCCATAATTGTCAACTGCTGCTTCTCAAGAGCTTTTTAGACGACAAGAAGTGACCAATGATTGGCCCGTACACTTAAAATCATTTGCCTATCTGCCACAAAAAAGACATCAGTCTGTAGTATGAAATAAATATTCAAAACTTTTATATTCGTGGCAAACCCGATACACGTTTTTCCTAAAAATGAAACCACAAGAAAAATTACATCAAAAGGAAACTAGAACCACTAGCTGTAATATACATAAATGGCATTCAAACCTCCGAGGAGACGTCAGGATGAGTAATGAATTGTGTGCAGCTTCTGAGCGGAGGGTAATAAAATTTTACAGTTTTTCAATGTACAATAATAATATGAATGGCGTGGCGAAGATACGCGCTCCGCGGAGCGTGAGGGACAGTCTATGGGCGGCTGGGCTAACATGGAGACTGGAGAATTTCCAGAATGTAATATGTCGAGTTACACAATACTTTAGGTGTGTATGTGTCCTTTAGTAGATGTTACTGCGAAAGTAGCAGCGCTGAAAGAGTTACAGACACATAGCCACTAAAGTATTCATAATAAATAGTCGAATAGTTGTTATTAAATTGAAGTAAAAGAACTATTATTTTAGTTCTTGTTGTATAGCTTTTAGATAGGTACATAATTAGGATATTTTATATTGTAATTTTATGCGTATCTTGGATGCTCTAACTTCTATGTATGAAACTTAGATATTGTAAAATTCAATATCGTCGCAAAATCTCAATATATAAGCTGTTTCTATACTGAGTTAGCTTTAATTTGTTCTTCTAGTCGATTTCACCTGGGCGGCGTCCGCATGATCACCCTGAAACCTGATTATAAAAATGTGTGATACGATACTCACCTGTAAGTCAATGACTATAGAGTTCAAATTCCATAATAGAAGTTTCTCCTACAAGTAATTGTGCTGAATTGCTTTGTAACTAAAATAAATTTTAAATATGTGTGGTTATTAGCACAGAACTTAATTGACCACGCGAAGTAAAGAAAAAATGCACACAAGCAATATTGGCGGTAATATTTATTGCAATTTGCTGTAATAGATGCTATTTTTGCATTTCAGAAAGCAGAGAGAGGGGGGCTTATTTGTTAATAAAAATCGTCTCTAATTAATGTCAACTAAGTATAGTCTATAATATATTATATCATCCGAATCTGATATAATAAAGTCATAGTATAAATAAAAGTGCTCTTTCTTAAATATCAGACTAGATGACGTCCGCAACTCCGTTACATAAAAATTAGTTTATCAGACGGGAACCGTACATTTTTTCATGTCATCCTATGTCCTTTCCCGGGACTCAAAGTACCAACTTTCAGCAAATTCTAATAAGTGATTTGGGTGTAAAAAGGTAACAAATAAACGGTTTCGCATTTTATTAGTAGGATTCGAATGATGTTATCAAGTTGTCAAGATATTATTAAGATAGTTTATACGTGGGAGAGCCATGCTTCGGCACGAATGGGCCGGCTCGACCGGAGAAATACCACGTTCTCACAGAAAACCGGCGTGAAACAGGCGAAACAGCGCTTGTGCTGTGTTTCGCCGAGTGAGTGAGTTTATCGGAGGCCCAATCCCCTACCCTATTCTCTTCCCTTCCCTTACCCTCCCCTATTCCCTCTTAAAAGGCCGGCAACGTAACTGCAGCTCTTTTGATGCGGCGAGTGTCCGTGGGCGACGGAAGTTGCTTTCCATCTATCTAGTACTAGATAAATATACCTTTCCACTAATTTCTTTTTGGTACATAATATAGACCGTACATTACTAAAGTCTGCTTAAAATTATTTTTTTCGATAATTTAGCATTATATTATTCTCAGTACTTCACGAAACAGCTATCAGCAGTTTTATTAAAAATCCTATTTATACTTTCTTTGAATTGTGATATCTCTTCGAAACGCTATCGCCATTTCTTTGAAACGTGATTTAGCCGAGGATAATAATTGACTTCCATCGTTTAGTCTCATTGTACTGTAACCGAAAACTCGGTTAACAGTGAAAAATAAAAGACTGTCGGTAAAATTATACCGAAAAGTAAAAGAGCGTTTTGTTTCTAATGTTCATTTTAAACGATGCCATTCCTCAGATTGCTTCTATTGTTTGCCCCTTGCCTTTCATTAAGTGCTTACAATACTTCTATATTGAGATTCTTTTGGACGAGGAAATTTTTTCACGCAACTAATACATAGTTGTGTACGTGGAATTAAAAATTGCTCTCGTCCGATCGTTCGATGGACAAATAAATCGTTTAAAAGTCGACGGCGGTGTTGTTAAGTTTTTTATCTCTGGTCAACGAGAGTTGAACCCAGCATTTATTTTGACTGTTCAAACATTATTCTGATATTGACATATTTTGTAGTGATGGTTTTCAATTTTCGGTTAGAAATACACGACTTCATGATCTTGATACTTGGTCATGATAATTATTTTATACTCTTTGATCTTTTAATTTTTCATATTTTTCATATTTTTATAGTAAATCTTCAAGCAGATTCGGATGAGAAACAGGAAGTTTCTCTCCATACCCATCGATTATTCTTTTCTCACGTTAATACCGACTAGAAAAAGTTAGCAATATAATATTTTCTAAGTTAGTATATTAATAATATTATACTTTTCTTTTAAAGGTGCATAATTGATAATTCTTTTCACATTGGACTAACTTATCAAACCTCAGCAGAAAACGATCAAAATCTTGGGCTGTATGTATGTAACAGAAACTTTGAGTAGCTTTGAGCACAATTTTTACCTATCTCCAGTAGTTTAATTAACAAAGAGAATATAATCACTACGTTTTACTAATAAAATAATTCGAGACTTTGCATACGTATTATGAACCAATGATAATGCAATAATCTGTAAACATTTTTTGAAAAAAAAAAAAGAAAAAAAAAGTCTGTTTTTTTTTTTGTTTTTTTAACTATTATTCAATTTTTGTTTAGATTATGTAAAATATAACGAATTTTCGAATTTGCCGCGTTTTGCTAGGTTCAACTCTGGTTGGCCAGACTCTATTTCCTACCGTCTCTTGGACTATTGGAGCGCAAACTTTCAATAGTCTTATCGCTTTGATGTCACTTTGTATACTGAACCTCTTAAATCTTTTGCAGCCCTCTTTAACAACCCTTATTTTTGTCGCTTAACCATGATTTAAAATATTTATAAAATTTCAGGTTGATTTAAGGGAAAAGACCTAATGGCAGACACTTTAAGGAAACATGAAACATTTGAATGTTATAAAATATATATTTACTAGATGATGCCCGCAACTCCGTTGCGCCAAAACTCGTTTATCGCGCGGGAATCGTACGTTTTTCCGGGACAAAAAGTATCCTGTGTCCTTTCCCGCGACTTAAAGTATCTCCATGCCAAATTTCAGCAAAATCGGTTCAGCGGTTTGAGCGTGAAGAGTTAACAGACAGACAGACAGACACACTTTCGCATTTATAATATTAGTATGGATGAAAATAAAGGATTGATAACTTCTTCCATCTCTTCAGTAACTCTTACAAAATAAAACTATTAAAATTTATATCTGACAAATCAATTAAAATATATATTATTGGTCTTTTTGTAAACTTAGTCATAAGTACTAATAGATGACATCACAAAAAACGAACATCACTAATAGTAGACACCAATATGAACTAATAGTTGACATAGAACATTTTACATTTTTGCTATTATTAGGTCTTTATTTGCCATTTTTCAAAAGATTTCATTTACTTCATCATAGTAACTACATGCATCAGAAATATTATCCATGTTGTCTCCAGATTCTATTCATTCTTCTTCCATGCTGAAACTATCTTTCCTTTTATTTTTATTTTTCATATTTTTTTCCTAGCAAATTTATTTTCAGACTTTAGTCTCCATGCTTCTTTTGCCTCTTCTTTTTTCTTCTTTCTTTTCTCAGCTCTCCTTTTTCTTCTTTTTACTGCTACAAAACTCAAAAAAAGCAATCGATTTTTAGATCAGTACAAGGTCTAATATTAGACACCAAGTTCATTTTTAGGTGCAGTAGTTCTAAGTTCTTAGATTGTTAATAGAATTATATTTTCAGAGAATAGTGATGATTTTTGCAGTAGAATAAAGTACAAAATAACTTTAGTATGTATTGCAAAACTCAAAGATGAGATCCATGTCATCTATTAGGATTTTTACATTTTCAAGAACTAATAGTAGACAACCTTTATATTGTTAGGTAAAATTGATAAAAAATCTTAAATAAACATTAATTAGTGTATACAACATGACCATTAATTCAATGAAATTAATAGAAATTACAAAAAATCTAATAAATGTATTCAAAACTTACGTGAGAAATTTCGCCTTCTTTAACCTATTTGCTAAGAAATTGCCGAGCGCGTGTTGACGATGTTGATTATTTACGAAAACTGATCCCATTTTAAAAATTTTGTTCCCGAAGGGTCTTTAATATATTTTTTCAATTCAACAGACAGCTTGAGAAGCTTTTAAAATTTACAGTGGTGAGAAATAATTAGAGTAATTCTTATTTTTATGGTATTTTTGTCATAAGTGTCATCTATTAGTTCAGTGTCTAGCATTAAGTATTTTACCTTAATTATGGATGTTTTTTTTTTTTTGTTAAAGACTGACAGAATTATGTCAATTATGTTTTGTTTACATATTTTAAAAAATGGACAGTACGTTTCAATTTTTATTTTATAAACTGGCACTACTAAATTTACTGGTAGATGCTGTAGATATACTATTTGCTATTACCTAGTGGTACTGTAATAAATTATTAGTATCCAAAATACTCTATCACTTGTGTATTTTTAACGATTTGTTCTTTGTTATCTTTGTAATTCTAATAAAAACGATAATAATTGTCGTTAAAAATGATGTAGGTACTCAAATTAATACTTATAGTGCACCCGTAGAACAAAATAATGTATTCATAATTATGTAATTCGGTAAGTTTATTAGGTGCGAAAGGGGATACAATACCTACAGAGTACAGACTACTAACTATATTCTGCTTATAAATTATTTTAATTTATGTTTTTAATTAGTCAGAGATCGATAAAAGCCTACCTAATTCAATCCCGTTACCTGTAGCTTCACTAAAAAAATAAACGCAACAGACATCTGTGAATTTCTCCGGTCAAAGTTAAAGTTAAAGCTAAAGGATGCCATATTTAACTATAACCATAACTTTAACTTTAACTTTAACCACGCCTCTGGTACAACCCACCCTAAAAAGGTACCATCATATTTTTTATTTTCAAATCATAAAGTGATAAATTCAATAAAAAGATTTATGTGCAGTTTATAATATTATTATGTTCTGATATTATGTACTTTAGATTAGATATTGTAAATAAAATTTTCATGGTCGTACTGACAAAGGATAGTAAATTCGATATGATCCCAGACAGTCTTGTCGTAAAAAGTAAAACTGTATTTTAAAAAGATAAAACCGACTTCAAAATTGTACATAATTGAGAATTAAAATTCCCTATCTCAAATAACTACTGAACCGATTTTGATGAAACTTGCAGTATTCCCTAAATTGAACAATACCTAGTATCATTCAGATCGGAAAAAAAGAATCATTTAGATCGGACTTGTAGTTCCGGAGATATGCGTGCACAAACATAAAAATATACATACATACACTTTTGAAATTCGGCACATTTGTTCAGAAGCTGTTATAGATTAACACTAGCGACCCGCCCCGGCGTCGCATGGGTACAAAATATATAGCCACTGAAAAAATTATCAAAATCGATAGCCTATGATCCTTCGCGTGATCTCTTCTTATCTGTGCCAAATAACATAAAAATTGCTCCAGTAGTTCGCGAGATCCCTTTCAAATAATTTCCCCAAGTTTTTTCCAAATTCTCCTATTAGTCTTAGCGTGATAAAATATAGCCTATAGCCTTCCTCAACAAATGGGCTATCTAACACTGAAATAATTTTTCAAATCGGACCAGTAGTTCCTGAGATTTGCGCGTTCAAGTTAGCCCTTTCAAATAATTTTCTCAGTTTTTCCACATTTTCCTCTATTTCTTCGCTCCTATTAGTTTTAGCGTGATAAAATATAGCCTATAACCATCCTCGATAAATGGGCTATCTAACACTGAAAGAATCATCAAAATCTGTTGCGTAGTTTTAAAGATTAAAGGGAACAAAGGGACATGAGGGAAAAAAAGCAACTTTGTTTTATAATAAGTATAGATCTATATGGACGAGGCCGCCAATTTTTGCTGATTTTGCAATTATTTTTTTCCGCCCTTTGTATTTTAAAAAGTATTGTGTTTATCTTATGCTCGAAATCTGATTCTAACGAAGAAAACAAAGTGCTCAAGCATGCATTAGAATTATTTGAGTTCCAATAATAGTCCAAAAATATATTTACAATTAAACATAAAAAAAGGTAAGAAAATAGCTTAAAATATACAATCCGCCGTGGAAGAGGTGCACTTTAACTGTCGCTGTAGCAGTAAGTATGACAGATTTGAAGATAAATCTGATATGTTATGAATACTTATATATTTATTTATTTATTTATTTACTTATATAAATGTCTATTACCTCATCTAATTCTTATAGTATTTTAAGATAACTTTCTTTATAAACTTTTTCAAATCAAATGAATCGTTAGAAACATCATTTCTACCCCACATTTTAAACGTCAACAATAATACCGATTTATTGTTATCGTTGGGTGTTAGGGAAGGTAAAATCGGGAAGTGGCAACGCTGAGTTTTTACGTATTCTATGGAAAATCTCGTAATATTCGCCATTTCTCGACAGTTCACATTTGAACCTCAGTCGGGCTGTGTACACAGTTTTTTTCAAAGGAAGTTTTTTTGTGACACAAATGTAAGTATTACTGTTTCACATAAAACGATCAATGCATCATGTGAGTAGTCAAAAGGGCCATGTTTGGGGCTACAATACAAACCGAATTGTGTATTATTTACAGAGATAACTTTGATTTTCTCTACGCTATGATAGCCTCTACGCTATCATTTTGGTGCTCCAACGGCATATTTCTCAACGCTATGATAGCGCAGAGAAATAAATTCCCTACAATTTAGGTGCTTCAACGTCACAAGCAGCGTAGATTTTCTTTCTCTCGCAAAATTTTTCTGCGTGATATCAGCAAAAATTGGCGGCCTCACCCATATAGAATGGCCAAAAACTGGGCAGTTCTTGAAATACATAATATTACATACATACGCGTCGAATTGATAACCTCCTTTTTTTAAGTCGATTAAAAACCATTCAACAGTGAAGAAGAGTGTTTATAAGTTACATAACCTAGCATCATATCTCTGCTGGCATTATTTATTTATAAAGTAAATATACCTAGTATGTAGTTTATAGGTAAGGGAAAAGACTTAATGCTAGACACTGAACTAATAGATGACACTTACGACAAAAATGCCATAAAAATAAGAATTACTCTAATTATTTCTCAACACTGTAAATTTTATAAGCTTCTTATGCTATCTGTTGATGTGAAAAAATATATTAGGGACGCCTTCGGGAACAAAAATTTAAAATCGGATCAGTTTTCGTAAATGATGTGACCGCGTCATCACGCGTTCGGTAATTTCTTAGCAAATAGGTTAAGGAAAGCGAAATTTTGCACGTAAGTTTTGAATATATTTATTAGATTTTTTGTAATTTCTTTTGATTTCATTGGATTAATGGTCATGTTGTTTACACTAATTAATATATATTTTTTGTGATTTAAGTTTATTTATGTTTATTTAAGTTTGTTTTAAGTTTATTTATGATCTTTTATCCATTTTCCCTAACAATATAAAGGGTGTCTACTATTAGTTCTTGAAAATGTAAAAAACCTAATAGATGACATGGATCTCATCTTTGAATTTTGCAATATATACTAAAGTTATTTTGTACTTTATTCTACTGCAAATATCATCACAATTCTCTAAAAATAAGACTCTATTAACAAACTAAGAACTTAGACCTACTGTACCTAAAAATGGACATGGTGTCTAATATTAGACCTTGTACTGATCTAAAAATCGATTGCTTTAGTTTTGTAGCAGTAAAAAGAAGAAAAAGGAGAGCTGAGAACAGAAAGAAGAAAAGGGAAGAGGCAAAAGAAGCATGGAGACTAAAGACTGAAAATAAATTTGCTAGGAAAAAAATATGAAAAATAAAAATAAAAGGAAAGATAGTTTCAGTATGGAAGAAGAATGAATAGAATCTGGAGACAACGTGGATAATATTTCTGATGCATGTAGTTACTATGATGAAGTAAATGAAATTTTTTGAAAAACGAAAAATAAAAACCTTAAAATGAAAAATGTAAAATGTAATGTAATGTTCTATGTCAACTATTAGTTCATATTGGTGTCTACTATTAGTGATGTTCGCTTATTGTGATGTCATCTATTAGGGTTTATGACTAAGTTTACAAAAAGACCAATAATATTATTTTTTTATTGATTTGTCAAAGAATAATTATAATAGTTTTATTTTGTAAGAGTTACTGAAGACATGGAAGAAGTTATCAATCCTTTATTTTCATAAATTATAATATATTTTATAACATTCAAATGTTTCATGTTTCCTTAAAGTGTCTGGCATTAGGTCTTTTCCCTTACTTAATTATTTACCTACTATTATAAACTAATGTTTCCGACCACCTTTATTTGTATTGTATTTCGGCAATTTGGTAGTAACATGGTAGTAAGAAACGATTTACTTAACATAAATTCTTGAGACTTTGTGGTGTGGCTAACTTAACAGTACTTATCTAGTATAATTTCCAAATAAAATCCAAATGAACCCCACTACAAAGACAAATTATGAAATCTCTTGCCAGTTGCCACGTTCCCAAAAGTTTTTCATTGTTTTCTTCATTCTAGCTATACTTTTAGTCCATTGAAATGTTACAATTTTAGGACCGAATATTGCATTTATTAGAGGACGCAATTTTATTTTCGGAATATGTTGGGGGGCTCAATAGAAGCTTAACCTCAAGTTTGTGGGGTCGCCGCCTTTGTCCCCCGGCCGCCATCTTGAAAAAAGGAGTGACAACACTATTTTCGTGATATTTCGGAAACTATAAGTCTTACAGAAAAATTTTAAGAACATAATTTGTTGCAAATTATTTTGCCTACAAATATGTTTATATAATTTTTTACCCTAAATTAAAAAATTAAAAGTTATAAGCAAAAAAGTGATAATTTTTTTAAAGGTTTATTATAGCTTTTTAACTTTGTTTAATACATTTTACAAAAAAATTACCTTAGAACAACCTTGTTAATGATCTTTTGAGAAAAAGATCCCCCAATCCCCCGATCTCATGAAATTAATTTTCTGCAGATGCAAAGGAAACTGTGAAAGCATGCGTGCCTGCAGAAAAGCAGACCTAAAATGCTCTACAGTATGCCTACTATTCTGTAACGCTTTTCAGACCTGCTTTTCTGCAGCCACAGTCTGCAGTATGCCTACTACATTACATAAATATATGCAAATTGCAAACTATACCATAGTATGCCTACTATACTAGTCTGCACATGCCTACTATACTATAAAGCATTTCAGGCCTGCTTTTCTGCAGCCACACATGGTTCCTCAGTTTCCTTTGTTTCTGCAGAAAATTAATTTCATGGGACCGGGGGATCATTTTCTCAAAAGATCTACTTCTCATCTACAAGGTTGGTCTGAGGTATTTTTTTTTTGTAAAATGTGTTAAACAAAGTTAAAAAGTGATAATAAACCTTCTAAAAAAAATTCACTTTTTTCCTTATAACTTTTTAAATTTTTTATTTAGGGTAAAAAGTAATATAAACATATTTGTAGGCAAAATAATTTGCAACAAATTATGTTCTTACAAATTTTTTGTAAGACGTATAGATTCTAAGATATCACGAAAATAGTGTTATCACCCCTTTTTTCAATATGGCGGCCTGTCCCCGGGACGCCCCACTAACTTGAGGTTAAGCTTCTATTGAGCCTCCCAACATATTCCAAAAATAAAATTGCGTCCTCTAATAAATGCAAAGCAAATGTAACATTGCAATGGACTATTTTATTGAATGGCGACCTTGTCAGTTGACATTTAAATTTATTTGTTTTCTCAGGGATTTGTTGCAACATAATATAAGTTAACGATTCCTTGTTTAACATTTCACAAAACGACAGGATCCAGAGGTAAGTACCGATAATAATGGCCGATGTTTCTTATTAGACGCTGCGCACACTATGACCGTTTAGATCTTATTAAAGTATTAAGTACTTAGAGATTATAAACCTCCGGCTTCGGCTTCTGCCGAAGGTTGTGGCGATTGCCGATTAATCGGCTTCGGCTTCGGCTTTGGCCGAAAATAGACCTTCGGTCGGACACAAAAGTATATTATACACAATTATTAAACAATATACTTTATATAATTTATATTGTTTAATAATTGTGAAATTATTATAAATATTTTTAATGGGTCATGGAGTTATCGTTGTTACAATTACAGTTCTCATAATAAGAAACCACAAGCATGAACGATATGAGAGGTTTAGACTTTAGTTTGTAAGCAAGATGCGAAGCTTTTTGAGACGTCCTATACAAGCTGCGATCCAGTATCGGGACTTCAGGAAAGTATATTCTCTATAAAAGATGAAAAAATTCCCAAAAGTCTTTTTATGCTCTCGTTATTCACCTATTATTTATTATTTAAATATAATTAGACAAAAATAATTAATAATAAATTCCTGCGAAAGCTTACGTTGGTTATCATAATAATTATGTCACCACGATAACACTTTTTTTGTTACCATCGTTGTGCCGTTAATAAATTATTGTACCGTTGATATTTTTTACTTTATAGTTTATAGGTTCTACTCTTGACTGTTATGTGCGACACAGTTTTCGTTGTTATAAACTGAAGTTATTGCGACCTCTTTAAGGTGGATGTTTGTTTGCCTGAACTGCCCTTAAAATTTACAACCAAGGTCGATCTTGATGACTCATTTAAACAGAACGTATAAAAATCTACACCGTGTCTGAAACAGTGTTTTGAAATCATAATGATAATAACTTTATCATTTTCACTTCTGTATTCTTCCTATACTTAGATACTAATAGGGAATGCAAAAAAACAACAACGGAAAGAAAAATTGTTGGTTCCTATTTGGCTCAACTCACACTAGGGCGTGCTGTGGCCATCTAGGGCAGAACAATGGGCAAAGTCGATGCGTCGCTACGTAAGCATAATATTGTTGCCTACGGCATATTTGCATCTCTTTTGTTCCACTTTGTAAGTACTTGCTATGAAAATATTATGACGTTTTTGTAGGTACTTAAATAATATTATAGTCGCTTCGACTTTTGCCCCAGTATGAGTTAAGCTTTTAACTCTACATAAATAGGTTTTTTAGTCAGAATGTACTCTTGTCTTACTTTTGTTACTTTAGCGTTTTTTGTGTCCCCTATTTTAGACAATTTTAACTAACCCAACGTCAAATAAGTTGAAAGATAATAACCGAAAAGAGGATCAAAACTCAAGCCTTTAATCTTTAACTTAAAGGTCAAATTGTATATTAGAACTTTTGTCTTTTCATTATAAGCTCCTTTAAACTTTTGCCTTGATTGGGACCAAAGAAATTTTTGGTGACTATTTACTCTTTAAATATTAAAACCTAGGTAGAAGGTAATTATTTTCAGCGTGTCTAGGCTTCACAATATGGCACTAGCTTGGGGTACCTATTAGGTACTATTCCTGTAGAATTTGTGCACTCTAATTGTAGGGCGAGTAAATTAAACACAGAATACTGTGTTTAATTTACTCGCCCTATCACTAAGAACTACCACTCCGGCTGGTGGATGATCAAGAAGAGAGGCTCGCTCTGCCCGGGCGACCATCTCCTATTTATCACAGCCCCGGATCTAGGGGGGGCAAGCCGGGGCCCATGCCCCGGGCGGCAAATTCAGGGGCGGCAAAATTCACACTTCGTCATTTATTTAACTTTGACCACGGAATAAATAATAGCACAAGTACAGCAATTTCATGGCCATATCAACTTGACCGATACCCTGAGTGCGTAGTGAGACGTGCTGCACGAACATTAATTATTCGCGAGACGCGTTCAAAATACGCGCCCAGCTCCCGCTCGCCTGCAGGAATCGCAGAGCTCGTTTTAGCAAACTAAAATTGATTAAAAATTATTTGCGATCTTCTGAGCCAGGAACGCTTATCGGGTCTTGCAATCTTAACGATAGAAAAACGTATTGCACACTGGGCTGCTGCAGTTATCGCCTCAGGCGGGTCCAGCAGCTCAGCGACACGCGGAGAAGAGGCACCATTGGGTAACCAAGGGTGCTCCTCCTTACCGCAGCACCCGAGGAGTCTACATATCCAGACCCCACCCAGGCTGCCGGGAATGCATCAAGCATTTCCCAACGACGAAAAAAAGGCGGGGCGGCATTTTTTAGTTTTTGCCCCGCCTTAAAAAAAATTGAAGATCCGAGGCTGATTTATCATCCCCACTACTAGTGGGCGTGCCTATCTTTATTTATCAATATGCTACAGTTCCCATCGGTTTTAATTTCCTCTTAGGAGAGTCCTGTACAAAAGAATCAACATTCGCTCTATCTATTTTATGCGCGGTCTCAAGTGGGGGCAGATGTCACAAGGCTAGAATCTACATAAGCTTATTTGCTATCCGTTAAAAATGTAAGCCTTCCCAAAAAAACTTTGCTTTAAAATTTAAATATTTCATTAGGTCATCGATTTATTTATCCAAAGTGTGCCCACCTGTTCGTTAAAAGTTACGCGTTTTGCAATGACATAATGTTAAAACTTTCAACTTTGTAGACTCATTAAAAGTTTGCCAATTAGCTCAAAAGGGAAGTTTAATAAATGCGATTATATCTGAATAATACTATATCCTTCCTATAACAATCTACTCTTTCTTTTAAACTCTCTGACAGTTGTTATAGATAAGTTTCCAATGTAAACCATTTTTTTTTCCTTCCTTATATTCAGAGTACCCTATAACTCGTGTTAAGTGTTAACGAGATTTTTGGGTGTTAAGCTGACGATTAGGCTAACGAGGAAGTTACTGGCACCGAGTAGGTATATATGTACTAATGTGCCTAATGAAGTAACAACACGTAAAAGTTAGCCGACCGTGTACTGTACCTTCACGTTAGGATTTGTCCACATCTGTATCATGATCGCGTATCAGATCTCCGTCGCGATCGTTGCGTCGTATCGAGTATGCGTATCCTAAGTGTGGACGCCTATTTTTGACCATAGCGTATCTTTCATCGCGTGAGCCACAGATCGGCCAAAAACCACGTCCACATACGTATCTTGATCGCGTCGTATCTTGATCGATCCTCGTATCGAGCTAGTGATTCATTCAGTCAAGAACTCCCAGAGCTCAGAGTGCAGACATGGACCCAGAACTCATATCCGTTATAGCTCAGAGTGTAGCTATGACAAGTGCTTATTTTATTGTGATAAATAAACACAGGATACAAAAAAGGCAGACCAGTGGTAATGACATAGCCGTATCATGACAACGTATCAAAATTAATCCACACTAGATCATTCTGCCGATCATGATACGCGTATTTTATACGATACGTATCAGATACGCGGTTAATAACAATAATAGCGATCGGGGTGTATCATGATAGACGAAGTTTATCATGATCGCGATCATTTTGCGTCTACACTAGCGATCATGATACGCTTCGATGCTACGCGACGGAAATCTGATACGCGATCATGATACAGATGTGGACAAAGCTTAAAAGACAAACAATATAATGTTTATTAGGGTTCGATAACTTAACAATAAGTAACTGCTAATATGTAAAATGGTAAGTACTTACGTAAAAGAAGTTTCCATAATATAATACAGGATAACTAATTAACTATGTACTTCTCGAAATCATAAGTATGTAGGTACATACATATCCTAGGTACTTTTTAGGATTCCGTAGCCAACAAGGAACCCTTATAGTTTCGGTCTGCCCGTCCGTCTGTGCGTCTGTCCTCGGTTATCGCTTTCCCACCTAGGACAGCGCATGTAGGTATAACCTTCTCAAGTTAACTTATAGAAATATAGATCTATACCACAGACATAGAGATCAAGATAGATAACGCACGTGTATACGTACTTCACGTGCCATATCGCGTTCCCAGACGACGAGCAATGCTCGTCTTTCAAAAGTCTGTTCTTTAGTCTGCTATCAGAATCGGACGTCAATCGCAATTCGCAATTTTAAAAATGCCTAAATACCTAAAAGTGCCGTATTGAGCTGTAGAAATTCAAATAGAAACGTTGGCCTAGATAATGGACACGATTCTTATCATCGGTACGTCACAGTAGGTAGGAAAAAAGTGGCACGATCGTTTTCATACAAATGGAGCGACATGTGGTATCTTCTTGATCTATGTCTGTGATCCGTACCTACTACCTACCTATTATGTTTAGGTATGTACAATATTTTCGCATATATGTTGCTCAAAGACCGAAATCGCTCAGTGAGCGAAAAAATAGCTCACAACGCGTTGTGGTCACAGTGAAACAGCCACGACGCGAATTTCGCGTCGTGGCTTTAATGAAAACGGCCACGACGCGTTTTGGCAATCACAAAAAGGCCATAACCCGTAATTCGTGTAGTGGCTGATATGCTATTCGTTTTTCTTGATTTGTTCTTGATTGATTAATCATCCATAAGTATGGAAGATTATATTTGAATTACCACGCGTACCTACTACAAAATATTTTTTCTTTTACTAAATCACTGCATAACTTGTTTATCATTATTATTTATAAAATATCCATAGCTTTATACTATCCGTACTAATAATTATTATTAATGTCTGTCTCTCTGTCTGTCTGGCACAACGTAGTAGCGGACATCAACTAGTAGTATTATATTTAAATTATATTAATTAAAATAAAACGATATTTTATTATTTATTGAGATCAGATTACTTTACTTATACATATATTTAAAAAAAACAACAACACGTTGCGCCAGACAGACAAACACATAATATTAGTACGGATAGTATGGAACTATGGATATTTTATAAATAATATAATGACAAGCACGTTATGCAGTGATTTAGAAAAAGAAAAAATATTTTATAGTACGCGTGGTAGTTCAAATATAATCTTCCATACGTATGGATGATTAATCAATTAAGAACAAATCAAGAAAAATGAATAGCATATTAGCCACGACACGAATTTCGCGTTATGGCCTTTTTGTGATTGCCAGAACGCGTCGTGGCCATTTTCATTAGAGCCACGATGCGAAATTCGCTGTTTCACTGTGACTACAACGCGTTGTGAGCTATTTTTTCGCTCACTGAGCGATTTCGGTCTTTGAGCGTAACATATCTACTTAGCAAAATCACATTAAAGAACTTTATTTCTTTTTTTTAAACGGGCTTTGGCCCACCACACATTCCCGCCACTGTATCTCTTGTGTCGCCAGGATCGACAGCGGTATCCAACCACAAAAACCCTTTGATATGATCTCAGGGAGTCCGAGGGACATGCTAAAACTGTCTTGGGACCCGCAACGAAATTAATCAGAAGAAAATAGGAGTAGGAAGATTCCAATTTCCCTCCCCATAAAAGCGGGAGACAGCACAAAGTTGCAATGACCGAAATTCAAAGAACTTAAGGGGGAGCACCACGGAAATAAGGTTAATAATTGTAACCTCCATATTCACAACACCCCCGATGCACCACCTACCTATAGTAGCCCAACGGGCGAATCGTCGATTGACGTCACGCTATCCAGCGCGTACGTCCAGATTAGGCATTGGCGTGTCCTTCCTGATGCGTCATGTAGTAATCACCGCTTATTGGTGTACGAGTTTTCTCGTGCGGTCCCGAGTGATACCATAGTCAATTCTAATGACTATAAATACAATGTAAAGAACGGTGATTGGAATTTATTCCGCTTCCTCATTGCCGCTCATGACGGAGCCTTAACTCGGCCGGACTTAGACGTCAACGAGTGCGCGGAAATTATGACAAACACATTTATTTATTGTTCCGATGTAGCCTTGGGTCGTAGACCTCTTATAAAAGATCACAACTGTAAATGGTGGAACAGTAAACTTCTTAATCTTCGTCGGGAATTTAGAAGGGCCAGGCGCAAAATTAATAATCTTCGTAAATCTGGCCTCAATCGTTCGGATGATAATTACATAATTAGTTTAAATAACCTACGCATTTCAAGGTCACGCTACCGCGCCGCCGTTACGTTAGCAAAAAATAATATGTTGAAGAATGCCGCGAACAGACTAGATAAAGAGGGCCCCTGGTCCTCCTTATACCACGAGCTTAAACCCAGTAATAGTAATGAGCCAAGCTTTTTCTCAAATATTAAAATTAACAACTCTTACACTTGTAGTTTAGACGAAACGGCGAAGGCATATCTAAACGTTCTCATCCCAGACGACGAGCCCTCCTTGGATGATGAACACCATCGCGACATTAGGAGTAGAATGTTAGACCCCATTCATACACCGGTCTCAGATTTACCAACTTCGGAGGAGTTTAGTAAAATAGTAAACCTTTTGCCTATAAAAAAATCTGCAGGCGAGGATAAAATATCGAATATTATGATAAAACAAGCGTGCTTAGCGGCCAGTTCATCGATTCTACATGTTTACAACAGAAGTTACATTTCCAAAAATTTGGCGCATCGGTTGCTTAAAGTTAATACCTAAAGCGGAAAACAAACCTCCAGACGACCCAAAATCTTACCGTCCGATAACGTTACTGCCTTGCTTAGGTAAATTACTAGAGCGTCTCATCGTACCTCGCCTGCTACCCGGTGGCCCTAAATTTCATAGTCATCAGTTCGGTTTCACCGCCGGGAAATCGACTGTTGACGCGGCTATGGAAGTTAGAAAAATAGTAAATCTTTCGGAATCGAAATATGTGGTTGCCATTCATTAGATATCTCCGGCGCGTTCGATCATGCTTGGTGGCCGATATTATTATTAAAACTAAAAAATCGAGGTTGCTACTCTAATATTTATGCCATAGTACGTTCTTACTTTTTTAATGGTCAAACTAAGCTTCGACTTGGCCATTGTACACACGCTAAAGATTTAACTTGCGGCTGCCCTCAGGGCTCTGTTATCTCGCCAAAACTATGGAATTTTGGATTTGATGATTTATTAAGTCTTCCCCTACCACCGCTGTGCGTACTAGTTGGCTACGCCGATGACGGTTTTCTAATCGTTCAAGCAAATTCACGTTCCGAAATTGAATCTAAAGCCAATGATAGTCTTAATTTAATATCGAGCTGGGGTAAACGTAACCGCCTGAAATTCGCCGAAACCAAATTCTTTTAAAAGGTTCCCTAATCCCTTATATCTTCCGCTAGCATTATACTTGACAATATTAACGTTAAACGCAAACAGTCACTCTGTTATCTTGGTTTTTACTTGGAAAATTTACATTTTTAACCAACTTACAAAAAACGAGGAGGTTATATGTTCGGCTGTGGATTTTTTTTTTTTTTTTGTATGTTCAACGATTACTCCGCCGTTTGTGAACCGATTTTCGAAATTTTTGTTGTGTTGTATTAGGTTTCACTCCAGTTTGGTACCATGTTCACAAAAGTGGTGACCTGATGATGGGATCCATGAGTAATCGAGGGAACTCCTCGAAATTTATATGTAAACATATGGTGATTTTGGTTTTATGAGAAGCATCCTAAGCATATGCTACCAAAACGCAAGATTTTGCACCGAGGTATATTATGGTTCCGAAGCTACTAAGAGAACTCCGGATTCCTTATAGATACAAGTTTGGGAGTTTAGGCGCTGTTTTAAGAACTGAAAGCATATGCTACTATGCAAATTACATTCATCATCATCATCATCATTACCACGTCAGGGTCACCAATGTTACCAAATTCAACCTTATCTCCAGAGCATAAGGCACACATTTGACATTGCTCCTGAGAAGTTAAAGTTGCTTCGATAATGTAACATTCTGTTCCACTTCGCCGAGATATTCTGGAAAACAACCTAATTTCAACCTTTTGCATTGCGTTTAGCGTTCATAGTATAATAACGCATCGCATCGCATATCTGCCAGCAGGGCAATCGCGTTATTTTTAAACGTTTCAATTCAGGTTCACACCTGCTTTGGTTGTGGTTCAGTTACGGTTCGGTTCCGCTGCGTCTGAACAAATTTCAGTATCGTGCTAACGTTCCAACCGCAACTCAACCTCAGATGGAACTCGAACGGAGCGCAACGTTTGACCTTTAGACAGACATTGCAGCGGACCAATCAGCGCCCTTCTGATTTAGTTTTGATTGGCTTAAATATGAACAAATTTTTTCCGATGTGTTAGTTGGTCAATTGACAAATTGTTTATTTACATATGACACGGGTGAAGTTATGTTGGTAGAACTTATGAGTGTGAATGATTATTACTTGGGGTTTTAATTTACGTAGTTGAATTCATAGTATTGTTTTACTATAATATGTATTTTACAAACGCCGTATGTATAAGTGTTGAATAGTGACTTGTGAGTTGTGACTTGTGACAAAAGTAGAAAACATTTACGTAAAGAAGTAATTAGTAATGTCAAAATTCAATTCACTTTATAACAAACTAAAATAGTCCGTAGTGTTATTTTACACCTTTGAAGTAAAACATAAGCTTATATTATAATTTGATTATAGCTTATGTTATATTTTTCCATCGATTTTCGTCAATTTAACACACCAAATTAAGAAACGTTTCTGAAACGTGCGAGTAGAAGTAGCATTGTATCAACTTTTTGTTTTGACAGCGTTTGCGCTTCGGCTGAGGTTCAGTTACGTCTCAACTGGCTGTCAAAACGTTAGCGCGATACCGAATCGTTCTAAAAGTCGATCAACGTCCGAGTTTCATTTGCGGTTCAGTTGATAAAATTTAGCGCGATTGCCCTGCAGGGCTGTCAAGCAAGCGCGCGGCGGCGCGGGCGCGGGCCGGGTACTATGCACAGAATACAAATTACTCACGGAGGTACTATGTGCGCTGCGTGTGCTTGTCGCACATGTCGAACGAGTGCCAGCCTATTGAAACTAGTCCGGTGACCGGCTACTTAGCACGTCACACGTGTTCACTTCGATTTTTTTTAATGATTGTTTAAAATTATCTGCAGGCTGCAGCAGATATTATAATATTTTGTAAGTGTGACTGTAATAAGATACGTAGAATAATATACACGTGTATTATTCTACGTATAGTACGCGTTTGCTTACTAGGTAACTAAAAAGAGTGAAATTATTATTTTTAACAAAAAATTAAAACCGACTTCCAAGGTAAAACAATAATAACATCCTTATAATATGAACTAAAAAGTATTAAATAATTATTCCTATCTAATAGTGCCTTTTTACGAATTCGGCTAAAACTCAACTATTTCTGTACTCAATCTTCATAATTTTGAAGTCGGTGCCAGTTCCAAAAGTTTCAAATATTCTGTCAGAGAACAGAAGATTCATCTGGTACCGACTTCAAAATGATGAAGATTGAGTACAGAAATAGTTGAGTTTTAGCCGAATTCGTAAAAAGGCACTATTAGATAGGAATAATTATTTAATACTTTTTAGTTATAAGGATATTATAAGATAATATTATAAGGATGTTATTATTGTTTTACCTTGGAAGTCGGTTTTAATTTTTTGTTAAAAATAATAATTACAACATATAATTCAATCCGGTGAGAAAGCGAAGCGCAATTTTTACTCCTTTACCAAAATATCTACGTCGACATGGGGCCTCTCTTTCAAAACCCTAAAATTAATTTACACCGCTACTTACCTAGGCAACATTTGCTACGGGGCCCCCGTGTAGGCCGACAGAGCAACAATCAGCGCGGCTCGTCGCAAGTTGCTACAAAGCCAACGTCTTGCTCTTATATTCTTATGCAAAGCTTACAGGACCACAAGCACCGAAGCCTTGCCTGTGTTAGCCGGAGTTTTACCCGTTGACCTTGAGATTCAGCGTCGTGCGACAATGTATTATCATAACAAAAACATTGACAACCCGTTCTTTTTAAGCGCTCGCGATAAAATTAAAATAGCAAAATTGTTTGAACCTTTAGAAAACTCTGTGCAAACCTAATCTCCGAATGGCAGTCGCGATGGGACTGTTCCACCAAAGGGCGTCATCTTTATAATTTTTTCCCTAATATTCGTGAACGGCTATCCAAACATTGGATGGATATTGATCACTGCGTTTCTTAATTCCTGACCGGTCATGGAAATTTTAAGGCCAAACTTTACGGATTTAAACTAGTAGCATCACCCATGTGCGAGTGCTCGACCGAAGGCAACATGTTTGAACAAACCGCTCATCATGTTCTCTGGGAGTGCAGTCTCTGGCAGGACGAAAGAACTACTATGCTAAACAACCTATTCTGTACATCTGGAGTCGCATACTACGGTGATCTCGTGGACAGCGCTAGGAACTTCCGTGCCTTCAAGCGTTTTTGTCACAATTATTATTGGCAACAGTCAAACACAACTTTATTTCTTGTCGACGGTCAACCTTTGAAAGTTTTGAGAAAGAAGTTCAAACTGTAATAAATACTTAGTTATTTCATATTTCAACAATAACTATCCTAACTTCAAAGAATCCTACTTCGGTGTCCTTCAATATTAAATTCTTGAAGTTCTGATTTGAGTAGAAGTAACTTAGTACCCATTACTTACCTTTTACCTATTTGGTATCTGGTATGAAATGAAGAGCTGAATTATTTTTATGAATTTCAGTCTAATATTACGATTTAGGGCCGAAAAAGGTTCCTGACCCACGAACCCGATACCTCTCAGTCGTACAGTCTCTATTGTCGAGATATGTTTTCAGTACTTACATCAGTCAAACAGATAGGTAAGGAAAGCTTTCTAACCGCAATCTTCACCAATACACAACTAATATATATTCTGTGCCAATACCAATGTCATCAACAACGCTTGTTAAGGCCGTCCCCCGAACAAACGATCCTTAACCATGCATTTGCCGCGTTGCCGAGATCGCACCAAAACCAAACCAAAACCCTATTTTTTTACTTATCTTAGTTCAAAATTGACTAAAAAATTAAAACGAAACGAAATGGAATATGTAGTTTATGATATTGTCGATCTATTGGCGTGTGTTTCAAATAAAAGTAATTTGTAAATACTAAGGAGATGCTGAATGTATGCTTGAATTTTAATAAATTGGTTTTACTTTGGAAGCTGATATCATGAGTATTATAAACAAAAATAGAATATTTAAAACGTGGAAAGGAATGTTGATATACCTACTGAAGATTATTGCTGTATTTTATTATAACTATGTAGCTTCCAAATTATGAGTTTATAAGGCTCTAAATACGGTAAATTACGGAATCTCCGTAGGGAAGGCCCTTAATCGACAGAACAATTATTATAGTTTTCCGCAATAACTAGAAAATAAAAATTAAATTAAGACACCTCAGTCACTTCAAGTCTTCAACTATGTCTCAGAAATACATGGCGAATAATACCTATCAAACACGTCTATCACTCCACTATCCACAACCCGCGGCTCCCCGCGCCGGGACTTTATATTTTGTGGCTCGCGTGATGTTATAAACCATTTTGAAATTCACGCCCACCGAAAAAAAATACTGTAAAGTCATCGTGATAGTCGTGAAATTTTTTCCTCTTTTAAATCGTTAATTTTGAAGAATGTAATTTTTTAACCCTAAAAATTTTTTGTTGCGGCCCGCGTCACCAAGACCAAAACATGTTTGTGGCCCGCATGAAAAAAAGTTGTTTAAGAGCTCGGGCTACCCTCGAAATTCCCATACATACGTAATACCAAAATCATTTTCTCATACGAAAATATTTAACATGTTTGAGTTATTTTTCAGCTTAAAATGGTAATTACCTAAGTTCCTGTACAAAAATAAACTTCAAAATATTTAAACACTAAAAAATAGAGTAAAACACTAAAAAATATATAAATAAATATTAAATTTACTACAAAATATTTCAATTTTATTATTTATTATTTATGTTATCAGCTACACATTCCTTTTTTTCTTTTCAATTTTCATCCACTATTGCAAAAATCGGAGGTTTGCACGATTTTTACGCTCTGGGAACTCCACTATTATACAAATTTTCATAAATCCTTTCTTAATCAGTTTGACTGACATAGTTAATATTTACCCTGCCAATATTCAGTTAGAACTGGTTGAACTGCAAAATCATCAATAATTGAAAACCCTTTTTGTCGAAAAAGTATCGTCGAAACCTCAAAATTCTTTAGAAGATTTTGTAGATTTTTGGAAATTGGTACCAAAAGAAAACTGTTCTGCAAAAACTGATCTAGCGTTACAGTTTTTAATAGTTTTGGATCAACATAATATTATGTCTGTGAAAAAGTATTTTCAGACCTTAATTATGTTAAAAATAAATACCGCACATCATTAACTGAGCAACTTATTTCTGACTTGTTGCTACTTTCAACATCAGATTAATCATCCAACATAAATAAATTGTTAAAAGACATACAACTGCAAAAATCTCATTAATATCAAAAAATAAATTTGTGCTTATATAACTCATTGAAGTTTGATTGGTATTTAATTTAATCAAGTTTAAGTTAATGGCCCGTTATAAATGTCGGAATCCACCGTTTGGCCCCACTGTAAAAAAGGTTGAGCAGCCTTGCTATAGAGGTAAGAACGACAAGACACTATGGAGTTTCAGTCGCTATTATTTTAGAAGGTTTCCAGTTCTGCAGGTCAACCTTACCTTCAATGAAGTTTATAGATCAATCATTTTATCTTATTTTCTTGTGATATATCTATAAGAATCTCATATTCTACTGCCAGATTTTTGTAACTAAATTTTGGATTTTATTTGACTTTGAGGTGGTCTGGCAAGTTCTTAAAATAATAATTTAGCTTACTCCTTCTCTCTCTCCTTTCTATATAGCTATTTTCGCCATCTATCAGCAAAAATAACCAACCTAACGCTACTTTTGAGCGTGATCGACTCTATAATGTGACGGTCACAACAAAAATTTTTTTTAGAGTTTAGGTGTTTTAAAAAAAGATGGCAAATTTTTAATGCCGGTATCATTTGAATAACGCCGTCACGCAGAAAAGTTTGTAATTTTATTCATGTAAAAGTAATTTTACTGTAGTTAAAGACAAAAATAATGTTTTTTATGTGACCGACACTACAACTCGACACTGTGATCTTACAAGCCTATTATCTTATATATAAAATTCTCGTGTCACAATGTTAGTCCACGAACTCCTCCGAAACGGCTTTACTCATTTTTACCAAATTTTATATGCATATTCAGTACAGGGCCGTGCCTGACGGGCGTTCATTGCGTGCACCGCACGCAGGCGGCCGAAATTAAGAGGCGGCCAAATCGTTACAAGTTGTTTACTGGGCAAAAATATAATCGGTTTGTTTTCATTATACTCGGCGCGGCGAACCTTGATCCCTATGACACTGACAGCTAATGTCATCATATAACATTGTAGTGGCGTCACCATTAAATTGGGATCATATTGGGGGCGTCTAAAAATGCCATTTAAAAATTTTACGTAGCTTTATACCATTGGTAATGTATTCCGTTGATATTTTTAACAAATCTTAACATTTACGAGAAGTTATCTCAATCTCAATTTATGTTTACGTCCTGCAAAACTTACGTCGTGTGACGTTTATCGACTAGGGCGGCAAGTATCGATAAAAAATGTCGGTAATTGAAACGAGTGCACAACGTTCCTTATATAGTTTACACTTTACAGTGAAAGAACTCAGCGCTGAAAGCGAAAAAAATGTTTTGTGATTTGTATGGGTACGTTTTCAAGTGGCAACAAAGGGCCGCCATTTTGTTGTTCACAAGCAAAGTAATCTCGCAAACGCACAACAAACTCCCGCGTTTCACTGTTGAGTACAGTTTTTCGTTGTCTTTTCGGCATTTTTCAATACCAGCAATAACAAAACAGCAACAAAAACAAAAAACAGTATGTAATAACAAAAAAACAGTAATAACAAGTAACACTCCGATAACAAAAACACGTGGCGCATACAAGGCGTTAGGACTCGTACTGAAGAAGCGAGCGCTCGGCGCCCGCGCCGGCCGCCGGGCGCCAGCCGCCGAGCGATCGTCGCATCGTTAGTGACCGACCAAATAGTGTGGCTATATCTAAATATATCCTATAATATTATAACCTACAATAACAATTATTTTTCAGACAAAATAAATAAATGGGGAACATTCATTTTCATGATAATTAAATATATACTTAAATAGCAAAAACGTGTTCACCGGGTTAAAAGTCCGTATACGAAATTTTGCCGAACGAAATGCACAACATGTGAGATCATTTTAATTATAATCTAAGCTGGAATTGGAGCTAGATTTTTTATTTTTTTTAAGTATCTTTGAATAATCCAACTCAAACCCGCGACAGTTTTGTAATTTTTTTCATGTTATTATTTTTGTTTAAATTTTAAATAAAAAAATGTTTATTTTGTGCATTTTTTTTTCTTAAATTTCATCCAAACATATAAATCTCATAAAACCGGTTTTTAGCCGGTTTTTCTTTTCAGAAACCGGTTTTCGGAACAAAACCAATATTTTTTTTCGTTCTCGATTTCGGTTAACCAAAAACTGATTTTTTTCCCGGTTTGATGCCCTGTGTATAATAATAAACATTAAAAATTAAAGTAGTTTTTTTTAATGTTATCCTGGGTGCAGCCATACAGACTGGCACGCAGGCGGCCATATACCCAGGCACGGCCCTGATTCAGTAGGTCTGAAAATCGGCTACTCGGTACTTTATATATTGATAAGTGCATTTGTTGAATAAATAATAGTAAATTACAACCTGAGACTGACGGCGACCATTGTTTGTGCGACGGGACGGGACGGGACGTTACCATGTTAAGGCGACGC
Organism: Lysandra bellargus; assembly: GCA_905333045.1. Classification (NCBI taxonomy): domain Eukaryota; kingdom Metazoa; phylum Arthropoda; class Insecta; order Lepidoptera; family Lycaenidae; genus Lysandra; species Lysandra bellargus. The sequence continues at coordinate 2,916,297 of HG995340.1, read as the reverse complement.
CTTGATAATTTGGCTGTAGCGATGCCGATTTTTCTCAGCAATGACTAAAGCTAAGAAACTAAAGTTCATTGTCAGTATTCATCATGTCTTTGTCTTTGAATTGCCCATAGCATTACACGATTGGACAACTTTTATAACACAGAATTATCAATCGAAAAGACCTCTGTAAAAAAAGGGATTCCTATTTTTCCAACAGAGGAGAGTGATTTAAGGTTCCAAAATTTGTACATAAATTGGTTGAAGCATACACTTTAATATGTGCATAGCTTATATGAAATGTATTTATGGTTTTTAAATTACGCGACAAAAACCATTTTCTTGCTTATGCCCTTTCCATTTTTTGTTGTTCCATTGCTTGTTTTCTATGAGAGGCCGGCCCGGCCTCTCATAAAAAACAAGCAATCTAAAACATATCCAACACGGTTTCTTACTTTAACGCGGCGTCACCTTAACATACTTATTTAGTCACTTCAATAAAATAATAATATGCTCGAAATACTTTATATCATTATTATGGCAAAGCAACGTTTGCCGGGACAGCTAGTATCTTTATAAAAATGAATTTTCTCGAATCTCAAAAACTATATCGGTATTTAATCGTTTGAACAATCAGTGTGTAACAAAATATGACAAGAATTTAAAATACACAACGTGAAAACTAAGTCAGAACTTCATCACACAAAACCACACTCAGCCGAGCTCACGACATAAATGGCAACTTTGCTAGAAAAGTAATGCTTAGAAATTGTTGCTTCTATAAAATCTTAATAGTACCATAATGCTGTGACTACAATCAAGTATTTTTATTACCAAAATCAGGTATTTATTTTCTTAGTCATACACTAGACTTTTACATGGAACTGCCCCTTATGTATTTTTCAGCGCGTGCGTGCACTCTTTTGCCAGTGGGCAAGAAATCCAAAAATATTTACAAATTACAATCACGCGGCCCCCGTGATGTACCTAAACCTTTTTGGCAGTTTTTGGAAGTCGCGACGCGGGCCACTAAGAAAGTCTCGTCGGGACTCGGGCCGCAAACCGCAGATTGAGTATAGCTGTTTTAAGGCGACACCTTGATAATTTGGCTGTAGCGATGCCGATTTTTCTCAGCAATGACTAAAGCTAAGAAACTAAAGTTCATTGTCAGTATTCATCATGTCTTTGTCTTTGAATTGCCCATAGCATAACACGATTGGACAACTTTTATAACACAGAATTATCAATCGAAAAGACCTCTGTAAAAAAAGGGATTCCTATTTTTTCAACAGAGGAGAGTGATTTAAGGTTCCAAAATTTGTACATAAATTGGTTGAAGCATACACTTTAATATGTGCATAGCTTATATGAAATGTATTTATGGTTTTTAAATTACGCGACAAAAACCATTTTGTCGCTTACGCCCTTTCCATTTTTTGCTGTTCCATTGCTTGTTTTCTATGAGAGGCCGGCCCGGCCGCTCATAGAAAACAAGCAATCTAAAACATATCCAACACGGTTTCTTACTTTAACGCGGCGTCACCTTAACCTGGGGTTCCCGAAGTTTTCGCCGCGGCGCCTGGTGCGCCGCCGTGGAAAGGCAAGAGGGGCGCCGTTAGTCGATCCTCCATCCCCGAAACCACAAATATTATAAAATAAAATTATAATATATGCATCTAAAGCAAGTAGGTACATAGATGATTAAATATTTGTTTTTTTATTATTTACCTGCTTGACCTAACTAAATATAATCATTAAAGATCTTTACTTATGTGGCAAGTCGTCGTGCAAGTTGCGAGGCAAGTTGCAACTTGCACGACGAATCACGTCGGGGTCACCAATGTGGGTATATATTAATATAATGTGCGTAGGCCAAAGGAAGATCTTCCGACCGAGCGAGGTGTTATGCCCGGTCAGGCCGAAGCCCACGTGATACATTTCAGCTGTCGTATATATACTGACGCGCTTAGAAAACTTCGATAGCGCGATGCAGGAATGTTAGGCGAATTGTGGGTGCCGCCACACTTATATCTTTTTAACCGACTTCCAAAAAACGAGGAGGTTATATGTTCGGCTGTGGATATTTTTTTTTTTTTTTTTGTATGTTCAACGATTACTCCGCCGTTTGTGAACCGATTTTCGAAATTTTTGTTTTGTTGTATTAGGTTTCACTCCAATTTGGTACCATGTTCACAAAAGTGGTGATCTGATGATGGGATCCATGAGTAATCGAGGGAACTCCTCGAAATTTATATGGAAACATATGGTGATTTTGATTTTATGAGAAGCATCCTAAGCATATGCTACCAAAACACAAGATTCTGCACCAAGGTATACTATGGTTCCGAAGATACTAAGAGAACTCCGGATTCCTTTTAGATACAAGTTTGGGGGTTTAGGCGCTGTTTTAAGAACTGAAAGCATATGCTACTATACAAATTATATTCATCATCATCATCATCATTTTCACGTCAGGGTCACCAATGTCACCAAAATTGAACATAACAAAATATTCAACCTTATCTCCAGAGCGTAAGGCACACATTTGACATTACTTCTGAGAAGTAAGTTGCTTCGATAATACAAATAACATGCTAGAGTGCACAGCTGTCACACTTACCAATCACGGCCACGGGCGGCCGTAGACTTCGCAAGCGATACTATGTATTACAATAATAAAGATAAAGTTTAAAATCATATGACAATGAAAGCCTCGCCGCTGCCGCGCTGCTAAAATTCCGGTTTGGCGCGGCTCTGGCACGTGTCCACTTCGATTTTTTTTAATGTATTGTTCAAAATTATCTGCAGCTGATATTATATTTTGTAAGTGTGACTGTTAACAAATTGTAATAAGATACGTAGAATAGTATACAGGTGTATTAGGCCCGATTCACACCGGAATGGCGCAGGCGAGGCGAACAGTTTCAGTGTCATATGATTTTAAACTTTATCTTGATTGTTGTAATAGATAGTATCGCTTGAGAAATCTACGGCCGCCCGTGGATGCTCGTGGACTCTTGCGGCCGCCGGCGGCGTCAATTTCTCAAGCGATACTATGTATTACAATAAAGTTTAAAATCATATGACACTGAAACTGCTCGCCTCGCCTCTGCCATTCGGTGTGAATCGGCCCTAATCTACGTATAGTACGCGATGATTTTACTAGGTAACTAAAAAGAGTGAAATTATTATTTTTAACAAAAAATTAAAACCGACTTCCAAGGTAAAAACAATAATAACATCCCTATAATATGAACTAAAAAGTATTAAATAATTTTTCCTATCTCATGGTGCCTTTTTCCGAATTCGGCTAAAACTCAACTATTTCTGTACTCAATCTTCATAATTTTGAAGTCGGTGCCAGTTACAAATGTTTCAAATATTCTGGCATCTGGATTCAGCTGGTACCGACTTCAAAATTATGAAGATTGAGTACAGAAATAGTTGAGTTTTAGCCGAATTCGGAAAAAGGCACCATGAGATAGGAAAAATTATTTAATACTTTTTAGTTCATATTATAAGGATGTTATTATTGTTTTTACCTTGGAAGTCGGTTTTAATTTTTTGTTAAAAATAATAATTCTATTATAGCTACCTAGGTGAAGTAGAGCGCAGTTACAAAATATAAAAATATTGGGAGCCCCTTGTTTATACAACGAACAATACAGTTACCTGAATTAAAATAGAAAAGTAATTAGGTATAGGATAGGTTATTACTTATTACCTATTAATATTTCTATATTACCTAATAATATTTCTTTGTCATTACAACTCGTGTAGTACATTTAACTCAATTCTTAAAACTGGCCACATTTGTGCCTCCGTCAGTAAAATGCCACATTAAAGTTATTTCAGAAATAGTTGTCCATTTAACTCTTATTGTTTCATTTGGAATGCGTGGAAAGCAGTCATTCTAAGTGGACGGCTCAAATGTCTATCTTATTCACCCATTGATCTTGCGATTATAAAATAAGGAAGAAGAAAACGAATATTGGAATAAAACATCAATTTATTCAAGAAATGAAACCCTATGGTCATTGTCATATTGTATGGAGCACTCCATAGTTTTAAACTACTTACACTAAAGTACTTCAGTACTGTTGGTTACATCTTTGTGTAATTACAATGTTCCCTTTAGATTGTTACTCGCGATCAGTGTATAATTTAAAATGGAATGTTGATATTTTCCTTAACAACTTGGGTGATACACTGATGTAACGGCCCGGGCGCACGATTGATAAATAGTATATCTTCGCATCGTGCATCGCACTACTTGCCATTTGCATTTTGATCGACTCATACGCAAAATAAAGTCTACTTTTCCACAAAAACTATAAAGGGAAATAATCACGTTGTGTGTAAAAAGTAGACTCTAATTTTACGTATCCTAAAGTGGATAATCTTGCGATTATCGGAGGCATTTCTGTCGACCGTGGCGCGGGTTTACGTATGTATGAGAAAATACTTTTTTCTATATGTTTGACTTACCACAACACGGTAGTACTTAACAATAATATTTTATTTTAAAGAGAATTTGTAACCCTAACATCTTTACTCCCCAAATCTTGACTATTTCTAATCTGTTGTATAAAATAAATACTTATACATTGAAGTAATATGCAAAATATAATTATTATTATACTCAAATAGAGTCAACGTCAGGAGAAAAGGCCGTATATTTGAAAATAAAAGGCATGCACTGGGCAGTGGCGAAGCGTCCATATAACCCGATTCCCATCGGCTTCCCTTAGGGCTTAGAAAAATCGAATATATGGGTCAACGACATATTTATCTAATAAATATTTTACATACCTACTTAAAAAACTTTGAATTCACAATGTTATATGCAATAAATTTTTCTCTCACTTGAAATACATAGTTTGAATTAATAACTATCGCCTACAAATTTTAAAAGGCAATGCAATGTGCGGGCGCAGAGAATCAAATAAGCCGCAGGATTAGCGGCTTATTTCTCCATACAACGACAGTTCATAGTAAGCATCTGTCCTTTTCATTCCTGTGAACTGGTCGTCATGTTCTGTCTCGTTCTAGCACGCGCGATATATACTTGGAAATAACTCGATGCCCGACGAGTTATCACGGAGAAAGGTTAATTAGCAACGCACAAGTGCAAGCGAGATAGATGAGTCATGAAGTAAAATTGTTATGATTCGAATTTAAGAATGAATGTAGCGACATTATACTTTTGCCGGCGCGTAATACATTTTATTTTGGTAGGATTTTTTGTAATACGACTTTATTAAGAATGCCTTTAGCGGTACTAAATATGACAGGCGCGTAATACATTTTTATTTTGCTGGTTTTTAGATTGACATGTTAATATGGCGGATAGTGTGTTTATAAACAACATGTCGTTTGTTTTGTTTTGTCGAATTTAAATTTTGTTTTAGCGTTAGAACTTAGAAGAGTGTCGTGAATTAAATTAATTTATATTGTGACTTGTGAATTGTGAGTCGTACGACGTAATCGTGTAGTTCGGAAAATATGGCATTAATTCAGAAAGACTGTTGTCTGACAGATTATATTTTGCTGTCGAAGGAAACTTTGTTTTCCAAACTTAGTTTTGAAAATTAAAAGCATGTCATTCAATTATAAATTACCAAAATTGGTAAGTAGATTTTTTACTCCGGCTTCCCTTCTCAAAATATTCACCCCTCGCCACTGGCACTGGGTAAATGCTTACGAGTTACGATTTTACAGTTGATGCTCGCATTATAGTGTCATAGAAGTCAGTGGCGTTAGGCAAAAACACTACCTACTAGTAGAAATGTTACAAGCAAAGTTTGATTGCTTGTGTGAATGTTATTTTGCCTTTTTCACATAATATTTATATTTAGTTAAGTTACTAAAAAATTAAATTGAAGCGTATAGCGGCCTTTACAAAACTGCCACCATTTTTGTTAAATTGACTGTGCTAGATAGAAAGAGGACATACAAATTGAGTTGAATTCTTGTTTTACCGTTTAAACCACTGAATCACAAAATAATACATTATAGAAGTGTGTTTGGCATGCCCGCGAAAAAAAGTGAGGTACTTTAATACGTTTTTCCTTACCAATAAAAAGGCTACAGTGAATAAGCTACACAATATTTTATCTCTGTCTGATACGCGGTAAAATTTCCTTGATAGACAACAGATCGTTGCATAGCATAATATAGAATATTTATTTATTTATTGTGTAACTATTTTGAAAACATTGCGTAGCGCACTTATTGAATAACATTTTTATTAGTAAGAGGTTGCTCTTGAGTAGTTTAGAACGTCGGTTCACGTCCTAGTCCTAGTGTCTGGCGTCTCGGCGGTGGTCGCGGTCCCTGTCACGGTCGCGGTCGCGGTCGCCGGCGGCGGTGTCGCGGTCGCGCCGCTCGCGGTACCGCTCGTCGTAGTACGGCGCGGCGCTAGTCCGCTTAGCGACGGCGGGGTCCGCCGCACCCGCGTCGGCTACCGCCTCTACTGGTGATTTGCGTGCTCTGAAAATAAACATGTTTTTTTTTTCTGAATAAAATAATATGTTGGCGACTGGCTGGATTTCTGTTTTATACTTTTTTACTGTTTTCGAAATCTTTACTTTTATATGTCATATTTATGCATAATTACATTTTATATTTTTGTTACACAATTTATCGAGACTCGAGAGAATACAGTTATCGTTGCAGTTCGAGTGTATCATTTATTAAGCGCTTATATAATAATAAATATAATAATATTATCAAAATAAGCGCTATCGGAATAAGCGCTTTAGTTGTTATTTTTATCTTCATAATACAGAATATGAAACTTTTTTTAGAATAATCATTGTCCTACTTGTGGTACCCATTGAGATGTATGGAGTTGACACCGCAACGCAGTGCTTGGTCACATTCAAGAGACGCTATATAGCCGCAGTGCACTTAGTCGGCCGCGAGCTCTTCAGCGCACTTGACGCATGACAATTATAAAAAAACAAAATAAAAGTCACAAAAATGCCTTGGTGTGTCTTAGAATATTGTAAAAATAATTCCAAAAACACTTCCAAATACGACGGCATAACATTTCGTCGGTTAGTATTCTTATTTAATTATTTTCAATTAAAATACGAACATTCAATTACTATAGTTTGTTCGTTATAAGATGATATGGGTGACAGTTCTCATATTCCTTGCTACGGATTTTTTTACAAGAAAACAAAAAAATCAAAAATATGTAATAAATTATATTCCATCTACCAAAACAAATGTTGCTAAATGCTAACTTATTTTAATAAAATTACAAATATTAACAGTGAAATAGGAGCATGAAATTATTGATACGAAAATATTTGAAAAATGTCAGATGCATGAAACGGAACTTATGCCGATAGAGATTGACACTGTTGAATCGAAATCAAATCGATAAAAAGTGCGGCCATCTTAAATCGCTAGCGCCACTCTGAAACGTCAGTACGAAATCGATAATTTCGATTGCAATTCCTTTACGAATTGATTCGATATTTTTAAATTACCGATTAAAATCATCGATATTAACTCATTTACTAACAAAATACCTAAAAACCTAAACCAACTTAACCTATTATGCATGCACATTAACATAAGATCCCTAATTAAAAACTTTAACTCCCTCGAACAATACATACTCTCTAGTCAAGTTAAAATCGATATTATTGCCATAAGTGAGGCTAATATTTCTGACTCCTTAAGTTGCTTGTTTAACATAGACGGATATCAAATGTGTACAGAATTACGTAACAAGAGAAGAGGGGGTGGTATTATTTTGTACATAAATAATAAATATAAAACCTCCATTTTAAAAAACAAATAACTACACTTTGAAACCATGATTATAAACGTAACCACTTCCGATAACTATTCTGTTAATTTGGTCTCAATATACCGGCCTCCTGATTCCAGTAAACACCTATTTTTAAAAGACCTAGATACTCTTCTATGTAGCTTAGATACTAATGTGGATCTTATTCTGCTCGGGGATGTAAATATAGACGTAAAAACTAAAAATTTCATCGAACATAAATACTGCAGCATCCTACACAGTTATGGTGTTATATATTTAGTTACAATATAACTAAAACTTGTATCGATCACATATTTGCAAGATCCCGTACTCAAGAACTATTCACTGCGGTGTTAGGAACTACACTGGCCGACCATCGAGCAATCGTTATCGCCTGCACGAGTAGAATGCAATGAAACATTGGTATACAGAATGCTCCGAAATGTATTACTATATTCAATAAGGAATTGTTAAAAAAGTCACTAGAAAGTATAAATTGGCATAAGGTTACTGACATAAATGACCCTAATCTAATATATAAATATATTTATGATGAATTCAATAAATGCTATAAAAAATCTGAAATTAAAATAAATTTAAGGCAAAATCCTAAGAGATCTATAAATAACTGGATGAATGGCAAAATAATCAAAGCTTGTAAATTTAGAGACAAATTATTTCATGAATGGTTAAAAGACACAAATAATAAAATAATCAAATTAAAATATAATAAAGCTCGGAATTACGCAAATAAACTAATATTGAAATTTAAAAACGAGAAAATTAACAAAGAGACATACGAGAACAGACACAATCCCAAAGAACTTTGGAACATATTGAACAAACTTACAGGGAGGATAAAATTATCCTTAGACCGTGCTATATTAGACGCTTTTGGAAGTAGCACTATAAAACCAATTGACATAGCCAATAAATTTGCAAAAAAATTCTCCACAGCTGTCAAAAACATAATCGATAAATGCAACATAAAACTATTACAATTATCCACTTACTGTAAATCGACTGATTATTCATTTTTTCTTCCTAAAGCAAACCCGGTAGATGTTTCAAAAATAATTCAATCACTTAAAAACAACAAGTCACCTGGGTTCGATCAAATACGAGCAATAGACATTAAATCTATATGTCAGGATATATCTCCCGTGATTGCCAAGCTTATCAACTCATGCATAGAACATAAGATTTACCCTAAAAAACTGAAGACCGGAATCGTTAGGCCCATCTTTAAAAAGGGAAGTAAACGTGATTATGACAACTACCGTCCCATTACATTACTTCCAACTATTGACAAGATAATTGAAAAATATTTATCACATAAAATTCACTCATATTTCTGTAAAAATGGCGTAATTAATGCTCAACAATATGGATTTCAACCTCATAAAAGTACTACACAACTACTGTCTGCCTTTACGAATCTTATAAATGGTCATCTTAATAACAAACTACATGTACTTGTGGTATTTATAGATTATACAAAAGCTTTCGATACCTTAAGGCATGATAAGCTAATAGAGAGACTGGAAGAATGTGGTATAAGAGGCCTTTTATTGGATTGGTTCAAGGATTATCTCAAAGATCGATCTTACCGCGTAAAGGTAGACGGTAGCTTGAGTGATGAAGTCCTAGTAACAGAGGGCACTGCTCAGGGGTCCGTATTGGGCCCACTTCACTATTTGGGATATGTTAATAATGTCATCCTTGTCATACTATTTTGTGTAATATTCCAATTCGCAGATGATACATGTATGATTGCTGCTGATAAGGATGTTAATGTTGCTCTTAAAAAGCTTCAGAGGGACTTTGATAGCTTGGTCAAATGGTCACACGACTCAGGTCTTGTTTTAAACCCCAAAAAAACTAAAATGATGCATATATGTCCATCACACAACAAACAGACCCTTCAACACAAACTAATATCACATGAACATACATGCTTACACTCTACACCTGTAAAGGGATGCCCATGCACCTGTCCTGAAATTGAAGTCGTTAGAACCTTTAAATACCTGGGCCTAATCATTGATGATCGTTTAAAGTGGACTGACCATATTGATAGCGTTTGTATGAAGCTAAGAGCAATCCTAGCCAAATTTTCCATAATCAGATGGAATATCTCTTACAAAAACTTACTAACTCTTTATAACGCACTAGGAGAATCAGTTATTGATTATGGCCTAAGCTCCTACGGTTTAACTTCACGTTCTCATTTTAATACTATTTATCAACTACAACTAAGAATATTAAAAAAAAATTGTTCCATTCAAAATTCTATCAAAATTTCATAATAACTATGATGGTCTGTTTTATCATTGTAAAATTATTCCTATACACGACAAAATAAAATACCGTCTACTCGTCGAACAATTCTTCAACAGTAATATTCAAGTTCCGAAACAAAACAATTACAATACTCGCAGCACCAACTTAGCAAAATTAGAAGTCCCACAGTTTACAAATTCATACGGTAAAAATTGTCTCGAATATGTAATACCTAAGCTAATCAATAACCTAAATACAGATTTAAAAAGTAGTTTAACCCCAAAGAATATTAAATCAAAATTAAAAACTTATATATTAAGCAACTTAACATCTCACTGTGAGTAATTAATATTTTCCGTTAGCAACCTGTATAATCAGTGTCCAACTACTAACTGCTAACTGGTTGTAAATGTATTGAACGGCGCGGGCGCAGCTGTGGGCCGTGCCGTGCGCGTCACTCGTCAGTCGCCGCACGCGCGGCCCGGAGTGCGCGCGCACGTTTAGTATGATCATAACGCCTTACACACTACATATACACTACACACGATAATAGATGATCAGTGTACTTGTAATAATTTTTATTTATTTTTGCTATGTGAAACAGTGATGTGAAACAACGACTGGACGGCGCATGGTAAAACTTGTATAAGCTTATATTGCGCCGTATAACATTGTTTTTGTAATTATTATTGATAAATAAAAGTTAAAAAAAAAAAAAAATTTAGTAAGTATGTAGTGTAGACTTTGGATCCATGCTTATTATAATATAATTATTACTGTCTCTCTCTGTGTCTGTTACCTCTTCACGCCTAAGCCGCTGTAACGGCTTTGCAAAATTTTGGTATACAGTAATACTTTGGTTTTTAACCGACTTCCAAAAAAGAACAAGAAAAACTTTTTAAATTACAGAACAAGAAAATAAAAAATAGAAAATAAAATACTTAGTATGTTTTAAACTAATATTCTAACACTAAATTATACTTACTACTCATAACAAACTTAATTTATATTATTAAGTAATTAGTACAGTCTTTAACTTTTTCTTAATTAAAGGTGGTGGCAACTTTTCTTCAATTCTTAACACATCTAAATTATTAAATATTTTAGGAACTATGTATTTATTCGTCCTCTCCCCATAATAGTTATATATTTTGGTTTTTTCAGTCTTTGCTCTCTTACTCGTCTAGTATTGTATTTATTATCTACTGTTTCCTTATATTTGTTATCATAATAATACTGTTATCCTTTTAGGTACTCAGTCTTTTTGTCTATTGGTAATATCTTACAAACTTGGAATAATTTTTCATATTGTGTACTACACTCATATTTATCTTTTTTTTGTAACTAGATATTTCAAAAGTCTTATTTGTAAATTTTTGATACTGTTTAAATATGTTACGAATGTTCGCCCGTAAACAATCAGCCCATATCCTATCAACGAGTCGGCTAGTGCATAGTATACCATTTTTAAAGTCTGTATGTTTAGTATCCTTTTTAACTGATAAAATTTTCCTACTACAGATCTTAATCTATTGCATACGTCAGTTATATGAAGTGCCCAATTAAAGTGTTTATCAATTTTAAGACCTAGATACCTAAAATTATCCACGTAACAGACCGCATCACAGTTGCAGCCCGTTTTGTTTACGTGCAAACATTCGTATGAATGTCCTATTATTTTTATATCACTATCATTAGTAGCTTTAGCTTTCCGATTATGAAAAGGAGGTAATACATTTGGCTATATGCATCCTCTATCAGTTGTATCACGGGGAGTGCTCTGAGGACCATCCCATCACCTTGTGGCGGTCTTCCACCGTGCATTTTTCGCGTAATTTTCTTCCGCGCACTGCAAAACTGTGGAACGAACTATCGCCAGAAGCGTTTTAAGAAGAAGGCATATTCCCACGCATCTGCAGCTCTTCTGACGTTACGAGTGCCCATGGGCGACGGTTGTTGCTTTCCATCAGGTGACCCGTTTGCCCCGTTATTTTATACTAGATGTTCCGCGCGGCTTCGCCCGCGTAATTTAAGAATGTCACGGAAGCCGTACATTTTTCCGCAAAAAAGAAACTTTCGTCCTTTCACGTGGTCTATTCTTCATGCGTGCCAAATAACATAAAATAGCTCCAGTGGTTCGTGAGATAAGCCCTATAAAATAATTTCCCCCGTTTTTTTACATTTTCCTCTATTTATTCGCTCCTATTAGGTTTAGCGTGATAAAATATAGCCTATAGCCTTTTTCGATAAATGGGCTATCTAACGCTGAAAGAATTTTTCAAATCGGACTAGTAGTTCCTGAGATTAGCGCGTTCAAATCAGTCCTTTCAAATAATTTAGTCCGTTTTTTCAATATATTTTACTCTATTTCTTCGTTCCTATCAGTGGCGAAGCCTCCATAGAATACGATTCCTACCGGCTTACCTTGGCCAATTTTAATATATACATTTTTTATTATTAATAATTATAGCTTACCCCGCTTCCTACAATTTCATAAAAATAATTCGCCATGTATTTAAAATCACGCAAACGCACACATACCCGTTTTTACGATCGCACTCAGAACGCGTACGTAACTCGCTCAAAACATCGGGAATGCACATTTGAATTAATGTATGAAATTCACGCACACATACACATTACTACACATGCAAACGACTCGTCGATATTGTCAAGCAGCAAGCCGATTCCACATAGCCTACCTAGTCTTTATTTGTCATGTGTTAAGGTTTAGTTTCGCATGTTTCGCTTTAAAAGATTTCGTCCAATCACAACAGAGCTAATCATCGGCCGACCGGCGCGTGATGTCATTTCAATTCACTTACGCGCTCATTTGCACTCATTTTGTACTGTTATTATTGTAATATGCAAAATTTTGTTTATTAAGTTAGTGGGCTAGCTTGATTGTAATATTATATAGTTTAAAAGAATCGAAAGTAGTGAAATTTTACTTGCCAAGTGTTGTGTTGTGTTTTGTTTGTTACATCGTAAAGGTGAGAAATGATAGCATTAGTACAAATTGACTGTTGTCTTACGGATTACCTATTAAATGACTTAAATTCGTTCTCAAAACAATCGTTCGAAAATAAAAAACATATCATTAAACAAGGACGGGCGCGTCCCGATATGAAAATTGATTATAGGCGTAAGGATGGGTTTTTCAAACATTTTCACAGTTCAGTGTATGATAAATATAATTGGATAGCGGGCAGTTGCAAATTAAATAAGTTATTTTGTTTTCCATGTTTGCTGTTTTCCGATACAAATAGTGCTTGGAATAAAACGGGTTTCTCAGACATCAATAATTTGACCAATTCGGCTAGGAAACATACTCAAACCGAAAAACATTTACGCAGTTGTATATTATTACACAATTTTGGAAATAGTAGAATAGAAACATTTTTCGGAAATAATTATGAATCCCATAATCGAAAAGTGGAACGTAATCGAAACTTAATGAAACGTTTAATAGACACTGTTGTTCTTCTTGGAAAACAGGAGTTATCTTTCCGCGGGCATAGTGAAAACGTTAATTCAGACAATCGTGGCAATTATATAGAAACATTATTTTATTTAAGTAAGTACGATAGCGTTATAGACTCCCATCTTATTATATGATAATGTTTTGGCACATTTCGTAAAGAAAAACCGTAGAATTATGTTAGAATATAAATAATAATTCTTAGGTAATTTTTCAGGTTGTAGAATAGGAATATTAAATAACGACGACAGACGACAAATAACAAAATTAAACATTTAGGTACTTACGTATTTCTGCTGATATTTCTTTGCTACTAGCTTTTGCCCGCGATTTCGTCTGCGTGAACTTCAGACAGGTAGCCTATGTTCCTTTCCATGTTTGACATGGCATGCATGCAAAATTTCATCTAAATCCAGTTTTTGCATGATTGAGTAACAAACATCTACACTGGCAAGTCAGGATTCACTTATTTTTGGTGTGTGAGTGTGAGTGACGTGTGCTTAAAACGGTTTTTTTAAAGCCACTTTTATCATACTCGACATGCACTGTTCATATAATACCAGTGATGTCATGTATGGTGAAGGTGGTGAATACTAACAACACTAACACTGCATGCAACGCACACAATGCAAGCAAAGCACCATGGAAAAGGTAAACTAACACACTTAATACAGGTATGTAATTTATTGCACGTTTTTTTTACAAGAATTGAAATTTCGCTTATTCACGAGTTAGCCGTTTTTTGGTCCGGCTTTACCTTTATTTTTTTCACCCCACGCCACTGGTTCCTATTTGTCTTAGCGTAATAAAATATAGCCTATAGGCTTCCTCGATAAATGGGCTATCTAACACTGCAATAATTTTTCAAATCGGACCAGTAGTTCCTGAGACTAGCGCGTTCAAATAAGCCCTTTCAAATATATTTCCGTTCCGTTTTTTCCACATTTTTCTCTATTTCTTCGCTTCTATTAGTCTTAGCGTGATAAAATATAGCCTATAGCGTTCCTCGATCAATGGGCTATATAAAACTGAAAGATTTTTTTTAAATCGGATCAGTAGTTCTTGAGATTAGCGCATTCAAACAAACAAACAAACTCTTCCGCTTTATAATATTAGTATAGATAAAAAATCTAATTAACTTTTATGTCCTTGAGAAATCGTACTTGATGTTGATTAGTGAAAAAACCGTGCCTATATTTAGCGACTTAAAAGTTGGATTTCACTTAACTATTTTTAACTGAAATCCAATTATTTAGTCATGCAGAAATAAACGAAACTTTGTTTGTATTCCCCTATTTTAGATGAGCCGCCATATTGGATGTAGAATGACATTACATTAGTTTTCGAGTTATTCTCAAAAAGTTCTTTATTTAATATCCATACTGTTATTATAGGACGGCATAGAAAATAACTATTCCGCTATCTTGGATGGTCGGCCGTTTTATATTTTATTTATAGTGATGTCACATACTGTACGTGCATTGTCATTCAAACCAAACGTGTATACAAAATTTCAGCTCAATCAGTTAAAATATTATATGTACATACTAACTTACTTCGAAATTTGAGTTCAAAAATTCCACCCGAACTTACATAATAATGTAAATAACTAAATAATAATATACAGAGCAAGTTAAATAAAAGCTTTTAATAATGTTTAGTAAAAATATTTCTTCTATTTTATCCACTTTCAAATAGAGTCTGCGTTCATTCGAGTGTAGGCACAAAACTTTGTCACTTCTGCGGTACTGATCTATAGCCATCACCGCCCCGCCTCTCACCCCGCTCATTCTTCAAGTGCGACATGTTTTTTGTTGGCAATAGCAACTCCATACATCTCAATGGTGGTACCAAGTATCATTCTAGAGTGAATCTCATTCCATAAAAAGCGACATAAACGACTTCATATGATCACGCTTTCTCGCTTACATAGTAGTTTGTGTAATTGAGACAATTATGTCTGCTGATTAAATGTTATCTATCGTAAATTAATCGTTTAACGTAAACCGCTGTTAGAGTGTTCACACTGCTCATACAATAAGGGTAAACACATAACTTCATACAAATTTTGACATTTTATATAAAGTGTTGCCGTTTCAACTTTACAAGTTTTGTTTTAACTGTACGTATCGCACGCACCGCATACTACACGAAATGCGGCGCGTACGGTGCTAACAAATGTGTAAGGTTTCACATTATTTCATACAACGAATTCTAACGTGCGGCGCGTTCGGCACGTGCGTATTGATAAATGTGCGCTAACCTTAATACTGACCTTTCCTCCCGACTATGTCCTCTGTTGTAGTGATCGGCACGTTCGCGGTCCCTCGACCTCGACCTGTCCCTCTCACGCTCGCGGTAATCTCTGTAGTAACTGTAACAAACAACATGAAATTCATCGTTACACGCAGAACATACGCACACAGATAGCCTCACTTAACTTTGAGGGGCAAGTAGGTCGATTCTGGTACGTAATCATACAATAATACAGTTTCAATAAGGATCCAATACAATTTCCTTTAAAAAAACAACCAGGTATTTTCATAAAATATCAATCTAATGTCAAAGGCATTCTCATTGATTAACGCTCCAAAAACCGGTTGTAGGACATAAATAAAAAAAAACTAATTTATTATATAAAAATGCTATCTTGATATATAGGGCCGGTATAAATAGTACTCAAGATGCATCTTGGTCTCAAGACACGGTTCAGGCTCTGTAATTGGTTGGCTGTCAAAATTTGGACCAATCACAGAGCCGAACCGCGTCTTGAGACCGGGTCGCATCTTAATTACTGACTTTTTATACCGGCCTAGGATCCGCACTGAACCGAAGCCGTATTAGTGTTGAATTCAATTAGCAGAGTCATACAGGTTTCTACAAAGGCTATTACCCGTATAGCCCTGCTTTACAGGAGGTTATATATCTTTACAGTAGGTAATAGGTAATAGGTGATGACGTGCGTGTATTGTATCGATAAGGTGAAGCAAACGCAAGGCAAGCATCAGGCACGGAACTATAGGTCTACCAGAATCTGATGGCAATTTTTCACAGCAGATTTTCAAAAAATATCCTTGATCATTGGATAAATTTTTATATTTGCATGTTTAACACACAGAATCAGCCGCTATAAGAAGAAAAAAGGATCAAAATGTTTTATTCCAATTACCCCGGTATTGCTAGAGTCAATTCATTTTCTCACTTTTTGCCATCAGATTCTGGTAGACCTATACTTATCGAAACTTACGCATCACGCTCGCGCTCACGGTCGCGATCTCTCGACCTTTCCCTGTATCTGCAAGCAAATTTCAGGTTAACTGAGACGAATTATATTTACTACCAACAAAACAAGTTTTGGGTATGCTATAAGTTTTCCCAGGTACCTACTTGCAGTTACTCGGCACTAGAAAAAGACGTTTAATACATGTTGCATATTAAACAACTTTTTTAAATTCTCTAAGCTCGTCAAAGCTAACACAGTATTGGCCACGCATAACTTCGAGATCGCTCGTCAAAACTAGACTAAACAATCGTGAATCGGCACGTGTGTACACACTACACCATACAGTATCTGCCTATAACGTATAACAACTGCGTAAGTAGTCACCGTCTAATCGCAGTCTATTAATAACAAGCCACTGACATAGCAAGTTCACTGATCTACTAATAGGATATCCCCGTGAGCACACTTGCCCCACCAAATCTAAAGATCTAGCACTAAACATTCTCCTTTAAATTTCGTCAGGCGATCTGAATATTGTGCCTGACCATTGGACGATCCTCCAATACACTTTATAAATATCTTTATAAGTAAACTAGCGACCCGCCCCGGCACTGCACGGGTATTAAATATATAGCCACTGAAAAAATTATTGAAATCGATAGCCTATGATCCTTCACGTGGTCTACTTCATATCTGTGCCAAATAACAAAACAAAGCCTTTTCAAATAATCTGCCCCGTTTTTTCCATATTCTTCTATTAGTCTTAGCGTGATAAAATATAGCCTATAGCCTTCCTCAATAAATGGGCTATCTAACACTGAAAGAATTTATCAAATCGGACCAGTAGTTCCTGAGATTAGCGCGTTCAAGTTAGCCCTTTCAAATAATTTTCCCCGTTTTTTCCACATTTTCCTCTATTTCTTCGCTCCTATTAGTCTTAGCCTGATACAAAATTCCCAATAGCCTTCCTCGATAAATGAGCTATATAACACTGAAAGAATAATCAAAATCCGTTGCGTAGTTTTAAAGATTAAAGGGAACAAAGGGACATGAGGGAAAAAAGCGACTTTGTTTTATAATATGTATAGACAAAGATATTTAATATTTATACTTTATAGACCGTATTGGAAGATCGCCGTCTCTGCTGCTATGTAAATATGTATATCTATCAATAAGGGTGTAAGCATGCTGCACTAACCGGTCCCGCTCCTCCCTGTCACGCGATCTGTCGCGGTATCTGGACGCGGACCGCTCGCGGCGTCGCGGCGCACGGTGATGCGTGCGGGCGTCCCGCTCTCGGGATCGCGAGCGCCGCCGCTCTCCGCTGTAGGATTTCGTCTCAACACCGTGTAGAGTGTCTTGGAGTGACGATATCAGTATCTTACATCTGTCATCGTGGGCCACCTGTAATTTGTTGAAAAAATTATCAATTTCATTTTTAAATATCGCATTATAAATATCTTACAGTGATATTAAACGGAAGACTAAAAGGGGCAATTATAGCTATACAAAATTCATGAAGATACGCAAGCATAAACAAATATTATCTTGTAATTCTATAGTATCTTATAAGACTGTCGTGCTCTCGCCCTTGTACAGCTTTTTAAGCTTTTTGTCCTTGTCTGACACCATGAAATAGTGGCTTGACATACAAGAACAAATAACAAAACATTGCTAAACTAAAAGAAGGGTAAGTTAGTTGACAGCCTTAAAAAATTGGAGAGTAACAAAATTAATAGTATGCTAATCTACAAACAATAAAAAACTAAGGAATTTGGTTCTCAAGGTTCTTTTCGCACACTAAAATAATATGACTGAGAATAATTTAACTACGAAACACTACATTCAAATTCAATTCATCATTCATTCAAATAAAGCCATTGACAATGATTGTCACTTCTATAATTACACAAAATTCTTGCATGTATTCGGGTCTCTTTTTGCATAAACTATATTGGATCACACTTTGTAGAATCGGAACAAATTTTTTGACACACTCTTCCTTAGTTTTTATAATTCATAGGTTTCTTGCCTAAAGTTAATATACCTTGCTCTGTTTAATGAGCGAGATAGCTGTAACTAGCGTCTCAATGGCGGACGCGTACTCTCCCGCGGCGGCGTCGCTGACCGCGCGGGCGATGGCGCTCGACGACACGGTGCGGTTGCGGCCCATCACCTCCTCAAACTCCGCCTCGCTGATCGCGGGCATGTGGTGGGCGAGCGGCGCGTGCGCATGCGGTAAGGGGCGTGGCTCCGCACCGCCGTAGCTCTGAACATAATAAATTGTAGATTATTTACGGCAGTACTGATGATGATTAAACTTCAATTGAATGAAGGTTTCGACAGATAATGTATGGGGGCTTATGTCAAAATCTGCATGTAATACCTCGATCGTGGGAATAGCAGACACAATAGATTTTCAATTGTTATGCAACAGCCGGGTGCCGCTTGCGGATTGATGGATTAATTACAGCCAAGTAATTAATGTTAGTCTCTGAGTGCGGCAGTTACTCAGTTCACGTTATAATTTGCGAGGTGCAACGCATTTTTTCAAAATTAGAGCCACTCAAAATTAGAACAGGCAGCCCAACACCGTGGGCGGCATATTTTGTTAATTTAATGTGTATTTTCATGAAGTAAATAAAGTTCAATTTAAATTATCTAAACTGACTCTTCGCAAATCAAGCGAACGAGACAAACAATACAAATAAGCTCTCCGACACATAAATGAAGATTGTCAAATGAAATGTAGGATACATTACAAAAATAATATATAAGAAAACAAAATATATCATATTAATTTATACTTGAAATAAGTCATTTAATCAATAGTTCTCATAATATATTTTATACCTGTGGCGGTCGTCCGTAGGGTTGTCTAGCGCCGGGGGGCGGGCCCTGCGCGGGCGGCGGGCCGCCGTGAGCCGGATGGCCGTATGGACCGCCTGGACCTAACAAATATAAAACAGATTATTTAGAATTTTTATACATCCACTACAGACGGCAACATTATAACTAAAGAGGTTTGTCATAGTAGACACAATTATAAATATACAGTACTTATCAGGTAGTTTTGTTGGTGAACGACTATAAAATACAGTATGATTTATTTTAATATTATGATTTATGACATTATTCTTTGCTTTTTATGTACTCATTACCTCCTAAACTGTGTTGTGTAGAAACTGTGCTTATGTTCAACTTATCAGGCCACATTTATATTATTATTGTAGCAAAACTTAGAGCCAGTCAACGCTGCATCGACGCAGCGCTGCCGTTTGACGTATAGCTGGCCTCACGGGCGCTGCGTCGTCGCAGCGTTATTACTTATTACGAATCAGTCTTAACGTCAACACCTCCTCCCGCTTTGTCTCGGGGGCTGTTGTCAGTCATGTGTGCCTTGCGACACCTTGGTTATTTGTGTGTAAAACAACGCAACGGCAGCGCTGCGTTACTCAACGCTGACGCAATGCGCCGTGTGGACTGGCTCTTACCTGGCGGCACAGCCTGCGGCGGCGGCTGCACGCCCGGCGCGGGCTGCACTGGCGGCTGCTGGTTGAAGAACGCCGGGTTCACGTGCGGCGCCGGCGCACCCGGGCCTATGCCTGGATATACACACATTACTCAAATGACGTATGCAGTGCATCAGACTAAGAACGCGTATGATAAAGCTGTAAACAAATTATCGGACGCATCCATAAGTCGCGGCTGATGGATGCGGCTTAAAAATGTGCACGGTTCACCCGCGGACGTCAAAGACCTAACCTATATTATGTCAATGGCAGACGTCCGCGGATGCAAAAACATCCGGCCTGCCAGATTCTGTTCGGACGTCCGAGCGCTCAAGGTCGCGTCCGCGACTTAAGAGCCCGGGCTACCCTCGAAATTCTCATACATACGTAATACCAAAATCATTCTCTCATACGAAAATATTTAACATGTTTGAGTTATTTTTCAGCTTAAAATAGTAATTACCTAGGTTCCTGTACAAAAATAAACTTCAAAATATTTAAACACTAAAAAAATTTTTTTGTGTATAAATTTTTTCTACTAAATTTACTACTAAATATTTAAACACTAAAAAATAGAGTAAAACACTAAAAAATATATAAATAAATAGTAAATTTACAACAAAATATTTAAATACTAAAAAATATTCATAAATCAATGATTCTTGAGATAACCAGGTAACTCCTAAGGGTGTCAAGAATGAAATATAAATAGAGACTAATATTAGAAAATAGCGTCATTACAAAATGTGAACCTTATTAATTTTTAACATAAAATAACGCACAAACTATGAGCCTAATATGAAACGTACTTTAAATTGAGAGCGACAGAGATCAAAGCAGACTAATACACATTTACCAACCCTAAGCATCTAAGACAGCGGTACTCAACCCTTTTTTCATACAGGCCATAAACACGTTTTGGTCTTGGTGTCGGGAGCCGCACCCAAAAATATGTAAAAGTAAAAAAATAACGTTATTCAAATAAGCGATATAATAGTTTAAAAAAACACGACTTTCACAACATATCATCATGTAAGTAACTGCAATGTTTTTGTTAGGCAAAACAAAATATCAGGTTGAGTATAGCTGATCCAAGATGAAGTTGATGCGGATTTGGAAAATTAGAAATAAAAGTTACAAAAAAAATGAATAGTCGAGAACTGAAAAAGTAAAAAACCCAAACATACATGTACAGCAGCTATTACACACAGTGACTACAAAACTAAGACCATTTCCAACTTTGGAAACCTTTTTAAGCTGACCACTCACCATCAGGAGACCTGGTAGCGACTATTCCTTTGAAGACAAAAATTTTTATTGAGAAATCGTATGGGGAGACATACATAGAAAAATGTCAGAATTTCAGTTCCAAATTAAATTTGACAATGTGTTTAATCATTGTGCGAGTGTATCTTTGCTGTGTGGCAAATGACAATGAAAAAACATTAGAACCATGATTGTCCTCTTTAAATAAAATAAAATCATATAAAATATAATAATAAGATCAATAATAATAAGATCATTTATAATAATATAATACAATATAATATTAAGATCCTTACCTGGATGCTGGGGCATGGGGCCGGGCCTCTGTGGCGGCCCTTGCTGATGCGGAGGCATTTGGTGGTGTGGTGGTGGCATGCCTTGGCCTGGACCCTGGAAATTAAAAAATATAATACAGTCGAATTGAAAAACCTTCTCCTTTCTGGAAGTGGGTTAAAAATTAAGTGGGCACCTAGACGATCTATTTTATGGTGCAATATTATTGACCGTCTAGGGTTCACATTGAACGCGACCGCTTTTCAATCTTATCATCAAATAAATTGTTCAATAATATTGTTTTTAAAAACAATATTACACAATAAAATCTAGGAGCCCACTTAAATAGCAATTTGTGTAAACCTACCGCATGCGGCGGCGGCATAGGATGCGGCATCTGGTGCTGCGGCGGGCCGTACTGCGGCGCGGGCGCGGCCTGCATGTGCGGGGGGCCACGCGCGGCCCACTCACCGCCCCGGGGGCCACCCGGCCCGCCCGGCCCACCGGGCCCCGGCCGCTGCATCTGCGGCGGCCCTTGGAACTGGAAATTTAATTGCTAATATTTTAAAATTAGAATTCTTATCGATTTGTGTATGTTACGCTCAAAGACCGAAATCGCTCAGTGAGCGAAAAAATAGCTCACAACGCGTTGTGGTCACAGTGAAACAGCCACGACGCGAAATCCGCGTCGTGGCTCTAATGAAAACGGCCACGACGCGTTCTGGCAACCACAAAAACACCATAACGCGAAATTCGTGTCGTGGCTGATATGCTGTTCGTTTTTCTTGATTTGTTCTCGATTGATAAATCGTCCATAGGTATGGACGATTTATCAATCAGGTTGAATTACCACGCGTACCACAAAATATTTTTTCTTTTAGAAAATCACTGCATAACGTGTTTATCATTATTGATTATCATAGTGATTTAGTAAGTAGAAAAAATATTTTGTAGTACGCGTGGTAATTCTAAATATAATCTTCCATACCTATGGACGATTAATCAATCCAACAAATCAAGAAAAACGAATAGCATATCAGCCAAGACACGCATTTCGCGTTATGGTCTTTTTGTGATTGCCAGAACGCGTCGTGGCCGTCCTTATTAGAGCCACGACGCGAATTTTGCGTCGTGGCTGTTTCACTGTGACCACAACGCGTTGTGAGCTATTTTTTCGCTCACTGAGCGATTTCGGTCTTTGAGCGTAACATTTACATTACACATAGCTAAAGGTCCGATTATTTGCATGTTTACTTTTCATGTTACAGTTTCAGTGGTCAGTGAATTTTATTGTAACCACATACCATGATTACAATATTCCTCATACCTTTGGCATAAAATTTTAATCATCGAACATACTGAGAACTGCTCAAGGGCCATGGCAACAAAATAACAAACCTGCATCGGTGGTCTATGCTGCGGGGGCCCCTGGTGGGGTGGGGGCCCCTGATGCGGGGGCATATGGTGCGGCGGGGGGCCCTGGTGCTGCTGCATATGGTGTGGCGGTGGGCCGTGCCCCGGGTGCCCCGGGTGCCCCGGCGGGGGCCCGCGCATCTGGTGGTGAGGTCCCGGCCCCGGCATCATCATACGGGGCCCGTTAGGCCCGGGCCCGTTTGGTCCACCACCAAAGAATTCTAGAAGCAAAAAGAATATCATTAACCTTTATTCTATTTTACAGGGCAGTAAGGGAATTGCGCAGTTGAGCCAATAAGCTAGTCTCACTAGATTACGAGAGCTAAATCTCTTCCTTGATTTGTACAGCACGCACACTTGGGCACAAATATGTAAATAGCTTCTTCAAAACTGGCCAAATGACGACCGTTAACGACTCAGTTTGAAAAATGACATCATCAAAAATGTAGCTTGGCCCCACAAAAATCTATTTGTGGCCCTATATCTAATAGTTGCCTTTTGGAGGTCCCTATGGCCCGGGGGCTTCGTATAATTGATACGGCATATAAGAAGGCGGCATTAATAGTAGAAGGTGAAAATAACATTATGATTTAAATATTTACCTCCTGGATGCGGACCAGGTGGCCCACCTGGGTGACCTCCTCTCATTCCGGGGTTATTGGGTCCAGGTGGTGTAGACCTTGTCTTAGACTGACTCTCAAATTGGTTCAACGCCTGAAATTATAATGTCGATTTTATCATATTGTTATGACATTATACAGAATGAGTTTTATTACTTGTTTTTTTTGTTTCGCTGTACCACATTTATTATATTAATGATTTTTCTGGCTAACGCGAATACTATTAATATTCTAGACACAGATTTTTTGCGGAGCCTAAACTTATACATTTCTTTTTAAATATATCAAAAATTATGTTTTCACCCAACTACTACAAAAATAATTCAACTTTGAAAGCATGGCCAGAGTATCTACTAGACTAGAATATAAAACAGCTCTCTATGTTAGTAGTTTAGTCCGGTCTCATGTCAGAAATTCTTTCATTGACTTAACTCGCTTGCTCCTTGTTTTTTTCATTGGCAAAATTCGGTAAAAACAATTGATATGCCGTATTCGATTCATGATGCTGATAACATTTCTGTACGTGTGCAAATTAGTCAGCTGTAGGTCAATAACTGGATTTCTCTATCCGACGACCTTAATTTACCTAGCTAAGCCTTGATAACACCCACCGAGTAGATTGGCGAGACAGTGCTGTCGGCCAATTTGATTGACTGATAGCATTGTCTCGCCACTCGGTAAGTGTAATCAAGGCCTAATGGAATTTAGAAATAATGTCCTAATCAATGATATTATATAAAAAACTCAAAGCAGATATAATATGTTACTACCGCGCGCGTTGTGAAGACTCAAATACAACCCAATTGGGTCGTCTTTTATTTAGTCTGTCTCTTTTATATAAATGGCATTTCGTATCTTTCGTTTCACTTATCTGTCAAAGTCCAATTTTGGATTTGAAAATTGTTCTGAAGAGATTTAAGCCGGAAAATAGTATGAACGTAACAGATCTGTATAAGTAGAATATCATTGGTCCTAATTTTAAAACTAACGTTATCTAGTAAATTTTGGCTAGTTCTGCTACTAGTGCGTCTAGACATAGACTTTGTTATGAGGTACTGGTTTATGACCAGTCTTTGTTTTTAATCAGCGTCTGGGTTCTGTGCTAACTAATGAACCAATTTAATGACGACGTAAACAAAATTATTGAGAAAAAATGGTGTCATTTACATTTACTGCAATGCAATGAGTAGTACTTAATTTGGTAACATTAAAATATGTAGTACTGTATAAAAAAAATATTCGAAAAAACATTTACCTGCTTAGTCGGCAACGTTACTACGGGGTGTTGGCCTTGGATTTCCTTTTTAGGAAGGCGATCCATGACCATTCTAATGGACTGATCGGAGCCCAGCGATATAACGCAGAAGCCCTTCGATTGTCCGTTGGCTCTGTTCTCAAAGAACTTGACATCTTGAAAGTCCGACACGCCAATGTCGGCGATCGCGTTTGCGATGTCTTGATCTGTGGCCCACTGAAAAAAATCCATTCAACGCTCATACGAGGACTTGCGAGACGCTAAACACATTGAAATACTCGAAGTGTTGGTGCATTCACATACCTCGGGTACACGGGAGCATAAAACCTAGCGAGCCCTACAGCTAATATCCCTAATGCGCCGACAACCGTTAACTTTATTTTTAGACGAGGAAGATAATTTCAAAACAAAATCTTGATAATTTACTAAAACGTCGCAATGAAAACTGATATAATCTGAAATAAACCTGTGCTGTATAATTGACTGTTTCAGGAACCGTTTGGGTGGAAATTAAACAGTATTTAACTTTAACCATTCTTTTATTTTCATAAAACATCTTTGATCCTTTTTCTCTTTTTTTAATAAAGCAGTATACAGACTGCGCCCAACTTCCAAGTTACATCAAATTCGAGTTCAATTTTACAGTACAATTATGGACTTATTAGTCTAGAATTAAAAGAATATTTTTTATGGTATTTAACATTAGAATCTCAAATATATTTTATTTATTTTAAACAAGAACTTTATCATTGAAACTTTATCATAGTTTGGAAAAACAGAAAGTTTTACAATGCGGGTAAAACATTATACTTATGCAATTAGTAAACTATGTATCTCAAAAACAGCTTGAAATGAATAGTTTCCAATGTTGAATTCATAACAAAATGATACAGGGACGTGATATTTCATTTGAGAAATAGTTATAAATATAGTCTCTATCTTATTTATACTTTTGTATTAATGGTAACAAAATTTTCTAAGATAGAAAATAACAATTAACGCTTTTAAAACATGCCCGTACAGTAATAAATATTTTAATACATTGAAAAAAAAAATCCAAACCTAATAATTTTGATGCACTACTTATTCTTAATCACAACCGTATTATTGAAGCCCACATGAATAATCTGCTAAACTCAGTTATACAACACCCTAATCTTAGTGCCTACTTAGTTTCATAACAACTTTGTTGCCACAAATCACGGCAAATGTTAAACTAACCTCAGGAAAAAACAAAGTGGGGTAGTCATAAACATAAAACAAAAATATAGCTAACATACTCTCCCGTCGGCACACAATTACATTTGTGAAGTCACACAAGTGTTTCGAAAGCATATCAACCAATGTATAGTAATAAAGGTACACAAAAATTAACACATCTACATGTCAATATTTAAAACAAATCTTACCTGGTGACAAACCTGATAAAGAGAAACATTAGAACAAAGCGATATAACCATTACATTGGAACTTTTATAGTAAATTTAAAAACAACAAGCACATATATGTTAAAAATTGTTACATGGGAGTGCTGTTCACAACTAATAATAATTAATTACACAAATTACAGCATAAAAGTTCAAATGTAATAAAAGCACGCATAATAATAATAAACTTTCATTTTTGAAAAAAAAAAACATGTGTATATGAATAAAATTCAGTCTATATACTCAGGAGAACTAAAAGTTTGTTAGGTCTTATTGTAGTCATATAAACTACATTGTTTCCTTATATTAAAGATACATAAATACAAATCAACATCCAGTCTTCAAATCATCAGTACAATCATACATCATCTTTTGCATGCAGATTTTTCTAAATCAAGCTAGAGTATTTGCCCAAAAATACTTAGCAAAGTGACTAAACTTTCACAAGGCAATGTTATAATATTATTAACACATATTTATAAGATTTCTATATTTAAATGTGTATTAGACCTTAAATTTTGTGGTAAATATAATCCATATGTTATGGATTGTATTGGGTCTACAAGGGAAAATTATAAGCAAATAATTGACAAATTTCTATTCATTACCATTAACGCTAGTACATTAAAATATAATGTAATTTTAACAAAGCAAAATCTACAAAGACAGGTTGTTTTTTACAAATATGACAATGAAAAAATAGCAACAGACTTTAAATACAAACCATAACATATTTAGTTAAATTATAAAATATTTTGCAGTTTCTATGTTTTTTTATCTGTGAGAAGATTTTTGTTTATCACATCATAGTACTTACTAACATCCCAGAAATATTAATTTTGAGAATGTTGAAATTAATTCTACTTATGATAATCCCTGTATATTTTTAAACAAGGAAATTAAATTTTCTTTATATTATTAAACTATGTTGTATAATATAAATAGTATTATATATTTTGTATGACACAGAAAATATAAAAACAAAAATAAGTTATGATAATCTAAATTGTCTTTTTGAATTATTGTGTAAGTGTCTACACAATCATTCAAAAAGACAATCTAGATATTCCCATCATAAAAATAACAGTTTTGGTCATATAATTATAAAATTAGGGTGGAATCTTACAACATAAAATTTATATGGAAAAAACACAAAACCCATAGATATGATAACTTAACCATAACTTATTTTTGCTTTCAATTTAACAGAAATTAGGACATAATATCAAATGTGTGAATTAAATTATAAGAGCAGGTACACATGCAAGTGCGCCAGTAATGCGCGCTTGCATGTGTACGCTTCAATAGAATACGGGATTCTCAAATCGCGCGTTAGCAAAGCGCGCGCTTTTAAATGCCCAATGTCTACCTGCTCCTAAAGTTAAACATGTTATTACGTATAAAACTGGATAAACCAAACGATAATAATATTATGTCATAATTAATAAATATAAAAATTAAAGTATTGTACCTAAGGACCATTGAGATTGTGTTAAATGAATATTAACACAATTATTACTTTACACGCAAATAACCAAATAAATGATGTTTCTTCGCTTAATCAATTTTTAGGAGTTATGGAATAGAACATGTTTTTCATTTGGTTACTTATAGGACTGCCATCTTCCTAATTTATTAGAAATCATTATTACTGTTAAAATTATAATTGACATGGTAATTATTCTGATTGAGCTGAAAGATACAATGAATTTATTAACATCGTTCCTATTCCTCCCAGATGGGAGATATGGTAAGTTTTTTTTAATTCATCAAGCCCAATACGGTCACCGGTGAACGAGGCACAATAGAATATCTATTGTGTCTCGTTTTCCTACGATCAACGGGTTAAGGAGCTTATTCAAAAGGTACTTAATTATGCCATAATACATGACAAAACTTTTTTGAATAAACTCTTGGCTTTTTCAGAATATAGTCAAAACCGAATCTTACAATTAAATTTCTCAATTGTTTATAGCATTAAATATTCAGAAAAATTAGTCAATTTGATGATCTTCATTTCCATGTAAGTACACAATCATTGGGTGCCAACTGCCAACTTTTGTCCCTCAAATCAAAGTACAAATTCAGATAGAGAAACAAAAGTTGGTCATCCAGTTTACAATGAGTTTTTTTTTCTCCAAAAAGACAATAAAAACTGTAAGAAGAACAACAATGCACTATGAATGTTTCATATTTTGCAGTTACAAACAACATGAAGACTTTATTGAACTAGATATTAGTAATATGATAATATTTATAAAACTGAATTCAAATGCATATTATTTTATAATTATGTAAAGAAATACAGAACCAATGTTCTGTAATCACTAATTAGTAATTTTAAAATATTTTCAAAATGAACCACAGAAAAAAGTGAGCAGGAAACATTAAGAGCCCGGGTAACCCTCGAAATTCTCATACATACGTAATACCAAAATCATTTTGTCATACGAAAATATTTAACATGTTTGAGTTATTTTTCAGCATAAAATAGTAATTACCTAGGTTCCTGAACAAAAATTAACTTCAAAATATTTAAACACTAAAAAAATTTTTTTATGTAAATTTTTTTTTTTACTGAATTCACTACTAAATATTTAAACACTAAAAAATAGAGTAAAACACTAAAAAATATATAAAAAAATAGTAAATTTACTACAAAATATTTCAAATCGAAAAAATATTTTTTAGTATTAAAATATTTTGTAGTAAATTTACTAATTATTTATAAATTTTTTAGTGTTTTACTCTATTTTTTAGTGTTTAAATATTTAGTAGTAAATTAAGTAAAAAAAATTTATACACAAAAAAATTTTTTTTAGTGTTTAAATATTTTGAAGTTAATTTTTGTTCAGGAACCTAGGTAATTACTATTTTATGCTGAAAAATAACTCAAACATGTTAAATATTTTCGTATAACAAAATTATTTTGGTATTACGTATGTATGAGAATTTCGAGGGTTACCCGGGCTCTTAATTGCATATTTTCTTGCTTACGGTTGGACTGAAGGAAACGGGGCACTATGGAAAAAAGACTTAGAAAAATTTTTCGTCAAAATTTTAACCTCTTATAACTACCCTTTTTGAATATACCAATCGATAGGGGAGCGCCAAGGGAAGAAAGCTCAGATAGACTTTTCTCAAAAATCAACCCCTGTCAAATGACAGGCCGAAATGCGACCCTCGTTAGTATGGCGAAAATACTTAGAAAAATTTGGCTAAGGTTTAGAAACCTACGTCAATTAAACATCAGTCTTACTTAACTACTCAGCAACGGATACCGAGGCGGGGGGGCTCGCCGCCAAAACAAAAACAAACACAATCCAGAAAGTCCAAAAGTAGGTTATGTTAGGTTGGAACTTAGACCACAACACCCAGAAAAAGGAGCCCCGCTACGACTTTCTTTTGTAGTAGTTTGTCAATCCCTAGAGTGCAATTCCTAAGCCGGGGTTGATTTTTGGGAAAAGTTTATCTGAGCTATTTTGCTTCCCTTGGCGCCCCCTATCGATTTGTATAATAAAAAGGGGTGGTCATTGAGGGTTGTATTTTTTCGTCAAATTTTTCTAAGTCTTTTTCCCATAGTGCCCCGTTTCCTTCAGGCCAACCTTGCTTACTCCTAAATCCTAAAGCATACTCAGTAGAGTAGGCTTAGAAGCCATTGACCTATTCAGTATTCCAGTTCAAGATGGCAGTCCCACCAAGATATGAAATGTGAAATTATTCTATATTGCGGTAAATATAACTAAGTTCTAAAACTAAAAATATTTACAAATCTAAATAAACAGAATCAGTACAAACCCAGGTTAAATTTCCGACGTAAAGTTGAAAGCGGCGGCCATGATGTCCGTGGCTTGGTCCGTGATGATACGGTGCGTTGCCGTTGGTCTCCTCCGGGGGATGTGGATGCTGTTGAGAGTTCGGGGGTCCGTCTCCATCCTCAGGCTTCCCTGATGGTGCCGCAATCACGTCGTCATACAAATCTACGTTGTCACCTCCGAAATCATCCTGAAAACCCATGTTGTATTTCGTAACAGATGCAGGTTTAGGATCATAATAATATTATGTACGAACTTTTACGTAAAGCATTAAAAAAGTGTTTTCCATCAACTCACCTGTCTATTAAAATCAGATTCTATATCATCTGCGTACAAATCTATATCCACGCCTCCATCCGCCATTTTGCGAATTGATTGAATTTTCTTCAACAAGCGCTGCGACCGGCGGTGAAGCGGGGAAATGTCAACTGGGAATTATGACAGTTGATGTTTGACAGTTGACATTGACAGCTACCATAAGTATTTTTTAGCTAAGGACATTTAGAAAATACTTTACTCCAGGGCTTCATAACGTTATCGAATAACAGAAAAAATATCGTTACGTACCGTTATTTTCATAATGGTAGCCAGATAACGTTATTTTTATAACGATATCTAGTAAGATAACGTTATATTTACCGTTATTATTATAACGATATTTTTTCGTTATAGCATAACAAAAAAATAACGTTATAATAATAACGGTAAATATAACGTTATTTTCTGGTATCAGGTATGCGATCGTGCACGGTGCACCAAATCTCACTCATATTTAAAATGTAATAAGCGTTCTCTGTGAAAATACAAAGAAAAAATACACCTTACAAGTGTGATTATGTTTAGAAAATTTTCCCGCCTGTCATGACTTTCTTGACGGACTATAACGTTATCAAAGAACATATATTTACCGTTATAAATCCTATATAACGTTATAACATTTACCGTTATTAAATACATTTATAACGTTATTTCTAGTATCGGTTTAATTTTCATAACGTTATCTATGCCCTTGAAGCAATAACGTTATGAAAAAATAACGTTATTTGAAGCCCTTGTAGCAGTACCTACACGTTCGTTCGGCGATTAAAACAAAGAAAACCACGCCCCGAAAGGGGCGCCCGCCGTCTTTGTATGTAACGTTCGTCGTAGAAGATTGAAACAGAGAAGAAAATCGTTCTGCTAAGAACGTACGTTCGCAATAACGAAAGAAACCGTCCGTGTAATAATACCGGACGTGACCCAGCCCTGAAAAGGACTTTTTCTAATAAGAATTCTTCACAACACAACACTACGCGTCTTCACATCGTGCCTACATCGAGAGGGATCTTCACAACATAGCTGCAGTCTTCATGGCATTGCGCGAGCTTCAGATCTTCACAAAATGGCGGCACAACTACTATTATTACCGGCGCGGCGCCGAGCGACAGAGTGACGACGTCGGTATGAAATTCGCGCGCGGACTGAATTCGCCGCGGCACGCGAGCCTATATTTATACTCGTGCGATACCAGCGCCACGTATCGCGGGACGGCCAGTTTCCCGCGCGGCTAATTTTTCCAACTTGTAAATATTTCTTATTCGATTTTTTTCTCTTTCTTGTTTTGTAAATATTTTTGTCTCTCTCTTTACATCTCTGTCTAATCTAGTTAACCAATCACAAATAACCTTTTTACCTTTGTACAGATTTGTAATAATAATAATTAACTCAAATTTTTTGTATATAAACAGCACAGATTGTTCAATAAAACACTTCAGTTCACCACAGTAAATCGAGTTTTACTCTTTACTCCTCCGACCTCTAGTGAACTCTTAGAGAGACCAACCGGTCCTCTAAACTGGTGACCCCGAAGAACAACAAGCACCTACAAGAACGAAACTCTGCCCGGGAAATCTCTGCTCGACGAAATTCTCCCCGACAAAACGCTGCACGACGAAACGCTGCTCGAACGAAACACTTCACCACGAAACGCTGCTCGACGGAATTCTGCTTTAAATTTCTCCACACAATGGAATCCAGAGGCGAATCCCTGCCCGAAAGCTCGCCACTCACCACCAACCCGGCGCCATCACCAGCATCATCACAGGAAATCGCCGGCATCGCACTCTCCATGAGGATACCGCCTTTCTGGAGGGACAAGCCTCGGCTCTGGTTTGTTACCTTCGAAGCAGCCACCAGCAGCCTGCAGAAGAACCAAAGCCAGCTCTCTCAGATGGTCATCGCTCGTCTGGAGAAAGAAGACATCGAGCAAATCGCCGACCTGCTATACAACCCACCAGAGACGAACGAATACCAAGCTCTGAAGGACCGGCTCATCTCCGCATACGAGGAATCTGACAGCCGGCAGTTTCAACAGCTGCTGTCAGACATGGAATTGGGAGACCAAAAACCGTCGCAACTACTCAGACGTATGCGAAACCTGGCTCGCAACAAGGTCCCCGATTCCACCCTACAGCTCATGTGGGCCAATCTCCTCCCGACAAGTATCCGCTCCGTCCTGGCCGTCAGCGAAACATTCAAGACGAAGACCACACTCGACGAGCAAGCTGCACTGGCCGACAAGATAATGGAGCAAAATGTAAATACTGTAAATAGCATTTCATCATCATCTCATCGTGTAAATAGCTCCGCATCACCATCATCGAACATCGAGTGCCTTCTCATAGAAGAAATTAGAAAACTCTCCCTAGAGGTCGCCGAACTGAAAAAATAACAGTACAATAATAATAATTACTATCGAAGAGAAAATTATTATCATCACCCAAGGTCAAGACACAGATCATCATCAAGATTCCGGCAACGATCAACTTCGCGTCCACGGTCTACATCACCATCACCATTTTGCTACTACCACAGCAAATTCGGGAAAGAAGCGCGAAAATGTACACAGCCGTGTACGTTCAACAACCCGGAAAACTAGACAGAACGTTGGCAGCGGCGGAATCCGGCGTTCACAACAAACAATACCGCCTATTCGTCACGGACAAGACCACGAATTTAACTTTTTTGGTAGACACGGGTGCCAATATATCCGTCATACCGAAAAAGAAAGGCCTTCATCTCCAGCCGCTACCTTTTCAACTCTACGCCGCCAACAACACCGTAATACCGACGTACGGCG
The DNA here is from genome assembly GCA_905333045.1 of Lysandra bellargus. Taxonomy (NCBI): domain Eukaryota; kingdom Metazoa; phylum Arthropoda; class Insecta; order Lepidoptera; family Lycaenidae; genus Lysandra; species Lysandra bellargus. Next base: position 2,882,846 of record HG995340.1, on the reverse strand, counting down.
AAAAAACACTAGAGCTCAACATCGGACTTCGCCGACCGTACAAATGGAAGTTTATCGTCGCAGCAGTATCGAAACCAATCCTCGGTGCCGACTTCCTGCAACACCACGAACTCATCGTTGACCTGAAAAACAGAAGACTCATCGACGGAAGAACCAGTCTACATATTAACGCTCCTGGACGCTACACGGACGTACCTACTGTCCGTAGTGTCGACAGCACGCAGTCGTATCACGACATACTAGCAGACTTCCCTGGAATCACACGATTGACAGCGATGAACATCACGCCGAAACACAGCGTCGAACATTACATCGAAACGTCTGGGCCACCGCTACACTGTCGCGCCCGACCGCTACAACCACATCGCTACAATCAAGTAAAAAAAGAATTCGAGAATATGATGCAACAAGGTCTCTGTCGCCCCAGCAAGAGCGCCTGGTCTTCTCCGCTTCATGTCGTACCAAAAAAGAACGGCGACATAAGGGTGTGCGGCGACTACCGACGCCTCAACGCAGTAACGAAGCCCGACCGCTACCCTATACCACGACTTCGAGATTTCACTTTCCAACTCGCCGGAAAAACTATCTTCTCGACGATCGACTTAAACCGAGCCTACCAACAATTACCAGTCCATAAAGAAGATATAGAGAAGACAGCAATCATCACACCATTCGGATTATTCGAGTTTCCGAGAATGTGTCCCGGCCTAAGAAACGCAGGCCAGACATTCCAACGTTTTATACACGAAATACTGCAAGGATACGATTTCGTGTTTTCCTTCATCGACGACTTGCTAATAGCATCCAGCAGCGAAGAAGAACATCGCCAACATCTACGGTGTGTTCTTCAACGCCTAGAAGAAAACGGGATCACAATCAACCCAGCTAAATGTGTACTCGGCAAGCAAGAAGTTAAATTCCTCGGCTTTAGCGTAAACAGCGACGGAATCAAGCCACCAGAAGACAAACTACAAGCTATTGAAGATTTCCCGCTACCGAAAAACATAGAAGAGTTACGTCGTTTTCTCGGCATGCTAAACTTCTACCGAGACAGCATTCCGAACGCCGCTACTATTCAAGCCCCGCTACACGCATACCTACATAATGCGAAAAAGCGAGATAAAACACCGATCGAATGGAACGAGACATCGAAAGAAGCATTCACGGCTTGCAAAAATAGCATCAAAAACGCTGTTTTGCTCGCCCACCCGAATCACAAAGCACCGATCGCTATTTTCTCCGACGCCTCGGACACTGCAGCGGGAGCTGTAATACAACAATATTACAATAACAAATGGCAACCACTCGGCTACTTCTCGAAGAAATTTACTACAGCGCAAACGAAGTACAGCACCTACGATCGCGAACTTCAAGCTATCTACATGGCAGTAAAATACTTCAGAAAAATATTCGAAGGCCGAGAACTCATCATATTCACCGACCACAAACCATTGACATTCGCCCTACAGAAGAAAACATCGACATCCGAAACTTCGAGAAGAACTCGGCAACTACTTTTCATCTCCGAGTTCACGCACGACATTCGTCACATCAGCGGAAAAGATAACATCGTCGCCGACACATTCAGCCGCATAGAAACAATCAACACGCCGTCAGCTGTAAACTATGAAGAAATATCTCGCGCGCAAGAGCGAGATAGCACGCTACCTACACTGTACGGTCAAGAAAACTTAAGTTTCAAAACAACAACGCTACCTAACTCCGATATCAAGATTATATGCGAAACTTCAACAAAATACGTTCGCCCGTACATTCCGCAAGATTTTCGACGCGCCATTTTCAACTCTATTCACAACATAAGTCATCCTGGAACAAAGGCAACAAGAAAACTCATCGCGCAAAAATTCTTCTGGCCGTCTATGAACTCCGACATTAGCGAGTGGACGAAAACCTGCATACAATGTCAGCGAAGCAAAATACAACGACATACATCGAGCGCCGTATCGACTTTCCCGCAAGTCGATCGGTTTTCACATACGCACATCGACATAATCGGACCGCTAAGTACAACAGCGAGTGGTCATAGGTACCTACTTACTATGATCGATCGCTCGACAAAATGGCCTGAAGCTGTACCACTCACCGAGATCACCGCCGAAACCGTCGCAAGAACATTCTACGAACAATGGATCGCGAGATTCGGTTGTCCGACTACAATAACAACCGACCAAGGACGCCAGTTCGAGAGTCAGCTGTTCGTCAACTTAACACGTTGTATGGGAATCGATAAAACCCGTACAACACCGTATCACCCGCAATCTAACGGCATGATCGAACGCTGGCATCGAAGTCTCAAGAATTCACTGAAATCAAGACTCATCAATAGTAATTCATCGTGGATCGACGAGCTACCTACAGTTTTACTAGGACTACGCGCCGCCATACGAGAGGACACCGGAGTCAGCGCTGCCGAATTAACCTACGGCCGTAACTTAAGATTACCGGCCGACTTCTTCGAAACAACATCATCATCGAGCCTAGATCATACCTACATCGAGCAACTACGAAAAAACATCAACTCTCTCAAGCCAAAAAACAATATACATCGCCACGGTAATCAACGCAACATCTTCATACATCGTGATCTACTTACGTGCGAATACGTATTTTTACGTATAGACGCCGTAAGAAAACCACTTCAAAGTCCGTATGACGGGCCGTACAAAGTTCTTCGGCGAGAAGAAAAATACTACGTAATACAGCTACCCGATCGCACAGCAACAGTATCCATCGATCGTTTGAAGCCCGCCTACATACTGAGTGAAGATTACCTCGGCGAGTCAACGAGCAATGTACAACAGTCACCGGTAATTACCAACTTACCTAATACCAATGTACCTGTTACCTTACCTTCACATACCAATAATTTACCTCAAAATACCTCATTACCTTTACCCGTTACCTCATTACCGTTACCTGTTACCTCACAACCATTACCAAGTGCAACACCAGTCAAGCAGAAGACACAAGCAAGTCTAACACAGAAGATAACAAGAACGGGCCGTGCCGTCAGACTGCCGGTGCGCTTCGCTTGAGGGGGAGCACTGTAGCAGTACCTACACGTTCGTTCGGCGATTAAAACAAAGAAAACCACGCCCCGAAAGGGGCGCCCGCCGTCTTTGTATGTAACGTTCGTCGTAGAAGATTGAAACAGAGAAGAAAATCGTTCTGCTAAGAACGTACGTTCGCAATAACGAAAGAAACCGTCCGTGTAATAATACCGGACGTGACCCAGCCCTGAAAAGGACTTTTTCTAATAAGAATTCTTCACAACACAACACTACGCGTCTTCACATCGTGCCTACATCGAGAGGGATCTTCACAACATAGCTGCAGTCTTCATGGCATTGCGCGAGCTTCAGATCTTCACAAAATGGCGGCACAACTACTATTATTACCGGCGCGGCGCCGAGCGACAGAGTGACGACGTCGGTATGAAATTCGCGCGCGGACTGAATTCGCCGCGGCACGCGAGCCTATATTTATACTCGTGCGATACCAGCGCCACGTATCGCGGGACGGCCAGTTTCCCGCGCGGCTAATTTTTCCAACTTGTAAATATTTCTTATTCGATTTTTTTCTCTTTCTTGTTTTGTAAATATTTTTGTCTCTCTCTTTACATCTCTGTCTAATCTAGTTAACCAATCACAAATAACCTTTTTACCTTTGTACAGATTTGTAATAATAATAATTAACTCAAATTTTTTGTATATAAACAGCACAGATTGTTCAATAAAACACTTCAGTTCACCACAGTAAATCGAGTTTTACTCTTTACTCCTCCGACCTCTAGTGAACTCTTAGAGAGACCAACCGGTCCTCTAAACCCTGCTTTACTCTATCTATCTACGTAAGGACAAAAGATTCAGCAAGACCGCACTAGAGCGACACAAGTCACAACTCACAAGTCACAACATCGACGCGACGCAACGCGACTTGAATCATAAATCTAAGTACCCTCGAAATTACATACGTAATACCAAAATCATTTTGTCATACGAAAACATTTAAAACTTAGAGTATTAATAACACTTAACAGTAGTATAGAGTGCGCCTATAGCAGAAATTGCTAAGTACGCATCGTAAACACATTGAGTCTATACTCTATGCCAATTAGGGATGTAGCTATATGTAGTTTGCACTCATCGATAACTCGTCGCCTATCTGCACGGCGCAGATGGGCGACGAGTTCTTTTTTATTTCAAAGAAATTAGAATCAGGAAAGTGTGCTGAACAAACTTTATTCCATATGTTTGGTTCAAAATCCGTTTGTTCTAAATATAATCCACTTTTTCATCAATTTTCGGCCATTAGGAAAGCTGAAAAAAGATGGAATATTAATATTCTGTCATGCACCTAGCAAGGGTGCATCCGTGATTAGATATCTGTTTTGAAAAAAAAAGTACATTAATCTTACGATACATTTGCGTTAGAAAGTATATTGGACATACACACATAGATACTTTATATTAAACAATATTACAAGATTTTAAGAAAAAATATTAAAATTTTAGATTATAATTATACACCAAGTAAACTCGACTAATATCGACTCTAGCGTTGATTGTGATTTGTGTCACATCACTAATTACTCAGCCGGGGAGAGCGGCGTGCGGGGGCGTTCCCGCCCCCCGCGTCTTCTTCACCACCGCAAATGATCGTGACCCGTAATTTATTTTTATTAAAATAAGTGTAAAAGTCAACATAACAATGAAAAGTAATATTGGATTTCACTTTCGTTTGCTTCCTAGTGTCGTTTTAACAAGATCGAACTAGACATTTGACCATTTTGACTTCTAAATATGAAAAAACTTTGGAGACACGCTCTCCACAAGCTCTCAACGTTAGTTCTTCTAAGTAGTCTGTGCTCTCAACGACGACTAGTGACTACAAGCGCTCGCGGCGGGAAAGCCATGTTGTTCTCACTTGTGCATACTGTTCCCACTTCGTTATGAGCGCTCTATACTACTGTTATTTATACTCAAAGATTTAAAATGTTTGAGTTATTTTTCAGCTTAAAATAGTAATGAGTTGTTTTCTTTTTAGGGTTCCGTACCCAAAGGGTAAAAACGGGACCCTATTTATGAGACTTCGATGTCTGTCCGTCTGTCTGTCTGTCTCCAGGCTGTATCTCAAGAACCGCTATAGCTAGAGTTCTGAAATTTTCACAGATTGTGTATTTCCGGTGCCGCTATAGCAACAAGTACTAAAATAAAAATAAAATGTATATTTAAGGGGGCTCCCATACAACAAACGTGATTTTTTGGCCTTTTTTGCTCGTAATCAATAATGATAAGAGGTAGGCACTTGAAACTTTCACGAAGGCCTTACATATATGTGTTATTTAATAATTCATAATAATATTTAAATATAATAAAAAATTAAGGGGGGCTCCCTTACAAAAAACACAATTTTTAGTCTATGTTTGCTCTATAACGGTACGGAACCCTTCGTGCGCGAGTCCGACTCACACTTGGCCAATTTTTTAAATCTCCACCAGACGGCGCGACGGTAGACACTTCTAAATTTTCTATTGGTTCTCCACTGATCTGAAATTATCTGCAGGTTCGCTTAACTGACACATATTGGTTGTATTTCTAAAAAATATCAGTGTACTGTCAAGTGTGACACTAGTCAAAATATCTTAAATCTAAGCGATCATTGGCCTAAACGATTAGGCCAGTATACTGGTAATAGTTTAGGAACGCGCTGAGATGAAAACTTGTCAAACTGAAAACTGACAAGTGACAACAGCACTGTTTTGGCCACGTTTTGGCGGCCATGTTACTTTCAAATTTCTTCTACTTTTTATTGTTGGTGTGTTATTTGGATTTTTGATGTTCATTATTGGTAATTTAATGGCCATTAAATATCAGTTATCGTGCACAAGTGCAGATATGATGGTGTCAAAACCAAAATACATAATTCCTGTGACATTTGGTGTAAATAACGATAAATAGTGCTATTTCTTCCGTAAAATTTAACTAAAACATCATTATAATAACTTTATTATCCTATTCATTGGAATATCATTGTGTCTTTTTTAAATTGAAAAGTATTAAGTTTAACATTATTTTGCCCAGTTTTGTAGCAATTATTGATGGTATTACCTGGTATTACCGATAGTTGTCTACCCATACACCCACACGCCCATACGCATCTAGTTACTAAAATGGAAACTGTTTGACAATCAAATTAAAAAAATAAGAAAATGCCCATTACCTAGGTTCCTGTACAAAAATTTACTTCGAAATATTTAAACACAAAAAAAAGATGGGTTGCACTCCGGGAGTGCCGGCAGAAGAGAAAACTTGTTTATTAACGTTGTGCATTATTTTTCAACCCATGAAAATCGATTTCTTATGAAAATTGATTTAAAAAAATAATTAAAAAAAACTATGGTTTTAATTAACTAATCGAAACCCTTACAATCGATTAAAAAATATCGACAATCGAAAAAAAAGCTGCTGTCAGACAGACTGTCAGACACTTCTCACGACAGTTGTCTTGCAGGTGGTAACGCGGCCTTAATCAGCGCATCTGCTAAAGAACTCATTTCCCCGACTGTACATTTCTGCTATACAACTCATTTCCCCGACTGTACATTTCTCCTAAACAACTCATTTCCCCGACTGTACATTTCTGCTTAGCACAATTTTTTCCCCGACTGTACATTTCTGCTAAACAACTCATTTCCCCCACTGTACATTTCGTTCGAGTTCGAGTACGACACAAAACACTACTCTCCAACCGTCTTACGCGTTTTGTATGGTTTTTCGATCAACACGAAAATCTGGCGCGAGTTTCACAGTTTTTACCGATCCCACAAAAGTGCTCAACGCCGCTAAAGAAGTTTTCACTTCAAAAAAATATATTTTTATATTAAAAAATTATAAATATATTATATTAAACACTAATTTTTTTTTGTATTTGAAAACTGACAACTGAAAGAGAGTTTTGGCGGGCATGTCACATTAAACTTCTTCTACTTTTTATTGTTGGTTTTTTTTATTATTTTTTTCCCAAATTGTGTTATTTGGGTTTTTAATGTTCATTATTGGTAAAATATTAGCCATTAAATATCCGTTATCTTGCACAAGTGCAGGTAAGATGTTGTCAAAACCGAAATGTATATTTCCTGTGACATTTGGTGTGAATATCGGTAAATAGGGCTATTTCTTCCGCGAGTTTTAACTAAAATATCGTTATAATAACTCTATTATCCTACTCATTGGAATATTATTGCGTCTTTTTCAAATAGAAATGTATCAAGCTTTACATCCTTTTACCCACTTTTGTAGCAATTATTGATGGTATTACCTGGTATTACCGATAGTTATCTACCCATACGCCATCTAGTTACTAAAACGGAAACTGTTTGACAATCAAATTAAAAAAAATAAGAAAATGCCTCATTGAAACAAAGGGGGCGCTAAAACATAACTTTTTCTCAAAGTGGGCAGTAGACAAAATAAGTTTGGGAACATTTTGGGAATCCCTGCTTATGAACGTGGCGAAAAAATGAACTGCAGCGTTAGTTCATTTTTTCGCATCATACAATAACGTCATTTTTGACAGTAATTCTCCTTTACGAGCAGCGCCTCCGGCGGCACCGCCCACGTTCATTAAGCCTTGTCGCACTGCAACTGTAGGTACATCCAAAATATATTCTTTGAAGCGTCTAAAGTCTAATCATAGAAGTAAATAATGAAAATAATACATAGTACTTAATTATAACATGGTCTAAGCTCTAAAGTCTAAACTTTGGTCTAAAGCCGCTATCCCCAACCTGCTTCCCGCGGGCTGCATGCGGCCCGCCGCGCCGGGGCTTTATTTGTGGCGATGCTAAACCATTTTAAAATTCACGCCCACCGACAATATAATGTAAAGTAATCGTGATAGTCGTGAATTTTTTTCCACTTTTATATCGTTAATTTTGAAGGCTGTTATTTTTTAACCCTAAAATTTTTTGTTGCAGCCCGCGACACCAAGACCAAAACATGTTTGTGGCCCGCATGAAAAAAAAAGGTGGAGGACCACTGGTCTAAAGTTTAAACACACTAGGCCGAAAATACGCGGCCGAAGCTCGGCATGATTATGCTTGCAATGCGCTACGCGTACATAACGCGACGTAATTTCGGCATGGTGTGTTATCACGTGGTCATCACTTGTCAGCAAATACACGGCACGGAACTTCGGCCACGTTTTTTAGGCTATTTTGCTGAAATTTGGCATTTAGGATACTTTTGGCCCACAAAAATGTACTGTTTCTGCGCGATAAACGAGTTTTGGCCCAACGGAGTTGCCAGGGTCATCTAGTGAAAAATATTATGGCCTAGCTCAAAATTAGAAGGCAGCACTAGTTATTACTTATCTGTTTCCACCTTATTTTCCTGTTCTGAGGTTTCCACTTTCAAGTTTCAAAACAAACTACAAGAGCATGGTGCCATCTCCTGAGAACTTTAAAAACCCAAATCTGTCTTGTTTTGGCTTACTGCTGCCATCTATAATTCGGATAAGTCAGTGTTTGATAGAAGTGCAGCAGCGGCAGCGGGGCGGGGGAGGAATCAAAATACTAAATAAAATAACCCTCTTCTAGTGTTGCCAATGTAGTCTTTATAACTAAATTTAGTAGTTTTTTTTACAATTTTCGGTAGCGTCGGTAGACAAAAAACGAATGCGATATTTTTTGTAGGCGAGATCAGAGATGGTCTTTGTTTCAGCACAAAAAATGATTGATATAAAGACTGTAATTTAAAATCATTGATATCGAAATATTTAATATCACTTAAAATTATTAAAAACTAGTAGATGTCCACAAATCCTTTGCGCAGAAATTAGTTTAGCACGTGGGTCTGGGAACCGTATTTTTTTTTCAGGAATTAAAGTGTCCCATGTCCTTGCCTGAGACTCCATTGGAATGGAATTGGAATATGGAAGTGTTTCCATACCAAATTTTTTCAAAATCAGTTTAGTGGTTTAGACGTGTAGGCAGTAGAGGTAGCAGACAGACATACACACTTTCTCATTTAAAATGTTAGTATGGATGTATGGTTTAATTCCACATACTTTGCCAAAACGCAAAGACCAAAATATTTTAATTTTTTTGTAATCGGTTTAGAGCGCTTACAGACGAACGGCACGTGTCGGCGGCACGCGTCGGCGGCAGTCGACGGCAGACGACGGCACGTGTCGGCGGCAGTCGGCGGCAGTTGACGGCAGTTGACGGCAGCCGTCGACAGTTTATCACGCTTGAAGTTGTGACGTAATGCGTAAAGGTAAGCGTCCACAGGTCGGTATCGTACGCAACGGACGTTTTGCATCAAACTGATATTTTTTTCACAGTAGATCCACTGTATCGGCATCGTACGGATTACCGACTAGCCAGTATGTTTATCTTCAAATTAGTCTAAACAATGTTCCTCATCGAAAATTTCTGCTTTCGACTTTTCCATCCACACCCCCCTTTTGAGCATTCATTTACTAGGCTAGTCGGTAATCGGTAAATAAAGACGTAATGTGAAAAAAATGTCCGTTTGATGCGTGACTTCCGTTGAGTACGATACCGACCTGTGGACGCTTACCTTGCGGGGGTACGTCACAACTGGGGGCCTATCACCAACTCTCATAAGCGACACATTTATTACTTTTACGTCAAGCTAGTGATCTTAAAAAGTTGATATTTCACAGCGGATTTAACATTGTTTTGCATTTTTTACTGTTTTTTAGTAAAATTATATTTAAAAAGTGAGTACGGTAATGTTATTGTAATCTTACAACAAAGTGTTCTGGAAACATGATAGTTTTAGGAAAGGTCGTGGTAGGCCCCCTGCAAGCGTCATAAACAGTTTATGACGCTTGCAGGAGGCCTACCACGACCGCGGCACCAAGGTTACCCGGGCCGTCGAAAGTAATTTACTGTCAACGGCTGCCGTCGGCTGTCGTCGGCTGCCGTCGACTGCCGTCGACTGCCGCCGACACGTGTCGTTCGTCTGTAAGAAGCTTTAGTAATTTCGATATTGTGAAGAAGTACGGGATAACTGTTGTAAAGCACACTTTTGCATTTCGTATACCTAGTCATAGACTTATAAATATGTCTGGAAGTAAAAAAAGAAATTAATTCATCAAGCACCAAGCGGCCATATCTGGCCGCGATAACTATGAAAAAGCTATTGTGTCTCGATTGGCCACGATCGATGGACATTTGGAATATAAACAGAATTTTTTTTTTTAATGAAAAATACTTATTGGAACGAAGTTCCTTATCGCGCATTGCGAAAGGGGGCAAGACGAAAAAAGTTGTAACGACACACTTTTATTAGTTCCTGTAGTATAGGGGCAGAGGGCGTTGATAGTATTCCTTTTTATAACTTCGTTCCATCCGGGTGTCCCTAGACACGTCTCAAAATTTTTGTTTACTAAAATACAATTTATTTCTTTGTAATAAACGATACAGTATGTAATACTTATTTGCTTAGAAGAATAATTTTTGACGTGACAACGTCTTATAATTCGATGCAGCCGGCTGCACGCACGAAAAAACATGACTCATGCGGCGTTATCTCGCTCTGAGGCGTTCCATTTAGGGCTTGAAGTGCAAGCGAGAGCGCGAAACGAGCGACAAAGAGGCACGTTGTCACGTTCAACTATCGTCATTAAACCGACACCGACCGCTTTTTGGAGTTTACTGCTTAAAAATCGATTTTCATATATAAGGTGCCCGGTATGAGAAAAATCCGAGGGGTAAAACCTACTAACAAGTAACGAAAATGTGTCACGTTTTTGGTGCGCATCTTTAGTGCGCAACTTTCTAATTTGCCTGTGAGTGTACCATAAAGGTAATATACCTATCGGAGTATTATATTATATTATTATATAATTATATGATTACATTATTATATTATTATATAATATTATATTCCGATAGGTATATTAACTTTATGATTAAGACGTACATATGGTATGCTCAATGCTGTATAGGCGACTATACCTATATACTATATGTTATTGGACTTGTTTGTTTCTATCAGTGTCGATCACTGACCTCAATAATACACTGGACAGGCGATAGCTATCAATGAAATGTTCCTATTTGAAAATCGCCATATTGGCGCTGATTGCTATGTGAAAGCAGTGGTGAGTGTACTTGGAACTAATATTTTGCAAATGGCGGTTGTAATTTTCTATGTAATTAGTTCACAGTACACTCACCGCGGCGCTTCAAATCGGCACAAGAAATAGCTGTCATTTTGTACGGCATAGCCAGTCCAGTGTAATATAGAGGTCAGTGGCTAAAGTGAACTAAAAGTATTTTGAAATAACTATGGCAGAAAGGGGTGTAGATAATATTGCCGGAACATCTGATTTCATATGATATTAATCTTTTTTCAGTTGAATAAACTCTTTTTGCGTATGGTTAGATACTCGTACTTAAGGAGTAAACTCCAGTCGTGCGTCGGAGCTGACACACTTTTTTTTAAGATTTTCAGAACAGGATGACCGTTTATTTAATTTTGTTTTATAAGAATATTTTTGTTAAATCGAAAAGTGAAACAGTGTCTTTTGTTTTTTTTTTATAATAATTAAAATAATACTTTTCGGGGTCTAAAAATATCACCAAAGATACATCATTTCATCGAATTTAATTCAATGGTTAGGCATGACCGTAACAGACAGACTGCGACTGCATGAAGTACCAGCTGCAGCAATACCTAAGTGTTTTCAGTCTTTCCAGTATTTTGTTTTTAATTCTGTTTCTATGTTTTAGTAGAAAACAACTCAAATTTGGTAATTTCGTATAACACAGCTTGCAACACTGTCCTCCTCCTCCTCGTCTATCGCCATTTTCCGTCAAGCTCTCAAGTCAGCTACTGTCAGTTGTTGTGTTTGCAGTTTGTGTGTGGTGTTACGAAAAATTGTTAGTACCGATGAATCTCAATGGGAAATTGTGTTGATTCCGACGCCAAACGATGGCTAGTTTGTTGTGTTTGTGGCTTTAATGCACCGTTGGCTGAGTGATGATGGCCGAGTGAATAATAAAGTGAAGTGTTTTGTGTATGCTGGGCTGCCTCAGCAACATCGGGCTCCATTCTCTGGATAAGTCGTCCACAAGACGAGATAAGCTTTCTAAACTGGAAGGGCACCATGTCGGGGAAAAACATCCCAGGAGACAAGGTATTCGTTGAAGAGTTTTAGTTTTACTGTTACTGTTGCGAAACGATCTTAAGGTCACCTTTTTGTTTGTACCTATCTCCTTTCTATTGCCGAGGCGTGGACCGCAGCCCCTAAGTTTCAATAGCTACGTGGAATAATATTGAGCTCATTTGTCTAAATTTTACCCACAAAAGTCATTAACACAATGTTATCATTTATCAACAAACAAGTACCCTAATACAGATTACATTATCTTTGAGCTTTTGTTAAGTGTTACTCATGATTGTTATAAAATTAATATAATAATATTTATATTACACTACAACAACATTATAACATAAACTACTACAATATTATCATGAATGTGGTACTAAATCCAAAATGTAAATTTAAATACTGTTACGAATTAATGTTATTATTTTTTTGGTGTAGCAGTAACAATAGCAGTAATAAAAATGTATTTAAGTTTTCTTTAATACATTTATAATTATATTATAATATATTATTAGAAGAACACAATAATTTAGTGGCACAAAAAATTAAAAAAAAAAACAATTTTTTTTTAAGCATTACTACTAAAAGGGTGTAGCGTTGGTGGTACTGAAAAATACTTGATTTATTTGATTGATAAAACTGAAAATCATTTATAATTATACTAAAATTAAAATAAACTAATTTTTATAACGCTTCCACTCCCGAGTGGTCACATAGATTTCCAAGAATCCGCAATCGAAGAATTAAAGTGTAGGTAAAGTGAGGTGTAGCCTGTAGGTCAATTCTATATTTTAAATGTCGAATGGACAGCAGTCTGCAGTAGAGTCTTTGACACTTGATATATTGTAGGCCCACCCAGGGAGTGCTCTATGTCACCGGTTACACATTCATCAATCTGATCCATCAATCCGATACAGATTGATGAAAATTTTATTGTGTACACCTTGGATTGATGGATTGATTGTATTTTTAATATGAAATTTTTATAACTGTCAATATTCCGTCAATCAGATTGATGGATCAGATTGATGAAAATTTGACCATGTAACCTGTGACTATACATTAATAATACTAAAGAATGTAGAATGTACATCTTAATATTGTGATTATTGTTTGTAGTAACAGAAAATAGAGAAAACCCATATTCTGTATTTCATAATATAACTGAAAAGTTAAAAATCATGAACGTTAACATTCTTTACCAAACTGCGATATGACTGGGTTATTCTGGCACAGACGCAGACATGTAGTTGGGGACTAGGGGTTTCTTTCTACGAGAGAATAGACAGAGTAGTCACTCTGTCGATTTACAACGAAAATATCCCAAAATTGTATTTCTATTCTTTTACATTCCATTTTTCAATCCGGACCGGATTTCACTGGATTCCCATCAATGGCCTGATCTGACCGGATCCAGCCATTGATGGATGAAACTGAAGAAAAAAGCAAAAATCACCCTATTTTTGCTTTTTTAATAAAAAAAACCAGCCAAGTGCGAGTTGGACTCGCCCATGAAGGGTTCCGCAGCAGCAATAAGGTTTATTTCTATAAAATTAAAAGGTTTTTGATTTATTTTTATATTTTAGTTGATTTAATGAAAGTTAAATTAAGGTTTACCATTTATGACTTATAAAAAAAAACTACTTGTTAGATCTCATTCAAACCAATTTTCGTTGGTAGTTTTTATAATAAGATACATCATATATTTTTTTTAGAACTATCATGCCCCTACTTTAGAAGTTAGAGGGGGGGGGGGGACACATTTTACCACTTTGGAAGAGTCTCTTTCGCAAACTATTCAGATTAGAAAAAAATTATATTAGAAACCTCAATATGATTTTTAAAGACCTATCCATAGATACCCTATAAGCATATTAAGTTAGTCGAAAAAAATTTTTTTTTGTTTCAGTTGTACCTACCCCTAAAATTTTTAATATTTTTTTCCATTTTTGTATCAAAATCTTAATGCGGTTCACAGACTTCATCTACTTACCAAGTTTCAATAGTTTCGGAGAAAAGTGGCTGTGACATACAGACAGACAGACATGACGAATCTATAAGGGTTCCGTTTTTTGCCATTTTGGCTACAGAAACAGACAGATAGATAACCATTCTTTAAATACTGTAGTACCTGGAATAAGATTTTAAATGTCCATAATATGGTTGCTCAAGCAGTTACTTTTTTTTTTTATAAAATAAGGGGGCAAACAAGCGAACGGGTTACCTGATGGAAAGCAATTACTGTCGCCCATGTACACTCGCAACATTAGAAGAGCTGCAGGTGCGTTGCCGGTCGGATAACTTGGCGCATTTGTGGAATAATCACTATAATAATTTTGTGATCAGTAGCATGCTCAAAATTTTAGCCTTTGGTTCGCCATCTCTGTTGTAGGGGCTGCGTGAGCGATACATAAATTGGTTTTAGAAATGCCATCAGGCACTACTCACCAGCATGGAGACCATGCATACATATAAGATAAAGCATTTTTGTTTGGTTAAAAGTGTCACTTCCTAAAAGGGTCCGCCACCAAGAAAATTTGAGAACCGCTGCTCTACTTGATGCGATATGCATAACGGCGCTCGACGCGACGTATTCACGTAGTAACGTGCATAACGGATGTGTACAGTTATCTTTCGGTTTCGTGTACGGGTTTCGGGTTGCTTTTTATAAGAAACTTCGGTCTTTTTATAAGAAACTTGACGCTCATTCCCAACAAAAACATTTTCATGTAAAATTACGCCACTGACGAGACGATGCCTAATTTCATAAAGTTATCGGGGCCTTACCGTGAGGTCTTTTGTAAGCCGTTCTTCTGACTTCCGAGTTCTGACTATACACTATACAGGCTAGTCATGTAAGACCTGAATTGTAAAACACTTTGGTCTAGAGTCTAGACTCTAGACCATTGATTCCCAAATTGGTCCAGGTGGACCCCATGGGGTCCACGGGAGCCCGATAGGGGTAGACCCCTATCGGGCTTGCGTGGAAAAAAAATGGGGGTCCACGAGTCGTTAACGGGGGTCTATGAAAATTAGGTGACCCGATTTGACTTCTCCTATGAATATAGGCAGACAATATTATATTAATAGCAGATTAAATATTACAGAGCGAGGAGATTTAGAAATAAATGAGTGTGGTAATTTAGGTTAAATATCTATAAAACAACAAAATATTTGCGTTTACTTTTTACCGCTCCGAAGTAAAGGTTAATGTTCCTTGCACTGTGACTTGTGACTCAAACTTAGAATACAAAGGTCCAACTGTTGGATGAATACGCTTTTTAGACCGGCCTTGAACTAGGGGGGTAGTTAGGTTCAAATACCAACCATTTTTGAATTCCGAGGAAGTTTAGGATTTGTGGGCGTCATTACGTCTGTGAAATTCGGAAAAAATTCACCAAAGTTAAGCTCAAGCCCTCGACTATTGTTTCAGACTATTAAACACTAGGCCATAATAACCGCTGATGCTAGAGGACACTACAAACAGATAATGACTAGCGTAATGGGGCTGCTGAAACGATATAAAACTTAATTTAGTCTGTCAAATGTTTTTAGTTTTCATTGTGTATTTTTAAGTCCTTACGTAGTCAAATAGTAGCTTACGTATTTGTTTTGGTAGTATTAGCAATATGTAAAGGTTCTACATTTAATATATTTTCTAAAGGCGCATCAGAAAGCGTCCAAAATAAGCTTTGAAGTTTCAAGTTGTATGAATTTTTACTCTTCGCCATTTCTGGAAGTCTCCCGGGGGTTTTCATCGCGACTCAAGTCACGTATTCCCGGCGAATTATATTTTTTGACTGTATCAATCTGCAATGCATTAGAATGAAAGATGTAAGCAGCCCCCAAGACGTGATCAGGTTCAAAGGTTCGCGTCTGTATTTCATTATGACTGTCAAAAGCAGTTTAGAATTTAAATCTTCATTTTCGTGATGAAGGTTCAATACACTACACTCCACGGCTGCGTCCCCATCAGACACGGTACGGCGCCGTACCGTAACACGGTGCCGCGTACGGTGCACCGCGCGCCCCTATTCTGGGTGAAACGTCACGGCACCGTGCCGTGTCTGATGGGGACGCAGCCTACCGGAATATGGAAAAAATGTCTTAAGCGAACTCCGAAAGTTATCAAAATTGCCTATACCCGTTAAGGTGACGCCGCGTTAAAGTAAAAACCCGTGTTGAAAACGTTTTAGATTGCTTGTTTTCTATGAGAGGCCGGCCCGGCAATAAAACAAGCAATGGAACAGCAAAAAATGCAAAGGGCGTAAGCGACAAAATAGTTTTTGTCGCGTAATTTAAGAACCATAAATAGGTACATTTCATATTATTAAGCTATGGGCAAATTAAAGTGTATGCTTGAACCAATCTATGTACAAATTTTGGAAGCTTAAATCACTCCTCTGTTGGCAAAATAGGAATCCCTTTTTTACAGCGGTCTTTTTAATTGATCATAATTTATTGTGTTATAAAAGTTGACCAATCGTGTTATGCTATGGTTAATTCAAAGACAAAGACATGATGAATACTGACAATGAACTTTAATTTCTTAGCTTTAGTCATTGCGGAGAAAAATCAAATTATCAAGGCGTCGTCGCCTTAACGATTGTCTCAGTAGATTTTTACAGGCTAAATATCTACTGACATTCATTCGGACGAATAGTTTGGGCGCTTGCGCTACAATAAAACCAACCGTTTTCTACGTAATTCTTTTTGTCTTCACCATTATAGTCACCAAAAATTAAGCTACAAAATCTTAATTTGGTACATCGTATGTATTGATATTTTCGCGCTAGTGCGCAAGTTAATTTAACAGCTTCGATGTTAATGGTTGTTAATTTTCGTTACCTGCTTAATGTATTCTGCGTCATGACTCAAGTGAATGACGTATTGCGAAAGCAAGAAACTTGTTACTAAGCATCGTAGGAAAGAAATTACATTTTACGAGTTTCTTCTTAGCCTACTCTTCTTTTTAGGAGGTATACAATATTAGGTAACTTGCAGTGTTAACGGCAGGCTCTACAACTAGTAGGTACTAGGTACATAACAGTTGGAACTATTGGGTGCCGGTTATCTGTCTATGAAATCCGAATTATTGTCAGAAGAGTATCAAAGAATGTCGTTAAGGTCATCCCCTGAGCAAACAACCTTGACCATACATTTGCCGCGTTGCCGAGATCGCGCCAAAATCCTATTTTTTTTTACTTAAGACGCTGACAACTGCCAATGACCTTGATCTCGCATCACTCTCGCACCTGTGTCGATTTTCATGCCAGAGAGACAGAGATGTGAAGTGTTCACTCGATAGCGTGGATACATTTTTCGTTTGTTAGAGGAAAAATAAATATTATGGGAAATCTAGATGTCAGAACCGAAAATCAAATCCGGCAATCTTTGGATTTTTGTAAAAAGTATCAAATAAACAAATTTTTAAAGCATAGATATATAATACATTATTAGTTATTACTTTAGTTAGAACTGTTTAAATTTCCTGAAAGATGTGACTTTGGTATTTTTTTTCATTCAGTAGGAGTACATAATTTTATTATTTAAATTCGACAAGCTTTAAATATATAATCAAAAAGCTATAAAATATAATCAAAAATCACATTGTATGTATAATTGCTGTATTTTTATTTTAAAAAACGGTAAATTACGGCATCTCCATAGGGGGAGCGTCTTAATGTACGTTCAATGTTCAAGAGATTAGCATTCATTGTTTTCCTTGGCCAACCTAATAAACTACAGTCGGTTACTAGTTACTACCATTATTAAAATTCCAACATATCAAAATGTTTGCAAAATAATGTTGGTATGTCGACCATTGTTGAGTTTCTCGTTAAAAAGCAGCTCAGAAACGCTATTAATGCTTACAAACATCTTACAAATAGTAAATGCCCTATATATATAATTATATATAATGTAAGGCATTTACATATAGTAGGTACAATATGACTAAATATTTTAAATTACATTCAAAGAAAATCAAACTCTTATTCATAAGACTCATAAGTCATAAGTACAGTCTACTGATAACGAATTCGTACATTTATTATTTTTATATTATATAGTTATTTGAATTTCGGGTTTCGTCATCTTGATGTTATCTGTGTAAAAGACAGCTAAAAGATCTTAGATACAAATCTCTAGATTGTATAAAATAATAAAATAATTATATATTAATCCTTCAGGCCCCGCGCGAGCACCGGTGATCGCGACAACAATAGAATACAATAGCAATTCCTGGAAATTCCGACTGAAGTATTAAATGTACATTAAATAATAATAAATTAAATTAAGAAATTTAAAAAACCCCCGCCAAACAACTTTAAAAAGTAATGAAATAATATTTACTTACTGACTTTAAGTTTAAATAATTCCTAAACTGTGTTAAGTAATTTTTTAGTCCATAATAATTGTTGTCACGGTGTGTCGGGGGACCGCCAAGTGAACTACGACAACAGCAACTTTTGCATTTTGTATCGCCATAATAGTCGCTGATTGTCTCGATTCAGTTCACTGTGAACTGACTCTTAAACTATAATGTTACGTGAAAACATCCACATTAGCGGTCCCCCGACACACCATGACAATTGAGACCGCTGCCTTCGGCATATGCGGTGAGTCTCCTGTCACCACGTAGCAGTCGCCCCGCGCTCTTTTTGACGCCTGAAGGTGACGTAGACGTACAAAAACCAAGTGAAGTGACAGTCGTAGGTAGAGCTGACTCACGATCACTGAGGCCGTTCACATTGCCCACAATGCCCTCCCAATGCCCTCACAATGCCCTCGTAATAACGACATGTAATGATACACGGATAACGGACATAATGATCTATGATTCTCATACAGTGCTTCCTATTGGCTATCACTGGTTTAATTTGAATGTGGAATATGATAAAATGCATTGAATTTATGAAAGAAGAAATAGATAAAATATAAAATAAAGTGGAAATGTAAATGTTGTATTCCAGGCAAAACAAATAAAGATTTATAATACGAAGGTTATCAAACTAAGGATGTACAGAATTTCATCCAAATTTTGATGTTTTATATGAAGTTTTGTGCCTCGATTCGCCGTTCAAACTTTAGCTAGAAGAACTGTTACATAAATCTTTGAAGAAGCAATTCTCAGATTGCACTGAAATTTTGGCGTTGCTGTATAGTTAATTTATGCAAAAGAAACAAGAGATTAAATGAGGAGTAAATTGGGTTTGTAAACAGATGCAAACGGAGCTTTTCTCCAAAATTTTCCCGTAGAATATTAATGTTTGCGGCGGGTGCCTTAACCTTACAAGTTACAACTGCCGTTCAAGTTGTGCTCGCCTTGTAAATCGTAATTTAATAGCTAGCGTGTAATATGTAGTATGTTAATTGACAGACCGCACTTCTGTAATTAGTAGTACGAGAAAAACATTAGCATTGAATGCAATAATCAAGAAGCGAGAAGCATTAAATATTCAACTATTCGGTTAGAGCTAGATAGGTACTTTAAATGCAAAGTTAATTTTACTTTCAACCATTATCTATAATATAAAAATTAAAAATGAATCGCAAAATGTGTTGGTAAGCGCATAACTCAACAATGCCTGGACCAATTTGGCCAATTTTTTTTTTAAATGTTCGTTGAAGTTCAAAGATGGTTTATACGACGAGAAAAATTCGAATAATTGCCGGAAAAAGCCTAAAAACAGCCCTTTTCTTTTTCCCATACAAACGTTTTCTAACTAAGGGTGGAAAGGTTTAGGCGCGATCGCCACGGGGTTCATCTGAATATTGTTAAATGAGTTATACGTTTAAACGTTTTATAGATGCTTCGGCACTAATAGGTTAGCTAAAGGTCTAATAAATAAATAAATAAATCTATTCTTATAAAAAAAACCGGCCAAGTGCGAGTCGGACTCGCGCACCGAGGGTTCCGTACAAACCTGCAAGGTTTACAAAGTTCGTCATAGAAGTTTGATTTTGTTACAGCTTAAAGGTATTATAGACCTGAGTATTTGGTATGAATTTCAATTTAATACCTCTACGCGTTTATGAGGAAATGGGTAGTAAGTTTAAAATTATTAAAAAAATATATATTATGTGATGTAACTAAAAATTTATGGTTTTCGTAATTTTTCCTTTATCTATGCTATAAGACGTTGCTTCGTACCAAATGTCAAGATTCTGAGTTGACGGGAAGCACCCTGTAGGTTTTGATTCCCTTGCAAGTGTCGAAAATTTGCGGCATAAACGGCTGTATCTTTTGATTGCGTTGGCTTAGAAGTTTGATTTTTTCACAGCTTCAAGGGACAGTAGACCTGAGTAATTGATATAAATTTCAGCTTCATACCTCCACGCGTTCCTGAGAAAAAGGGGCTTGACAGACGGACGGACGGACAGACGGACAACAAAGTGATCCTATAAGGGTTCCGTTTTTTCCTTTTCAGGTACGGAACCCTAAAAATATGTTTTATTTCTGAATAGATTTTAAAAAAATACTTTCAGAACTATAATAAAACTGTAGAAATGAAAATTCTGTACATTAAAGATATTCAATAAATAATAAGCGGGGGGTGTCACTACATCGCTATAGAAGCCAAAAATGTGGTTAGTTTTTGTCTGTCTGTCTAATTGTCTGTCTGTCTGTATGTTTGTTCCACTGTCACACGAAAACTACTGATCCGATTTGAATGCGGTTTTCGCAGATATATTTGTCTTCTTCCAACTCAACATCTGGTGTATAAAATTCTCCCCCCCCCCACCCCTTCTAAGAGGACCAAAGAGGGGGTCAGATTTTATACCAAACTTTTTTCTTTAATGGACTTACTTCATACTATTATTAACTATGTTTTTAACTTAACATCTGGTGTACCTATACAATTTTTTCCTCTCCACCCACTTAGGGGACAAAAGAGGATAAGATTTTGTATTAACTGATGAAGTAGTTCAAATACTTTAAATGGCAAAACAACTTTGCCGGGACAGCTAGTGTAATATAAAGGGTTTCATTGTACTTAAAATCTAGAATGATCAGCTCATTGATTATGTGATAGTCAGACTCTTATGTTAAATAGTTTATTTCTAGATTAAAATTTTCCAGCCCTACAAAATACAAGCAGCACTGAACGCAAAACTTTAGAAAAACTCACTGTTTCGTGCATTCCTTTTATTTTCTCGGTATGTGATGTTTATATGGTACCTTTTCTAGACTTTTCACGAAACCCTGTACGTATTTGAATACGAGCCCTCCACTCCAAAGGGATAAAATGAAAAACCATCACGTTTTCTATGGGCGTGGTTTACTTTGTCCGTATCGTGCCCTACGAAACGATCTCCACGTGATTCACGTTGCCACGTTTTGAGCCCACTCCCATTGTGCAATTTTTACTTGGAAAGTATTTATTGTGCTTATATTTTTGTTTTAATACTGTTACCCATGCTTAAGTCCGCAATCAAAACTTGGCCCGTCATAACTATGTGACCGAAGCTCGACTGTGCGAAATATTACAACGAGAGTTATCCACGGCAATGAAGACCACTATAAATCAACTTTACACGGCACATTACATCTGAGCTTAAAAGTATAAACGAAAAAGTGTCCAGCTTCCAAGAAGCTCTGAATTTTTTCAATGCACAATTTGAAAGTATGAAGACAAACCTAGAACACTCGACTACAACTATTGCGAATCTTACAAAAGACAACGAAAAACTCAAAACTACTGTCAATGAACTTACCACACGACTGAACACCGTAGAACTACACATGCGGGAGTCAAATGTCGAAATAAATGGTATCCCCGAGCACAGGTCAGAAAACCTACACGACACTGCCATTCAACTTGCCAAAACAGTCGACAGTCCCATAGAGAAGGAAGACATCCTACATGTAACTAGAGTAGCCAAGATCTCTAATGAAAACAATATACCTAGATCAGTAATCGTTAAACTACGTAGCCCCCGAGTCCGCGACACTATTTTGGCAGCTGTTACAATGTTGAACAAAAAAAAATCCTCAAAATAAATTAAATTCTCACCATCTCGGAATTGGAGGAACTCAATCACCGATATTCGTTTCGGAACACCTTACACCAGCTGGTAAACACCTACACGCTGCGACACGTAAAAAAATAAAAGAAATAGGCTATAAATTTGTGTGGGTCCGCAATGGGCGTATTTTTATTCGCAAAGATGAGAATAGCCTGGCGCTTTTAATTAAAAACTTAGAGTGTCTCGAAAATCTGAATAGTAATAATAATTAGTAAGAATGTTATTTTATGTGTGAATGTTTTGGAATTAATTGTTAAAATGCTTGATATATATTATCAGAATGTCCAGGGTCTAAGAACTAAAACTGTTGATTTGTTTAAAAATATCGCTTGCAGTAATTAGAAGATAGTCGCTTTCACAGAAACATGGTTAAATTCTAACATTTCCGATAAAGAAATTGCTGATTATAGATATAATGTATATCGAAAAGACAGAGAATGTACTAATAATAAGAAGAAAGATGGAGGTGGCGTGCTACTAGCAGTTGATAAACGCATACCCTCAGTTCGCGTACTTAAATGGGAAACGGATGATGAAAACTTATGGATTAAACTTGAATTAACTGTTAATCAATCTATCAAAAAAATTGCAATCTGTGTAACGTATATGCCACCTCCTGTAAAACTGGAATTACTAACTCGATTTTTAGCTAGCGTTGAAAAGTTATTAACGAAATAGACGATCTTATAATTATAGGAGACTTTAATCTTCCTTTTTGACTGGACCCATGCCGGTCCTGATAACCACATGAACCCTTCTAATTATAGCTCACCCTTAGGGCAACATTTTGTAGATTTTATTGCAATACATAACTTGCACCAAATAAATCCAATAAGTAACTGTGATAACAAATTTTTAGACTTAATTTTATGTAATCTACCTAATTCGACAGTTTCTAGACCGTTAAGCAATCTTTGTAAGATTTATGATAACCATCCAAACCTATTTTTTAGTATTAAGTATACTAGCCAAAGTAATTATCTTCGTCCAAATATTCATAATGATAGATACAATTTTTATAAAGCTGACTACAGCTGCATACTACGTGATCTCAATTGTGTTAACTGGAATATTTTGTTCTCAGAATGTGAATGTGTCGATGATATGGTAACTGAATTATATTATGTATTAAACAAAGCAATTGAAGAACATGTGCCCAAGCATAAAATAAGAAGTAAAAAGACTCCCTCCTGGTTTACTAATAATCTTTGCAAGCTCTTAGCAGAAAAAGATAAAATTCGTAGAAAATATCGCAAATTTGGTAACCCTCGAGACAAAATTGAATTTGATCTGCTTCGATCGCGTTGTCATAAACTATATAATGAATGTTACGCTAACTACATAAATCAAATTGAAAGTCAACTACCTAAAAACTCTAAGGCTTTTTGGAGTTTTATTAAAAATAAACGTGGTGGTCATTCCACAATACCCGCAGAAATGCATCTAAACAATGCAGTAGCTAACTCTGGCGTCTCTATCGCGGAACTATTTGCTCAACACTTTCAATCAGTATTTAATACAGCACTTCCACCTAGCACAATCGATTACAGTTCTCATGATAGTATTATCTCTTGTCAATCTCTTTCATTTTTCAAACTAAAGCAGAGTGACGTTTTAGATAAAATTAAAAAAATCAACAGTCATAAAGGGGCCGGACCTGATTCCATTCCTCCAATATTTGTTAAACGCTGTGGACGAGCCCTAGCACTACCGTTGACAACTATATTTAACCGCTCACTAGAAGAAGGAACTTTCCCGCAGCAATGGAAAAAGGCTCGAATTGTGCCAGTCTACAAAAAGGGCGACCAATCTGATATATCTAACTATAGGCCCATTTCTATACTCTCCTGCTTTTCCAAATTATTTGAGGCTGCCTTACTTCCTACCATCACTGCATTCACTGAACTAGACCTAACGGATCATCAGCACGGCTTTCGAACTGGTAGATCGACTATGACTAACCTCGTACCATTCATCTCTGACTTATGCCAGCATGTAGACAACGGTGCACAAATTGACGCCATATATACCGATTTCAGTAGCGCGTTCGACAAAGTAAATCATCGTCTACTGCTGAATAAACTCAGGACGCTTGGCTTCACTGGCGCCTTTCTACGGTGGTTCGAATCATATCTCCGGGATCGACTGCAGAGCGTAGCTATTAATGGCTTTGAAACACGTACATATTATGCTGAATCAGGCGTCCCACAAGGCTCTCACCTAGGTCCCGTCCTCTTTCTACTGTTCATAAACGATATCACGTTACGCATTAAATATTGCTATAATTCCTTGTACGCAGACGATCTGAAAATCTATAAAATAATCAAAAACTTTTCTGATGTTGCCTTAATCCAAAAAGACTTAGACGCTATAAAATCCTGGTGCGACTCGAACTGCATGGTGCTTAATGTTAACAAATGTTGTCATATAAAATATACTCGCAAATTAAAACCCATACCTTCCGTGTACAAAATCGACGGCATTGCATTAAAAGAGGCTGAAGTTGTTAAAGATCTAGGCGTTACTATCGACAGTACATTAAAATTTAACAAACAGATTGATGCTGTTGTAACTAAAGCTGCACGCATGCTCTGTTTTATAAAAAGAAACTCCACAAAATTTAAGCAGCCGGAAACCATAACCTTATTATATAACGCTCTAGTCCGTAGCCACCTCGAATATGGCAGCATAGTTTGGAGTCCTTTTTATACAATCCATTCCCAGCGCGTAAAAAGCATACAGCGAGCATTCACTAAATATCTAGCTTTCGGCACTCATAATTTCTCATACAGGCAGCCTTACGAACAACGTTTGCGAAAATTTGGCATGATGGCCCTACGTAACAGAAGAATACTTCAAGACATGTGTTTCCTACATAAAATTATTCATGGACCAATTAAAAGCAGCAATCTTCACGATCGTATAGGCTTACATGTACCTTTCAAATATCCCAGACACAGGATCACTAAAACGTTTTATATAACCCCGTACAAAACAAACCTTTGGCTATGTTCTCCAATGTCTAAAATTCTGAACGAATATAACAAAATAAATAGTGAAATTGCAGATCTCGATGTTTATCACGATAATTATAATGCTTATACCAAAAAAAAAATAGATTATTTTATGTAATTTTAAGGAATCATTAATAATTATTTTAAGTTAAATGTAAGACACATTTTTTGGAAATGCTATGTACACGGTTGTTGTCATGTTAGACGTAATACCGTATGAGATTTTAGTTTTAAGGTGATAATGTACATGATGTGGTAGTACTTATTAAATAAATAAAATAAAAAGATTCGTTTATGGTCCACCATAATATGAGACTATGCGAGTTTAAAAAATATATTAAATTGTATTTGCAGGTTTTCGAATTTCGGTTTACCATGATCATGTTATCTGTTAGCTTTATTATCTTTGTGCAAACATTACCCAAAAGAAACATCGTTACAATTCTCATCCCGCAATTCTCAAAAATTTTCCACCGTCGCGTTCTCTAATAAACGAAGATCAATATCCAATGACCCCAGGGAACATAACTCAAATAGGATTTGAGGGCGACGCATATTTGACAGGCCGTTAATAGGAACATTGCACCCTTGTTGATTCACACCCACCCCACGCTGCACTTGGAAATATTATGCTTTACGCCATTACTGACGAAAATATTGTTTTGGACAACACTTGTAAGATGGATGTACCTTTGAGACAAGCTGTATTTTTTATTACTTAACATTGCCTAATTTGTTGTACCTACCTTTTTTTTTACGCAGAGGAAACCCATCATGGGTGCCCCGGGTTGGGTACCCCGGGGGTATGTGAGACTCCTACTCACTAAAACCACCTGCGGTTGCCTTCAGCCGTATACGGAGGGATATCCTAGTTCTCTTTACCACAGGACTCCCTCCACGACCGGCCGGTCTACCTCAGAAGGGACCGGACTTCCACCAAAGTAAAGGAACGCTCCGGCAAACTGAAGCGTTCCCTTCGGCGCCGGGACTAGCTAAGCCGGGCAGGTTCCCATCATTGCCCGGAGCCCCGGATTAGACGGAAGTTTGGAGGTTCGCGTAACGACGCCTGCGCACTCCCGTCCTACGCCGGCGGAGCGGAACAGAGGATGGGTCATTCTCTCTGTTCCGCTCCGCGGCCTCTTTCTGCGAAAGGACGGTTTCGCAGAAAGAGACCGCCGCCTGCCATGCCTCATCGCTCTCGAGCATGCAGCGAACCATGCTCGAGAGCGAGAGATCTCGCCCAAGCACCGCCATGAGATCATGGCGCTGCACGGCCCAACGATCACACACCTCGAGGGTGTGCTGGGCCGTGTCCTCCGCAGCGCCGCACTCATGGCAGGCTGGCGTAGGCTCCCTCCTGGCAACCTTACACAAGTACGCACCGAAACATCCGTGTCCGGTGAGTACCTGTGTAAGGCGGAAGGTGAGGGGTTTTCTCTTGCGGCGCATCCACGCCGCAAGAACTGGACGCAGAGCCTGAGCAGTACGTTGACCGTACTGGGCCTGCGCCAGGTCCTCACCCCACCTCCTCAACAGCCACTGCTCTCCTAGCCTTCGGAGCCGCCGGAGCTCCTCCCATTGCAGGCCTTCACCCCGCGACCTCCTCTCTGAAACGAAGAGGTGCAATTCGGCGAAGACCCTTGCAACCAGCTCCCGCCAGGGCAGTAGCTGCCGCCCAGGAGACCGTACCCCTGATGACCCTCACCGCTATGACCCGCTGCGCACTTCGCAGCTGGGCCTTATTGCGAGCGGTGAGGGAATCCGCCCTTGTTGTACCTACCTAAATTATACAGGCTTGGTACTAATTTCGAAATTACTGAGTAGTCTTATCGGGCTTAAGTCATAACAGATTATAATATGTTTATAATTTTCATATTTAAATTTAAAACATGTTGAAATGGACTTGTGGTTCCATGTACTCACAGTACTTATTAATACCTACTAAGAAGTACTGTACTACTTGGTAGAGAATGTGGTAGAGACCTTAACGTAGCTGGATTGTTATTACAAAACTAAAGACAATATTTATTCATTCCGTATATAGACAGCAGGTTATACCGATCATTAAGCAAACAGGATAAATCTGTGTTTTATAGGTCGCTAGGAGTCACAAATATGCAAATACAAGTGTAGTGCTAAAGCCATAATTATGAACGTAGGGTTATGTAAGAACAATTCCAAGATTCAGCGATAGGACGCAGACGTTTTTCCATTAGGACAGCCATTGCTTTCACTCAAGCCATTACGTCGCAAATGGATCGTGCAACTCCAATTCACACGATTATGCGCTATATTCTAAATACGCCTAATGTTACATTTTTCATATTATATTCAAAGAGGATCGTAAGTGAGGGTGTAGTCTTGTGTTTAGATTTCATAAAAAGAATACTCAACATTTTTCTTCGTGAGTAATACAAGTTTTGTGTAAGAGACAAAATTCGAGAAGCTTTGTTATATCCTCTGATAGATATACGCTTGGATTATATTATAAATGTAACCACTAAAATCTCTCTTTTCGGTGAAAATATATGCAGAATCCTGCAGAGGTCATAGTGCTCCGCTGGTAAAACCAGTTTCAACAACCGAGTGAAGCCAGACCGGGCACGTAGTTTTTCAATCTGGCCATTAATCGATATAAAAGTTAGATCTTTTAAGCCTTATGTCGGCCGTAATCCGTGTAAGGCGAGTCACTATCTCCTATGTGCATAAAACTTCCATTATAAATCGGACGTGGATTTTTAGCTTAGAGTTTAGACTTTAGAGCGTTTAGACGATGTGAACGAAAAGGATTAGGTAAGTGTAATGTACAAGGTAGGTATACTTATCACGAAGGCTATTGATAGTTGAAGAGTTGAAGACGTACGATTGTAAAGACCATTATTTCAGAAATTTATTTCAGAAATCATAGTCTTTACCACAGACATAGATCAGGATAGATACCGCAACGTTTGTACTTCGCGTTCCCAAACGACGAGCAATGCTATCGGAATCGGACGTCAATCGGAATTTCAAAAATACCAAAATGCCTAAAAGTTCCGTATTCAGCTGTATAAATTCAAATAGCAACGTTGGCCTAGATGTTGGATACGTTTCTTATCTTCGGTACGTCACAGTATGTAGGAAAAAGGTGGCACGCTCATTTTCATACAAATGAAGCGACATGCGGTATCTATCTTGATCTATGTCTTTGATCTTTACATTCTAGTTCCTCCAAGAATTGGGTCCAAAACCTAGACCGAAACCTTCGATCGAAATCGAGCAATGCGAGCGATAATAATGCTTATGTTATTTCATGTTTCTGGAAACAAATAAAATGTGATGTTATTATTGATAGCTCCCGGATTCCTTTCAAACCCTAGTCTCTGCTGTGACTTCAGCAGTGAACACGTGATCGGTGATGATGATGATGCTTAATTCGCCTTATCACGCTGCGTTACCAATTTTTTTATTATAATCGCAAGACCTCGTGGCTTACTCATCGATTGAGGTCACCTGACATTGGAGCGCTTTTTCGACTCTGGCCTTGAGCCGAATCCACTGAATGTGGAACTTGCGGCGCTAAACTAGTAAGCCATGTTATGCTCTGATTGAATGGGACGTCTTGATATCATCAATTATGCTAATTACAAGGCATTATCCATTGACGCGTAATATTGTGTAGGATGCGTAATATTGTGTAAAACAGGAACCGTAGCATCACCTACCTACATGTATTATTATTGTTATAAGTTGTGATTTATTTTCTCCTAACGAGTTTGTGCACGTTGTTAGAGTATATTTCTGTACATATTATGCTCTTCATTTTCCAGCACACACCCGTACAAAACAAGTATTCACAAAAACAACCTTTGTGCAATAATTTGGTGTTTCTTAATTGTAGTGCGCGAAAATCTCGCTCCAAACTCTAGTAAAATCAACAAGTAACAGTTTTGTTCTTAAATGCTTATCTAGAATTAGGTTTTAAAATCAGGCCGATCTAAAAACGCTCACGTCACAGCTTTATGTGGGTCAGAGGTGACCCTCTGGCCAGATATTTGCGACACATGTCGACGTTCCTCTTTCGGCCTATTTAAATTGGGCTCACAACCCTCGTGGATAATTTATTCAACCTTAAACATTATTCCAACTTATGAAGATTCTATGTATTACGTGCTCCTAATTTGTTTAGCGCGGGTCGATACAGCTGAAGCTGAAGCAGTTATGTATATTTTAACTTACATTGCTCGAGTCTCGACATACTTCGTTGTTAATGCTGTACTATTGTGATCATTCTATATCTATCTGATCCAGAATTCACCATAAAAGGCAACTACTACAGCATTTTGTGAGTAGTAATGCCGCCAAATTAGAATATTGATAGTACTGGAATCGTATGTTCTTTTCGAAGCCACGAATTTTTCTTCACCTTTCCACATATCGGCGTATCAGACTTGGATATTTTATTTAACCGATAGTTTGGTCAGGACCGTGAACGCTTTGTGGGTGGGTAATCGGATTATTCTATCTTAGTTATTGGAGCTCCTATCTGATCGTGCTCCGAGCGGTCCCCTATAAGCGGTAATCTTAGATTGCTACTTTTATTTGTTCCCTTTTATCGGCCTAGCGTTAAATTTATAGTCTCCTCAATAATGTCCATATGGGGTCTTGAATGGATTTATTCAATTAAAGTTATAATATTATCAATCGGTTTGAAATAAGTGATATTTTAAGACGTTGTAACAATTTACAGTGTGCTTCCCGGATCGTTTAAATTCTACAAATTCAGGAGATATCCATAATATTATGAGTTATGAACTTATGACACAAAGTAGTTGGTCCAATTGGTTAGTTTTAACTTTTAATATATTTTTTAAAAATGTGTAAATTGATTGAAGACGAATGGGTGATTTGATTTGACCTACTAAACCGAAGCTACGGTTATATTCTCAGCGTGATATCAATACTTCGTCCATATCTGATCTATTCAAAGCGAGTAAGCAGAGCTGCCGCAAAATCGATTTCACAGTTCCGCCATTTATTGAAAGAAATATTTTTAACGTGAAAGAAAAATGCTCGGTGAGAACTGCAAAACTCTACCTTTCGTGCAGTTGGATTTGAAATATTTATATTGCTATCTGATGACGTAAGAAGAATTAATTGAACCATATTAACATCTACACAAAAACGCCTGTAAAGATTACGCGAGCTTATCGGGAAACCTAACGATTTGTAAAGAGATATACTAATAATCCCTTACGATATGTGAGGGTTTCGCCCTTTCTTTAAAATCTCTGAACGTAGCCCTTATTCGGTGAAGGCTAAGGGCTATTTCCAGCCGATGAAAACAATGATGGGGTGCATATCGGAGTGCACGGGTCTATAATTCGTAATAATGTGGCCGGGGCACGGCTCGTGCCTCGTATGGTGTAATTTTATTTCTTTTGTTTCCGTTTTGTTTCATGTCCATTTTAATTGGTCTGGTGAGGGGCTATTTTGCCCCCGAGACATTTCCTCTGCGTGGGTGCATACTGTATGCGGACTATATTAGCCTGTCGATTTTTTTGTACGGTCTGCCCTGGGCCGTTTCCTGTATTGTCATACTTTTAAATACATAATACGCTTATATTATTATTTCATGTTAAATTTTAATGTTATGTACAGAAGATTTTTGTTAACCATGTAGGTAGAATGTGTATTCTGTAAAAAAAATTTAAGAGACATTAAAGTTCCAGTTAATCTCAAAGTTATAACATACTATACGCTTTTCCGTGACATAGTTTTTAATTGTTTCGTTCGTACTATTTCTGTAGAACATACTCGAGAAAAGTTATGCAATATTGCAGACCTTCGTAGTTCATGTTGTACGTTTGTGACTTCGGCACTTTGTAGTTTTAACTTTTTACCTAGTAATTCACAAATGTTTGATGAATTTAAAAACATTTCAAATTTGGTAAAGTCTGCAGGTCGCCCGAAAGAAAGTCTCTTTCACTCGTAACTCAAATTGGTATCAATGGTCGAATTTCGCTCTATCCGGTCAGACTTTAGCGATCTCTCTGCGGTATTTCAGAATGTATTCGGAATCGAAAATATTTTTCCTTTTTCTGTCGGATCGCCGTTCATGCGGAATGGGCAGTGGCTTACTCGCGGTCGGCGTAGCGCGGAGTGCTGACTTCACAGATAGCCATCTCGGATGAATGCGGGTTGGATGTTTTATGGCCGACTGGTACGAGGGCGTGTCGTTATCGAAGATGAAGCATTAAATCAGGTGTGCGGTGTGCCCGTTCTTCAGGCTTAGGTGCTAGCAGCTAGAGCCTATGACAGATAAATGGATACTATTAACGCCTTTACGGCTAGGCTCTAGCGAGTGTAGTCAACTTTGTTATTTGTTAAATGATTTGTCTTCTGTACTTACTATTGCAAGATTTCACACACAAAACTCACTCTAGTACCTAATTATTCTCACGTATCCACGTAGCCTGAAAAGTATAGGTAATAGGATATAATATAAGAATATGTTACATCCATACTAATATCCATACTAATATTATAAATGCGAAAGTGTGTCTGTCTGTCTGTCTGTCTGTCCGTCCGTCTGTCCGTCCGTCCGTCCGTCCGTCTGTCTGTCTGTCTGTCTGTCTGTCTGTCTGTCTGTCTGTCTGTCTGTCTGTCTGTCTGTCTGTTACCTCTTCACGCTTAAACCGCTGAACCGATTTTGCTGAAATTTGGCATGGAGATACCTTGAGTCCCAGAAAAGGACATAGGATAGTTTTTATCCCGGAAAAATGTACGGTTCTGGCGCGATAAACAAATTTCGGCGCAACAGAGTTGCGGGCGTCCTCTAGTAGGATATAATTATTATGTATGATGGTAAGGCTTTGTTAACGAATTTTTAAAAGCAATGAAATTAAAAAGAAACCTTTTTGTAATTGTTGAATAAAGAGTACAAAGCTTCACAATAATTACAAGTCTAATTGTGAATCGCGCAATCAGTAAACGTACAGAGACAAAAGATTTGTTGAAATTTCGTTTGAGTCTCGTGGAAAAACTAATTCCCAACTTGCTGAGGTTGGGCACCTAATGAAGGGGCGAGGGTGTGGGGCTTTGATTCCCCGCCGGATTATGTTAATGGCTGGAATTTGGCCGCTTCACGCTCCTAATCTATCTTAGATGCGCTTGCAAATCTCCGCTTTTAAATCTATTTCGCTTTCTAATCAAACTAAAAGGACACGATCGCTTCTAGGCACTCAATGTAATTGAAAGGGCCTTTGTCGATGTCGCTTTAAGTCGGAGGTGACTTCAAGTTCGTTTTATATTGAAAAGGTTTCAACTTAATACTATCGTTAATGCTTTAGGAAAATAATGTTGGCACAGTTTAAATATGCACATACAACAGTTATTGTAGGTAATCTCATCTCCCAAATGTAAACACTACATTATATATATTACACAAAATATCATGTGTAATGCTTGCAGTATTTTATTTTGCCGGTATCTTTTACAAATATTTAAAGGCAAAGTTAGAACTTGAACATCTATTTAACTAAAGTAATAGGATATAAGATACATCTTATCTTAAAAGTTTAAGTGCATGTGAATACGTCCATGCACTTATCCACGAAATGGAATAACACTTGAAGACATTTAAAAATGAATGCAACATATTTTCATGATATTTTTTACATTTTACTACGTGTGTGATATTTACTAATCGTGGTTATGAACTTATGAACATAAAAGCTATATATAGATTTGTTTTCATTTGCTCTACAAACACTCTCGTTTGAGCATTACAAAACTAAGGCACGAAAACGACACAAACTATAGATCTAAAGATTAACTCTTATTTATTATCAAAGGCGAATTAAGGTGGATTTATTTTCTGGATCGTTTAATTTATATAAAGTTTTTAGAACTCCATCAAAGTGTTTTGTTAACAAAGAAAAGGAATCCTCCGAGTGTGTCAGCCTAAAATAAAAGCGGACAAAAGCTTTTAAAACTATTTTTCGCGTTGATAGAGCGGCACTTCGTTCGGAGAAGTAGGCTGTTACTGACGCTGCTTTTTAGTGGACGTATTCTATTACTTCCCGGTGTATAGTTACAAATCTACACGATAGCTCCCATATGGACTCAGCTCTATAAATTTTAGTACTCCTTACTGGCTGAGTATCTTTCTCGTTTGGTTCGAATCAAATAAATGTGAGTGTTTGATATTTTGAAATTAACAGCGGGTTATGGCTAAGTCCCAGAAAGTCGGTAGCAGTAACAATTTTCGAATAACTTAAAAAATTGGGGATTAGAAAAAAATGTTAGTCAAACTTCAATGTAATAAAGTGTAAAAATTTTACATACTGGTCTCGAGAAATCGGCTACAGTGTTATGCAAGTACAATTTAATAGCTTCACTTTCTAATGAATGAAAAGTTTATAACTATAATGTGTGTTCAATGAGCTAATTTGGTATGTGAATGTAATTTACCGACGGGCTGGGCAGTCAACATCTGGGTTTATGGCCTATAAAGCGTGCAGGGGCGTCTATTTACGGCGGTTTTTGTATCGGCGTTGATAAATATTAAAGTACACAACACGGTACTTAGAAAAAATGGATTCGATCATTTTGATTGCAGAGTAAGGTATCCAAAATGTATGAGATTTGGCTTAGGTGTCGCTAAGGCTTCTTACAGACGAACGGCACGTGTCGGCGGCAGTCGACGGCTGTCGGTGGCACGTGTCGGCGGCAGTCGACGGCAGACGACGGCACGTGTCGGCGGCAGTCGACGGCAGCCGACGGCAGCCGTTGACAGTTTATGACGCTTGCAGGGGGCCTACCACGACCTTTCCGAATACTATCATGATTCCAGAACACTTTGTTGTTGTTGTAAGATTACAATAACATTACCGTTCTCACTTTTTAAATATTATAATTTTAATAAAAAACAGTAAAATATGCAAAACCATGTTAAATCCGCTGGGAAATATCAACTTTTTAAAGATCGCTAGCTTTTTTTTTATGAAATAAGGGGGCAAACGAGCAAACGGATCACCTGATGGAAAGCAACTTCCATCGCCCATGGACACCCTCAGCATCAGAAGAGCTGCAAGTGCGTTGCCTTTAAGAGGAAATAGGGTAATAGGGGAGGATAGGGGAGGATAGGGAAGGGAAGGGAAGGGAAAGGAATAGGGTAGGGGATTGGGCCTCCGGTAAACTCACTCACTCGAGGAAACACAGCGCAAGCGCTGTTTCGCGTCGGTTTTCTGTGAGAGCGTGGTATTTCTCCGGTCGAGCCGGCCCATTCGTGCCGAAGCATGGCTCTCCCACGTACAAAGCTTGACGTTAAAGTAATAAATTCTTATCTGTCAAACGGTGTCGCTTAGTAGAATTGGTGGTAGGCCCCCAGTTGTGACGTACCGCCTAAAGGTAAGCGTCCACAGGTCGGTATCGTACGCAACGGACGTCTCGCATCAAACGGATAAAATTTTCATAGTACGTCAGCTGAATCAGCAGCGTACGGATTACCGATTGGCCTAGTAAATTAATGCTCAAAAGGGGGGTGTGGATGGAAAAGTCGAAAGCAGAAATGTTGACTTAAGAACTTTGTTTGGACTAATTTGAAGATAAACATACTGTGATACTGGCCAGTCGGTAATCCGTACGCTGCCGATACAGTGGACGTACTGTAAAAAAAATATCCATTAGATGCGAGACTTTACGCGCTACGTCACAACTCACAACTGCAAGCGTGATAAACTGTCGACGGCTACCGTCAACTACCGCCGACTGCCGCCGACACGTGCCGCCGACTGCCGCCGACACGTGCCGTCGTCTGCCGTCGACTGCCGCCGACGCTTGCCGCCGACATGTGCCGTTCGTCTGTAGGCGCTCTAAATGGCGCTTGTGATCCCTTATGTCAAATCGTTATATCATTTTTAACCGACTTCCAAAAAACGAGGAGGTTATAATATGTTCGGCTGTGGATATTTTTAAAGTTCGCTTTTGAAACTACCGAATGCAATTTGACTAAATACCCAGTACGTCCGAGTATTCAATATCCATTATTGAGAACGACAAATTTTAGTGTTTTAGCTGAGAGTGAATCGGATTCAATTTTTTTTGCCACTTGGTACTGCCGACTGTAAGTTCAAAAGTTCCTAAAATCTGGGCACTGACCAATAGCTGCTTGTCTCTTGTGGATTGCGGTTCTGACAATGCCTAACTTGATCAGCGTAATATGAAGAATTTGTCCAACCGAACAAAAATTTAAACGTGTTCCAATAACGAACGTTAATTCTGTCCCTCTGAAGCGAGGGGATCGTTGACTTAAAACATGTGTCACTCGTTACTTGTCTGAAGTTGACACTCCCCTACTTCGACGTCACGTATCCACAGCATGAGGATAGTTTTGACTCATCGACGAAAGGACTCGTATTTTCGTCTCAGACGTTTTCGGCCTCGCGGCGCGTCAATCACACCAGTGTAAACAACATTAAAAGGCACCCAAAAGACATAAAGTTAGCAGTCACTAACCTCATAAGATCATCTTAAGACGTCGAGGAGCTTATCACTTTGTTTTTTCCAAACGGGCTTAGCAACTAGAGTTCACTGATTATATTTTGTTTTATTCACAGACATAGATCAAGATAGATATTGCGTGCCATATCGCGTTCCCAAACGACGAGCAATGCTCGTCTTTCGAAAGTCTGTTCTTTAGTCTGCGCTCCACCGTTATCGTCCATCGGAATTTTAAAAATGTCTAAATGCCTGATTGTGTCGTATTGAGCTGTAGAAGTCGAAATAGAAACGTTGGCCTAGGTAATGGACACCTTTCATATCATTGGTACGTCACAGTAGGTAGGAAAAAGTGGCACGCTCGTTTTCATACAAATGGAGGGACATGCGGTATCTATCTTGATCTGTGTCTGTGGTTTTATTATTAAACTTTTTATGATCAGCCCCTCTAGCATACGCCAACGAGAAAATTTTGTCTACACGTTTTCTCGATGTTTGATGGCTTTTCTCTTCATCTCTATTGATCCTAACATGACATACACTTTTTCTCGTGTAGATCTATCATTAAAATCTCTCGACATAATGTCAAAATCGACAATATAACTACACACGAGAGTGAGATATCTCGAGATTTTCTCGTTTGCGCATCTTAGGCCGGCTGCTTATATTGTAGTTATAATTAGATTGTATCGTATAAGTTTTAATAGCTCATCAACGATTGTCGTAAATGGTGATTGCGACACGCTCGCCCGAACAATGTAATGTATTAAAATATATTACAAGGTGGCAACAATGCGTGAAACGGTTGCCCTTGTATCGATTTTAGGGATAAAGAGCGAAATCTCGACACCGTTACTGCAACGTCAGCCTTGAAGCGCTGCGCAAAATATAACTCTAGTAAAATGTAGCACAATCTATAGTCTATCTGTCTAACGTTGTATTGTATACTCGTTTTATGCAGCTGCAATTTGTTTTGGTAGCTTAAGAAGACTTCATTGTCTGAAGGTGGATATTACATGCGTCCACAGATACATTTCAAAACGTACATTTTTATAGAAGCAATACAAGATCGTCCTTAAAATTACAATGCTGTAGATCTTAGGCGCCAGTTACAAATGCAAGTAATTTTTTCTAGAAAATAATAACAGAAAAGTGTGGCCCATTTAGACGTTATTGTATTAACAATACGAGGAAGATTCGCGGTGGATTTAACAAGTTGTATCTCATTTGTAATTATATGTGCGAGGCCGAAGTAAGGCTTAGCTTAACCCAGTTTACTCCGCTGTCCGACAATCAGCAGCCTGGTTTACTTAGGCAGTCGTTTCTGTTGCTCTTACGTTAAAAATATATTTAAAACGGTCTTATTAATAAACGTAAATAGACAGGACTTTGTACTAACTAATCTTTGTTGCTGTTGAATGGCGCATTAAAAATTAAAATGAGGTACAATTTGCAAATCATCAATTTCAGGAACCATCCAATAGTTGGCACTTATATTACATGTTATTGGCAGCTTAGAGTTTGGCTTACAAAAGGCAGCGAAAATAGAAGTAAGGGTAAATAGAAGTCTTAAAGTTCCAATAATTGGGTTGTTTTCCCTAATTCTATCCGTAATTTATTTTGACCTGATTAAGATAACTTAGAAGGAAACAGTCATTATGTTTGTTTCTTTATAAAGCCCAAAATAATCAAGGTTTCGATTGTTTATCGAACAATTGAATTAAAAACAATGCGGCCTTATCGGTACTTTTACCTTTTCCATTGTTCGGTTCGAAAATGAAATTAAAATAAAAGCTATTGAACGTCTGCAGTGTTCGCGGGTTACGGGTTACGGGTACAGCTAGATTTAAATCTCCGCTGACCTAGTTCCGGGTAACCTAATTAAATAGATCACCCGCTCAGGATGCGTAGTATCCGGTACATGTTTTTGAATTTCATTCTATTCTACAGGGTGGGCAACTTTTGGCAAAAAATGGTGATGACGTCA
Organism: Lysandra bellargus; assembly: GCA_905333045.1. Lineage (NCBI taxonomy): Eukaryota > Metazoa > Arthropoda > Insecta > Lepidoptera > Lycaenidae > Lysandra > Lysandra bellargus. The sequence continues at coordinate 2,845,163 of HG995340.1, read as the reverse complement.
AAGTTTGTTTTTTTTTTGTCTTTAATAATCAAACTACCAGTTTTATCAAGTATCTAATAAAGTAAATTAAATTTAAGTTCAACTTCTCAAAAGTGATTTAAAGCATTAGTTCATATTTCGTACCAATATGAAATATCTTGCTCGCAAACTTAAGTTATAAATCAAACATGTTAAACTTTCTTAGAAGACGATAGTATATTTTCTATGTATCGCAACTATGTAGTGACAACGCAATATATTCCGATCCTCAGATCAGATAAATCTAGTAGCGAGTCTTTGTATCTTGACAATACAAAGTAAAATTTGCTGGGATATTTCGTGGACTACGTTTCTAACCTCAATCCTTGTTTCTTATTTCATTACTTAGAACCTCACGTTTAAGTTAATAATAATAATAATAATAATAAACATTTATTCAGTACAAACACATTACACCACATTACAATAAACATTTCACAAAAAAGACAATAAGCATAAAATAAAAAACAAAAATAATATAAAAAAGGAACATTAGCAAATAAGTGCCAGATGGACATAATATACTGTAGGTAGGTGTATATTTGGGTAAAGATAGCAAACTACAATGCAGTGTAATGCGAATTCCACCGAAAAGGACCCCACTCAGGTGATGATCACAGTATACACCGCGATCCCTGGTGTTCTGTGGGGCCTTGTTGCCAATCGCTCGACAGATGCACACTGGCGCCAGCGCAAAGTGAACAATAAGATAGTAAAAAAAAAACTTTATAAATACTTACATTATGAAAAATAAATAAGTAGATAAGCCTAAAAATGACGAGAAAGAACATGTACATAATATATAATAGGCATATTATGCATATATATACATTTTATAGCGTAAAAATAAAAGAGTTATACACTCTTAATATAAGAATTCCCTTTCATCCCATCTGTAATATGACGTCACGTCATAGATCAAAACAGGTGGCGCCCGACTGGCGACTGACCTACATAGCGACGAGATAAGGGACGCGCGCGCAGCATACCGTGAACGAAGCCTGACCGAGGCAGTCCGTACACCTGTTATTTGTTATTAAATTATTATTAATAATTAAGAGTTATTTTACCGTACACGTATCAACTTAAGCAATGTTGCGGCTTCGACGATATGGTAAGTGTGTGAACAATACAATAATAACATGATAAATATAATATTGTGTAATATAAGTTTACTTTGTAGAATATGTATATATTAAACAGATAAACATTTCTTTTAGAGACAAGATGACGAGTAAACGCTGTACTTTGGATGCACGGCGCATTTACTGGACCATAAGATAATAGATAATTATGATATTATCCAGCGAACCAATAAAAATACCACCCCGCTTCGGCTTGCGAAACGAGAGGTAAGAAAACTGTTCGCTTATAAGGTACCATGTGTTAATTAAAGCTATAATAATTATATACTTACTACTAATCTTTGATATTAATTCTCATAACAATTTTAATTAGGACATGTCATAGAAGGAAAATATATACGCAAATTAGATGAAATACTTAGAATTTATAAAATAATGATAATTAATAATTAATATGAATGCAATAAATATACAAGCTATATAATAGTCCATGAATTAATAAAATTTTTAAATATTTATTTAGATAGTGTATCGATGTTGTCGTCAACGAGTATTTATGAGCTATTGTCAATTTGCTTACTAAGTAGGTGAGACTTAAGTTTTAATTTAAATGAGTTGTTTGTTCGCAGAGCACGAAGAGGTGGTAAAAGATTGTTCCAGATTTTGCTGGCGAGATATCTGAAACTACCCCTGAAGCTGGATGTACGGTGAAGCGGCGTGACCAGCAGGAAGGACGAGCCTCTAGTGGTGACAGTCAGCTCATTTTCGCTAGCCCACTGTAGTTTGTTGTAGAGGTAGGAAGGAATTTTAGATTTAACCACGCCGAATAAGAGTGTAGCAAAATGTACCTGCCTGCGTCCGTCCATCTTAAGCCAGCGTAGACTATTAATATACGGCGTGACGTGTGTCCGTGGCGGAATGTTGCAGCAAAATCTCGCACATGCGTTTTGCACTTTTTGTACAAGTTTTTTAGACCGCGAAAGTAGACATGGACCCACGACTGCGTCCGCATAGTTTAGATTTGAAAGAACAAGGGACTCGCAGAGTGTGCTACGCAGCTTCTCAGAGACTAAGTTTCTAATTTTGTATAAAACCTTTAAACGGTAGAAGCAGCGGCTCACTACACTAATTATATGTTTGTCAAACTTGAGCTGCTCGTCCATAAGGACTCCCAAATTACGCACCTCGCTTACTCGCTCAATAACCGTATCCTGTATGCGTATTGGAAGCGAAATTTCGGATATTTTTTTTAGTTGATGTTTGGTACCTAGCACTATGAACTTCGTTTTGTCAGGGTTGAGTATCAAGGCATTTGCTTCTGACCAAGCCTTAATTCGTTGCAAGTCTTCATTTAACTTACGAATGGCTACATCAGTATCACAGATCTTAAAAGTTATATAAACCTGTATATCGTCAGCAAACATATGAAATCTACAGTGCTTGATGTAATAAGTAATGTCTGCGCAGTAGGTGGAGAACGTTGATGGGCCAGCTACGGTGCCCTGAGGGACCCCTCTGTCTACGTCGCGTGCCTCAGAATATACTACTTCACCATTACCGTCAACTAGCTCAACCACTTGCGAACGGTTGAGTAGGAAACTAGAGAACCACTTAATAACACTTTCGTCAAATCCGTATTGTTCTAACTTTAAAAGGAGCAAAGGTATATGTATAGTGTCAAATGCGCGTGAAAGATCCAATAAAACCAGAATAGTAACCTCGCCCGAGTCTTGTCCGGTAAGAATATTATCCACGACGTCCAGTAAGGCAGTAGTAGTACTGTGGTGCTTACGAAAGCCAGACTGCATGTTAGGTAATATGTTGTTCTGTTCAAGATATAAACTCATTTGGCTGCACACTACCTTCTCAAGCAGCTTAGACATACACGGCAGGACACTAATCGGCCGAAGGTCTTTTAGCTCCCGTACTGAGTCTTTTTTTGGGAGCGGCTTAACTAAAGCTCGCTTCCATAGTTCAGGGAATGTACTCGTTGTAATGGACGTGTTAATTATATGCGTAATAACATTAAGGCACATAGGAAGACGACAAGCAAGTAGTAGCATATCTAAATTAATGCCGTCGGCACCCGTAGCGTTAGATTTTAACGTTTTCAGGATTTTAAGTACCTCACTATCACTAACCGTCAACAACCTGAACGTGGATGGAACAACATTCTGGGGATTCAAAACTCGTGGGGGTGACGTAGGTAGCGAGTTACCAGGAATATCCAAAAAGAAATCATTAATAAGATTAGGGTTAAAAAGATTGTCCGGTATTACTGTATCTGACTTAGGTTTGCGCAGATTAATATTTTCCTTTAGATGTTTCCACATAATACGAGGCGAGTTAATATTAGAGTTAATATACTCATTAAAGTAGGCTACCTTTTCGCGAGTCAGGGCACGTGACACCTCATGTTTCAACTCCTTATAATAATTGACGTGAGAATCTAATTTAGTTTTGCGCGCACGTCTTTGCGCAGCGTCCCGTTTATTCATCATCATTTTGATGTTGTGAGTTATCCAAGGATAACGACGTTCCTTAATGTAACGTGTTTTGAGTGGTGCTAAGCAGTCGAAAACACATAATAGACTAGAGTTAAACACTTCTACCATTACATTTATATTAGGTAACTGTTTAATGTAATCCCAGTCGATTCTATTCATAAGGAGATTGAATTCATTATCGTCGATATCTTTCAGGGCTCTGTACGTAATTTTCTTTCTTACTTTCCTTGATTTAGGAGAATTAATTTCGAACGAAATAAAAGCGTGACTGCTAAGTGCAGGTACATAGTCAACCCAGACACGATCTATGACTGTGTTAGTGCATACAAGGTCGAGCAAAGTTTCGGTGTTAGCAGTGAAGTGAGTGGCTTCTGTTGTACGTTGACGCAGTCTATGTACAGACAAGAAATCTGATAGAATTTTGTATTGTGTACTGTCAGTATTCAAGCAATTTATGTTGAAGTCTCCAAGTAGGTACAGGTCATCATATCCCGTCAAATTATCTATTGTATCACTGAGCTCATCTAAAAAGGTTGTAACTGATAGCCAAGGTGGACGATACGCTGTGCCTATATAAATAAGATTACCGCCGGATCTGAAAGATATCCACATCTGCTCAACGGAAACGGTGGAGCTGTGGTGTTTTATAGTTTGCGTTTTAAGATCTTTAGATAAATAAAAACCTACGCCGCCACCACGCGAGCGTACACTTTCATGTCTCGGCGTATGTATCAAACGATAGCCCGGAATACGCGGCGCGCGCTCCTCCTCACCCTGACGCAGCCAGGTTTCATTGAGCGCGACAAGGTCACAGTTGTGCCGGCTTAGGGCCACTATGATCTCGTCGTGCTTAGAGCCCAATGATCCAGGGTTGAGAAATCCAATTTTTAATTTACGCGAGTTAATCATTGTTGTGCTTGATTAGTGTTGTAAATACAGACAAGTAAATCGTATTATAAGTTTTGTAACATACAAATATATTATAAAATAACTGGTTATATAATATTATACAGGTACACAGATTGTAATGAGTTGAATATATTGGATGCCATATTGCAATACTTAAACTTAAATAATAATATAATGCAATCGATATGACAAAATAATATTTATAATTAGGTAATAGAATAACAATAATATATAATATAATAGATATTGTTTGCGCTGCCGAGTGTACATAGCCAATAAGATAAAATATGTGAAAAACTAAATCGATATGTAACGGTTCTCGCATTACACTACCATTGTTACATTCATAATATAATAATAGGCACATCCCAAGGTGACACATTACTAATTTACAGAAATTTAAAACAAAACGATGACAAATAACTAATAACAGACAATAACAGCTTATAAAAGGCTTCAACAGACAATGATAGTATTTACAATTATTATAGTTAATTTTACCTAATGAGTTTACTGTGTCAGGCCAACATGAGCAGTACCAAAAACCTTTTCAAGGTCATTAACCGTACTTATGCGGTGAGCCCTAGACCCTGTGTCCTTACGAGCAAAGATAGATCCTCCGCGAGTCCAGACATACCGCCAGCTGAGCCGGCGGCACTCCTCTCGGGCCCGGTAGAACAGCGCGCGATTAACTCCGGTCAGATGCTCGTTTACATAGAAGCGTTGTGGGGGGGTATCCAGGATGCCTGTGGTGTCCAGCCCTCGCCGAACGCGAGCAGCATGCAGGATGCTGTCGCGCACCGTTCTCCGAGCAAGACGGATGACAACGGGTCTATATTTCTGCTGCTCTCCAGCTGCCGCTGCGGCTCGCCTGGGTCCCTTTCTCGTAACATGAATGATTTCGCGGTCGTCTAGGTCCACACCGATTTTTTTGGCCACCAGACTCGCCAAGTGGACAACATTTTCGCCTTTTACCTCCGGTAATCCTGTAATCACGACGTCATTCAATAGGCACTCCTGCTCGCGATCGTTCAGTGCGGCCTGCAATTCTGCGATGCGCTCAGTCACCGCCGCGTCCTGCGCGCTGTTAGACGCGCGCTCCTTGAGCCGATCTTCCACCGCGGATACCCGAAGCTCCATGTCGTCCACGCGTTTCTTAACTTCACCTATTGTGTTGGTTATGTTTGCCATCTCCTGCCTCATAGCCTTCATCTCCGTGCGAACATCAGTTATAATCTCCCTAAGGAGCCTGATTTCCTCGGCTAGGAGGCTCGTTGGTGAGCCAGGAGTCGCGTCAGTACACGTATCAGTTGGTGATGAGTAAGTGGGACAGCTAGGAGGAGTGGTGCATGTGCGACAAGTCCAAGTTTTAGCATACTTCAGATCGAAACCTTTGGCACAGGCGCGATGTGTCACACCTGTGCATTTGCTGCACTTAATACCATCGGAGATGCTCACAAATTTTGGGCAAGAGGTACATCTATAGTTTGGCATTATTTGCGTTGATTTTTTATTGAATAAATGTGTTATTTAATAGTTTATTGTAAAACGAACGTTATGCTTTGAATAACAGTGGGTACGTTGATCAGCTGACTGTCACTCGCGATGTAGATGTTGATTTTATTCTTGAAAATCACTGTTTACGCAATAAACTTTTTACTGTACTTGTTCACTGACACTAATTGTTCAATATTATATATATTTAGTCACTGTTATGATTGTTTATATTTATAAAATAGATTAATTTTCGGAGCTCAATGTGACCTGTCAAAAGCGAAGTTACGAAGTAACTATTTACCTATCTAGTATCCTGTGGTTGAGTCCTAAATTATAAAGGCTAGAATAATAGGTACATATTTTGTTATTGACAAATGCATTGTTTTGTGTAACTTTTCTGAATTATTAGATGACTAGGTCCGCAAATCCATTGCGCCAAAATTCGCGCGAAAACCGTAGATTTTTCTGGGATAAAGTATTCCATGTACCAATAATTTTCCCCGTTCTTTTCCATTTCCCTCCATTTCTTTGCTCCTATTGGTGACAACGTGATGTTATATAGCTCAAGTCTTCCTCGATAAATAACACTATCCAACAAAACGAATTCTTCAATTCAAAGCAACTTAGTTCTACAAATTCTTTAGCTTTATAATATAAGTATAGATATGATTTTCCCAAACTTTAAGCCCGCCATTTATAAGGAATGGTAAGTCGTATGAAAAAAGTGTCTGAATCTGATCTGTACTCTTGTCTTACCTATTTTCGTGATAGAATGTACAGTTTGAAAAAAAAACGGGAAAACCCGCATTTTCATACCTTTGACCTTGAATAAAATTTTTAGCACAAGGAGGATCACCGGGGACTTTTGAGGTTTTATTTATAATGGTGTATTTAACGTCTCTGCCAATTTTCAGCTCTATGCGAATTATTCCGAGGTTACGATTTCTTTGCGTCTAATTAGACCGGGCTATTAAGAAAATTCACAAATTCGTTCAAAAGAACATCTACTGACTGTCAAATCAAATGTTTACGTAAGAAACCCTCATTTTGAAAAATCTCACGTGAGATTTCTGGTGGGGTTGAATAAAATCTCAGGAAATCTCACCAGGGGGGATGGGGGTTAAAAAATTTAAAAAAAAAACACCTCACGTAATTTGTGGACGCCCCCATACGAATATTAGAGAACATAATATTGTAGTATGCCTGTCAAATTCATCCCACACTCAACGAAATTTTGTAAGGAAAACGCCACCTTGGGGCAGTAAAAGTTTTATTGCTATAACAGCGGCGTATTCTACCAAAGTGAGCGCTATAAATTGTGTATTTCGCTTTGATCCGCTGTTCAATATATTAGTCAGCACATTCTTAGACGACAGCTGTTGGTGTCTCTGTCGCCTATCGTTGTCCTTATAATTTATAGTACTCTGGTAAACAAGTGCCATTTTCGTCAAAACCTGATCTCATGCACCGAAAATTATGATTTTGATCTCATTCGATTCGGAATACCATTTAGAGCATTCTATCAAAATTCCAAGACGGGCTGAAAAAAAATGCAAAAGTTATAAACAATTAAGTAAACATAAAAAGAAGGGTTTGGTTTTTTTTAAATATTTCAAAAACTATTTGATATAATCAAAATTTGAAAATAGATCCTTAAAGAGCAGGAAATTTCCTAAAAAAATTCTTAGATCCTGGAACCTTATCAATAATTCTTATAGCTTTAATTGAGCGGCGAAAGTAACGGTAAAACAGCGTGGTTCGGGTTTCGCGTGATTTGCCGCAATCTGCTACGTGAACTAAAAAAATATTTTAAGTGATTAAATATTAATATTAAGGAATAAAAAAATTTGGGTACTAAGTAGACATATCAATAAACAATAATCCGTTAACAAAAATAAATTATCACAATTTGTTTAATTATTATGCTTTTCTTAATTTGTTAATAGTCACCATTATAATGTTAACATAAAAACGCTGATTATTTCTAAACAAGAAATCTAGAATTTTTTATTATTCTTTTGAGCTAATCTTAAAAGGGTTTAGAAGAGATTCCCGTTGACAAAATTCATTTTTTTTATTTTTCACTTTTTTATTAACATTCAAAAGCATTCCAAAATTATTCATGTAAACAAAGCAATTACGGTACTTTTATATCCAATTATTGTTATTATTTTGTTTTGTTGTTAGAAGCCAGATAACAATATATGTTTTTATATTTATAACTAATAAAATTTAAATAATCATTTTTATTGATGAAAAAACCCTAATTGTTTTATTTACATGAAAATTTCATGAATGCCTTTGATTGTTCATAAAAAAGTGAAAAATCAAAATTATTGAAATTTTCCACAACTCTTCTTTTTATGTTTACTTAATTGTTTTATAACTATTGCATTTTTTTCAGCCCCTCTTGGAATTTTGATAGAATGTTCTAGATGGTATTCCGAATCGAATGAGCCCAAAATCATAATTTTCGGTGCATGAGATCAGGTTTTGACGAAAATGGCACTTGCCAATCAGACCATAGTAATTACAGTGGCTTTGTGTGAATGTAGGGCGTATTTCACCTTATGAATTAAAAATTGTCAAATGAATTGACTTGTGTACAATGTACACATCGAAGTATTTCATAGTTAGGAAAACGTGTGTTTAATTTTACTTTAATAATCTTTAAATTAAATTCGAGGTGACGATGGGCCAGGGCCTGTAGACAAGTGGCAAAACGCTAACGCTAACGCTAGCGCTACAAAATGTATGGATTTGACATTAGTATTCGCTAGCGAAGCGATGACTTATGTCAAATCACATACATTTTGTAGCGCTAGCGTTAGCGTTAGCGTTAGCGTTTTGCCAGTTGTCTAAGGGGGCTGGGATTGCTTGGCCACTAGTAAATCATCGAACGACTAAGGTCATAGTCATATCAAATTGCTCAAAACTATTTGAAAAAAAAATTAAATTGTGTTTCGAATTTGTTAAACACAGTACACCAGGAAGTGCTGCATGTCTGAAACTGAACAATTCGTAAACGTTACGCAAACAAAGTTCATTGTATCGTCACTGGAGAAGTTACGACTAATAAAAAAATTCTATTGAAAATTTCGTATGAAACAGTGCGGACGGCAGGTGTTCTAGTTTATGCACTGCCATTGTTTCAGTTACACAACCTGCTCGTATTGACATAGTATACTTAATTAATACAGTAGACTATATTCGTACCAATCAACAACCATCATTTGGGGGGATCGCGGCTACATCGCGGCACCTGGTGGCAAATAGAATATTATTCTATTTGCCACCAGGTGCCGCGATGTAGCCGTCAGGTCTATCGTGTCAAACTGCTGTCATATGTTGCGATATAGCCGTCATGTGTCACGAATCACGATATAGCTGTCATGTGTTACGATAATATGTCTATTTGACACGTTAGACAAAACGGTTACATCGCGACACCTGGTGGCAAATATAATTTGAACAAGAACCATCATTGAAAGCACGCACACATTATTAGCGTGGTTTCAGGGAACTTGAAGTAACTAGCAAACCAATAGGGTTACCTCGCGCATGTAAATAATATTGTCTCTGTGTTAAGCGATTTTTATTTTAAGGGCACTACTGAGTAATTCTACTGTGTGAGTTTTATACTGTGATATTGATGAGGCCTGAGATAAATCATACATTGTACCCGTGCGAAAGTTCTTTGTTTCCGAGTTAGTACAACGAGAGTATGGAAGTGGGAACAGCTGATTCACTTGTACGTTGACGTAAAAATACGAAGAAGTAAAACGTAAGGCAAATCATCCAATCTTTAGCAGTGCCAATTATTGGCACCATAGAATTAAGTTCAAATGTATTTGTAATTTAAATGTAATACCTATAATAATTCACTATTAAGTTTTCAAAATGACATTTTGAAAATGTAATTATGTGTTGTGCCCTAATACAATATATTATTATTATTTAATACATAATAATCTACAACTCTACACTCTACAGCTGTTTAGTCCAGTTCCTCTACTGGCTCTTAATTCGCGTAAAAGCTTTCTTTATTTCGCTCCGCAAAATTATTAATGTAATGTTCGACGACCTCTGTGGCTCAATGGGTAGAGTGTGTGGCAGCTCAAGCCGGGGATCGCGGGTTCGAATCCCGCCGACGGAACAAAAAGTTTTTCAATGTTCCTGGGTTATGGGTGTGTATTTTAGATCAGTTAACTAAAGCTGGCACGTTCACAGTGCTGTCACTTATGCAATTTCACTATATAGTATGTTTAAAAATATAATATGTTTGCATCATGATAAAATTATCGTATAATCTGCGTACGATATTAATATGCTATAGGGACCGTGCAGAGCGATGACACTGCCACTAGTGACGAATAGCCGAAACTTATGCGAAAATTTTATTGTCAAGCCCAAGTCAAGCTACGGAAAATTATAAGATTTCTTGACAAATTTGAGTATTTTCAAGAATTGAAATGCACTGTTGTATTCTCGGATGTTCTCAACATACAAGAAAAATAAAGATAAATCGAACAATGTAAAATTTTACTATTTTCCTAGCAAAAGTATTCAAATGCGATGGCTTATTGAAAAACGAAAGAAATGGATAAAAGCCGGTTAAAACATATAAGTATTTAAAGAGTTCCATGAATGATAAGTGTAGACTCGTAAAAACACTGAATTTTGTAGATTATAACCGTAAATTCATTTTTGATGAACCCAATATGAACTAACCTTTAACCGTTGCTTCTTTCAGTAAACATCCAGACTGGCTTCCATCTAAATTGATATGCCAATTACACATAAATTTGCATCAAAAGTAAGGATAATTTGGAGAAGTCCTGCCAGGAATTCAACACTGAGGAATGAGGATAATATTGAACTTTAACCATCTTGTCAAAGTGTTGGCTCTCAAAAGGATGATTCTTCAAGTAAAAAAAGATTAATAGTGCAGTCTTTGTGTGTTATTTAAAGAATACTTAAATGGTGTTTGCACTGAATATGAGGTTCAGACTGAAATTAATTAAAAATAGTGACAGACAAAAGTTGTGAAGATGGTATCGAGCGAATCGCAGAAGGCTGATGAAATAAAAGCATTTATTTTGGTGTTTTGCATCTTCATTATTTTATTGCAATATTTACCTACCTATCAAGTTTTTAGTTTCTATGCTGATGGATGCTACTAATTACTTTTTCAGATATTTTCTTAGATAACTAGATAAGCTTTATACATTTTTATTCACGTTTTCGTTCGTTGTTTACTGTTAGAAACTCATCCATACTCAATATTATAAATGCGAAAGTGTGTCTGTCTGTTAGCACTTCACGCCCAAACCGCTGAACCAATTTTGCTGAAATTTGGTATGGATTTACTTTGAACCCCAGGAATGGACATAGGATACTTTTTATCCCGGGAAAATGTACGGTTCTCGCGCGATAAATGATTTTTGGCGCAACGGAGTTGCGGGCGTCATCTAGTTTTTTACATTAATCCTTCGATCGCGGATTCTTGGAAATCTGTTGTTGTTCTCGCGGCCGCATGTGGCCACTTGGGAGTGTAAGTATTAAATCATTTTATAGTCTAAAACATAAAATACCGGCCAAGTGCGAGTTGGACTCGCCCATGAAGGGTTCCGCAGCAGCAATAAGAATTGTTTCTATGAAATTATAAGGTTTTTGATTTATTTTAATATTTAATTTTTGATATAATGAAAGTTAAATTAAGGTTTATCATTTATGATGTATAAAAAAAACTACTGGCTAGATCTCGTTCAAACCAATTTTCGTTGGTAGTTTTTATAGTAATGTACATCATAAGTTAGAGGGGGGGGGACACACATTTTGCCACTTTGGAAGAGTCTACTACTAAGAGAAACTATTCAGGTTAGAAAAAAATGATATTAGAAACCTCAATATGATTTTTGAAGACCTATCCATAGATACCCCACACGCATAGGCCAGATGAAAAAAAAATTGTTTCAGTTGTACCTATGGGGACCCCTAAAATTTTTAATAATTTTTCCATTTTTGTATCGAAATCTTAATGCGGTTCACAGATTACATCTACTTACCAAGTTTCAATAGTATAGCTCTTATAGTTTCGGAGAAAAGTGGCTGTGACATACGGACGGACAGACAGACAGACATGACGAATCTATAAGGGTTCCTTTTTTTGCCATTTTGGCTACGGAACCTCATAAGATAGACCGCGCGCGAGAGAGACGGGCAGACGTTTTATGATGCGTATGCAGTACGACGTCACGCCACGCGCTTACTCACAGACACTACACAAGCGCAATGTTTAAATGTGTTGATCGTGCCAGCTCTTGTTAACTGACGTATAAATATGTGTATGATATAATAAAAATCTTAAATATATGTATGGTATAAAAGAATTAAATATATTTCCGTTGTCTGGTATCTGTGACACAAGTCCTTCAGGTACTTAGCACGGGGCCAGATTGACGTGGTGTGAAGCGTCCATAGATATTATTACTATTATTATTATTATAAATCTACAGTGATCTTAAGTGATCACCAGAAATATTTTTAATGTAAGGTTGTGTTATAATATATCGGTAATGATCTTGCTCAATGTAGACCTCTTGACTGAGACTGCTCCCTCTGGATCGAAGGGCCGCTCGAATTGTTGACTGCCATAGTGTTTCAAACAGCTTGGACCCCTTGGAATTACGCCGAGATGTAGCTTCACTCTGCATCCTCTATCGGTTGTATCACGGGGAGTGCTCTGAGGAGTTGTTCGGAATCATACCACCTGCAACTTTTCGCCATCGTCCCACGCGAAAAACATACCATTCTCATCACCTTAATGAGTGGCAGTCTTCCATAGTGCGTTTTTCGCGTAACTTTCTGCCGCGCACTGTAAAACTATGGAACGAACTGTCACCAGCAGTATTTCCGGACCTATACGACCTGCAAACCTTCAAGATAAGAGCGTATTTCCTCTTAAAAGGCCGGCAACGTACCTGCGGCTCTTCTGATGTTGCGAGTGTCCATGGGCGACGGTAGTTGCTTACCATCAGGTGATCCGTTTGCTCGTTTGCCCCCTTATTTAATTAAAAAAAAAGACGTACTACATAAAAATATTTTATCTATGAATTTGGTCAAATTTTAAAAGATATTTTACTAACTTGAGATTCCATGTAGCGGTAAACAAACGGGCCTCGGTGTATATCTGCCTACTATTCATTACTAGCTAGTATCATAGCAGTATTATTAGAGTAGGCAGAATGATATTATGTCATAACAGTTCTCATGAATGTCAAAAGCATAATTAAACAAGTGAAAGTAACAGTTTGCATGCTAACAACCCACTTTAAAATCAAATGGACTGGCGGACCGAAGAAACATGGTTCATACACGGAACCACGTTTGTAGTCCCTTGTAGGTTCCCCTATAATTATAATATATTTAATTAACTTCGCTTTTCTTTTAATTATTGGAATACAACTTTTATATTTAAGCGTTATGTAATGCATATAATGTTATACTAGCTATTTGACCGAGCTTTACTCGGTATTCGATAAAACACGAATAAAATGACATTTTCTAAAAAAATTTTATTTTATCGTCCCCGAAACTCCCTAAATTTCATGAAATATAAGATACAGTATAACAGTAATTTTGTATATTTTTTTTTGTATTCAAGGATATAGTATTTGTCTGTTATGTGACATTTCCAATATGCCAGACAAAGATAAACAAACCTTGTATTCGCCGGGTTAGTCTTCATATAACGCATGCGCCCATTTAATTAAATCCATGTACCTAGTATCATCAAATTGTAACCAGAATCAAACTCGTTTCAAGTTAAAGGCCTTACCTAACCGGTTCACCTTTGTGTACGTATTCAATGTTTAGTAAAAACAACCGACAACCTGACCAGCGAACGGTGACCGTTTTCTACAGACTTTGAGGAGTTTACTTGAAAACAAGAAAATACCCAAGTTTATTACCTTTGCTGTAAATTAGTAGGAGACCATAGGTGAATTCATATTCTGCCACTTTATATCGCGAGAAATCAAACGTTTTCTGCAGGGTTGCTTGCCCAAAGTCGCAGGAACGGCTGGTTATTATGAAAATGTATGTAATTTGTACGTAATTAAGACGTCTCTACTCTCTACATATTATATCACTTTCCTATTTTCTTTGTCACTATGCAACGTATGACAGGATATTATATTTCAAATAAAAGCACATCGGCAGAGAAATTGTAACAGATGCGTACGGATGTTGTTACTTGTTAGTGATACATAATAGTCAAGCGAGCTTTCGGCAGACTTACAGTAAATGTATAATAGGGAATAGTGAATGCCCATTGCATCAAAGGCAGATGAAACAGTAATACCTGGAATTAATATGGAGTTTGCTACTTAAGAGCGGGCTGCCAAATTTTGCTGTGTTTTCTAATAAGTATTACGATCCCGGAAGACGATTGACTCAACTGAAATTGAGATTTATTTTATCATCGTATATTTATCTGATATTCGCCTAACAGAAAACACGATTCACTTATTTTGACACGATAGTTATATTTTTCGAAATTATGAATCTGTCTGGGCTTTTCAACAAATATCTGTTACACTTATTGAGTTACTATAATTAAATAACTTGCACTACTACAATCACACACTTTATAAAATAATAGCTAAAGGAAATATTAGTATTGTACCTATTTAATTTTTAAGTAATCATCAAAAACAGTTTTGGAACTTACGACCTTTACTTTCGTCCTATAATGCGGGAACCATTGTTACGCGATATTGTTCACTATTAGCTGCAGCCCAAAGCACAACTCTCGGGCGCACGATTCATGGAATCATTATAATATCACCATTGGAGGATACCGCGGTGTGTAGGCGGGGCTAGCGTGCTTTGATATTTTTGACAGCAGGCTCTTAACTGTAAGTTTGCCGAACATTTGCTCTCGGTCTATAATAATTATAGTATCCATGGTGCATCACCCGCGGCGTACTTTATATTGAGTTCGGTGTCTAACATGTTGTACTGTATCAAAATAATATGGATCCGTTTTGAATAAAAACATTTTTCATCTCCGACCGCTAACGACTCTACCGCTGCTGTCGGTAGTAAGCACGAACAATCTACAGTGTTTGTTACGTCATAGAAAGATAGTTGTATGATAATAATTCAAGACGTGAGTGGAAGAATAAGGTAAGTAACATGAAAAAACTTCCCGTTTTTTGCTTAAATGGAGGCTTTAGGGCCGGAAAAAATATTTGAAATAGAAAAACTATGAATTATATATGTGTAGCCAGATATATTAGCTAGGTTATGAAATAGATAAGTTACAAGTTTTATTAAAATAATTAGGGAAAAATGAGTACGGACAAATACCGTATGTTACGAAATGTTACTTGTTCGATTCTTCCACTCACGTCTTCAATTATGATAGAGAATAGAGATACATAATAATGTGCGTATTGGAATTTAGTATACTGTCTAGTATTAGGCTGGTTTTATCGTTAAGCATTTCGGCAGCGCCGTTGGAGTCGCGCGCGTTCGAATATAAATAGCTTTGTCCACACTGTGCCTTTTTGACGCATTCAATTATTGAATGCGCCAAAACGAAAGTTGAATGAAAGAAGATGACGAAAATTGAAGACGAAAGCGCATAATGCGGACATAGCTTATGGGGGTAGTAGTAGCGTTTTATAGTCGAGCGCGCTTCTAGCCCTTATAAAAAGTGACATTTGTGGCTTATGTCACTTTTTATAAAAAAACAATAAAAATGTGACTTCTGTGTGAAATAAATTATTTTAAATATATTTCGCGGGAATGGTATTGCAAAATAAATAGATGTGCATATCAATTTATGTAGTAATAGTATGAAATTAGCTGTTTTTTGTATAGGAAACGAACCACCTTAACTAGTAAAGTATAGCTTGATCAGCTATACTTTCTTTGATATTGACAAAAAAATCTATGTAAATGATATAAAAACATAATACTTACCAACTCTTAATGATCTACTGTTTTGTTACAGGTATGAAATTTCTTCTGGCATAAGAAAACGAACGTCGAACAGAAAGTTATCGAGTGAGCCTTTTATCCGTATAGCTTATATTATTCTCTTTTTAAATCTCCTTCATAATCTGTACTTTTTTAACTCAAACTTCTTCTTTGAACGTGCTTACTCTTTCATGAAATATCACTACGAAGTTGTCTCTACATAAGTCGCTATGATTTATGTCAACGGGATTCGGCTTTTTAGAGTTCCGTCTAACTCTATTTTTATAAATGTAGATTGTACTCAGAGCGGCTTTACTTGTTAACTTTGTACATAATTTTAAACTTAAACCATTACAGCAGTTCTACGTATTTGTAATGCAAGAAAGTTTTGGTTTGCATGTAGTACAAAATTTGTATTTCCGTGGTACTACGACTACGATCCAAGCTACGAGGTCAGTTACAAAACAGTTAGTCAGTTTAAATATGAAGTTTTGTGGTAGGGGGTCAATAACCGCTGTTGCCTAAAATCACCATAGTTCATTGATTTGTCTATATTCCACAGATGGATCATGTAACTCAAAATGTCGAAAAATGGAAACTCAAAGGATAACTGCAAATAAACTCGTTCATTTCAAGTTTATATCTCGCCAAATTGGAGCAGATCGTGATAAAACCGTTATATAAATAGTTGAGCCGTTAGTGCAAACAATCGTTTAAGCGAAATGGTATTGTTACAGTGGGATTTAGTAGAGCGGCAAGCCGACAAACATTTAATAGTAATTCTCTGAGGCCCGGCTATCGACCCGCACAGATTACTTCATTAGCATATAGACCGCTCCGGACCATTACCACTGTTACGTGCAAACCCAAGTCAACAAAACAACGTGAGTGCCACGGACGCATATTGTTTTATCATTGTTTGGCAATATCGGCGTGAACGATATAAAGCTCGGTTTGGTTATAAAGAGAGAGAGATTATGATGTATAGTATGATCGACGAGGACTAGTCGCAACATTTTATCCAAATATTGACATTTATTATGAAATTTTGTGACCCGTGTCGTGACTTGGACTATGGGCCTTTATGTTAACGAAATATGTCTGTAGCATCCAAAGCCACAAAGCAGAAGAAATAGGTCTTCCAATTTCGTAACTAAATATTAACCCGTCAAGCCCCATAGGGACACCGGTGACCGCGACAACCATAGAACACAATAGCGTTTCCAAGAATCCCCGATCGAAGGATTACTTGACGGTAGCAATATAACCTCAAATACATTCTTATTCAAATCAAAGTGTCACCAAACGCAACACACCGTACAACTTTCAAAGCGTTCATTTAACTCGTGTCTGTGGGCGACAGCGGTGCTGTCCGTATTAATTAATACATAATTAAGACAAAAATATACTTCTGAAGACGTGTCGCCGTAGAAAAAGTGGACTTTGAATGAAAATTAAGCGTGTGTTTCGTAAGAGTTGTAAGGAAGTATCCCTAGGCTTGCGAGTTGAGGTATCGTAATTTTGTAGAGTGAAGTAATATTGTGCACAGAGATATCTCTACAATACAATATTTTTATTTAGATTTCCTTTTCAAAACGCAGATTGTCTACGAAGTATATTTGACAGAAAACTTCATGTCTAAATGACCTCAAATGGAAGGTCTCACTTCCAAATTCCAATGGTCACATTTTTTGCATGGTGTTTGCCCCATTATGCGTCAAAAATACTTTGATCATCAATCATCATATTACATTCCCTTACAGATCAGCTTAAAATTAATCCTCAGACATATTCACAAGAGAATACTATTAGCTAAATACGTATTCAGTATATATAATGAAACCTATTTCCAAGATAATGATACATTGTCAGTGTCATTAGCTAAGCGATAAGTTCATTACCGTTACCTAGTTACCGGCTAGGACAAGATAGAGATAAATTATTGCATTAGTCGGCAGTTAGTTCTGATTTAATACTAGGCGCCAGGAGAGATACTATTAGGGCGGTTAAGCCGTACGCAGCCCTTTCTCAAGTCTTTGGAGAGTTTTATATTTACTTTAATTACTATTTTCACGACAAAATATATTTTAGTTTATTTTAATTATTTTTATGACAGTATCATTATCAAACAGTTGAGTAATAAAGACGTTAAGCAAGTTTTATTCGCATGCGAAAAAGCATAACGGTATCATTGAAATCTAGTATGAAAACGGTCATCTGGAATAAGTATAACTAGTTATTTGACCGAGCTTTGCTCGGTATTCGATAAAACACGAATGAAATGACATTTTCTAAAAATGATTCCTAGCTAGATCCATTTATCGCCTCCGAAACCACCTATATACAAATTTCATTAAAATCGTTGGAGCCGATTCCGACATTCCAATTATATATATAAACAAGAATTGCTCGTTTAAAGATATAAGATAATATGTATTACCTACATTATACTTTGTGCCAGTAAAGTATTAAATTAAAAAAAATAGTAAACATGAATGACATTTTAACCTAAAGTTCGTGAGCAGGCTATTCTGTCTTTGAGCAATATAGCTATGTAGTCAAATGAAAAACGCATCTATCGTCCGAATTGCCTCTTTCAAATTTCATCAGCGTTTCCATGACTAAGACAAACGACCAAATCGAATTTCATTCCATCGAGCGAAACGATTCATTTCAACTTGTAATTTTTCTTTTTTATGTCTATGTTTTACTTAATTTTGGATATTCGACATCTACAACGAGTTAAAATTATCTATACTAATATTATAAAGAGGTAAACTTTGTTTGTTTGTTTGTTTAATTGTAATGAATAGGCTCAAAAACTACTGGACCGATTTAAAAAATTCTTTCACCATTCGAAAGCTACATTATTTACGAGTAACATAGGCTACATTTTATTTCGGAAAATGTAGGGTTCCGTAAGATATTTGGATTTTTCTGACACAAGGTGAAAATAATGAACCAGAAAATTTACTTATTTTGCGTACGCTGCCTAAACTATAAAAGATAGAACCATACAATGTTCTAAGTAAATGTAGATCTTTTAAATATCTACAAAAAAGTCCGCGACATACTATACCTATCTATGTCAAGTGAGGTACAACAACCATTATTTTATTTAAAAATCTTGATTTTTTTTTTGGACTACATTTAAACGCATTTATTTTACTCATGCTATTAATCTTTATCAAAATGAATTATTTTATCACTAAGTTTATGTAGATAATATTTGGAAATTAAAAATTGCGATTTACGCCCGTCTCGAAGTGGGCGCTACTAAGGTGGGGGTGCACAGTAGCAAAGACTATGACCGGCCCTGCAGCTGGTGAATTGGCTCATAATACCAAGTATACCAATGATCCCTACTGATTTGCCTATACCCTTCAAAAGGCTCCAATTTCCTGTAAAAAAATATTTTGCACTAACATTAAATATTATGTAAATCCCAGGGCCAAACATTTAAATTAGTAGGAATAGATTTACGAAAAGAATGTTTTACTCTATCACCAGTCGGGAATCCCGACCATCAGTATATTTTGTTACCTGAAAATAACTTAAGAGCCCGGGTTACCCTCGAAATTCTCATACATACGTAATACCAAAATCATTTTGTCATACGAAAATATTTAACATGTTTGAGTTATTTTTCAGCTTAAAATAGTAATTACCTAGGTTCCTGAACAAAAATTAACTTCAAAATATTTAAACACTAAGAAAAATTTTTTTGTATATAATTTTTTTTTACTAAATTTTCTACTAAATATTTAAACACTAAAAATAGAGTAAAACACTAAAAAATATATAGATAAATAGTAAATTTACTACAAAATATTTAAATACTAAAAAATATTTTTTAGAGTTGAAATATTTTGTAGGAAATTTAATATTTATGTATATATTTTTTAGTGTTTTACTCTATTTTTTAGTGTTTAAATATTTAGTAGTAAATTCAGTAAAAAAAAATCATACACAAAATTTTTTTTTTTTAGTGTTTAAATATTTCGCAGTTAATTTTTGTTCAGGAACCTAGGTAATTACTATTTTAAGCTGGAAAATAACTCAAACATGTTAAATATTTTCGTATGACAAAATGATTTTGGTATTACGTATGTATGAGAATTTCGAGGGTAACCCGGGCTCTTAACGTCAATTATTAGTGTCGTTTATAGAAAAGCTCTACAATAATCGCTTTAGTTATTTATCCTAAAACAACGGGTTGCACTCCGGGACTACCGTCAGAGGTGTAAACTTATTATTAATTACATTTAAATATTCTCATCATTAACAACTTTAACATCCACAGAAAGACAATCTGTGCAGCCTGCGGAAAATGACAGCGTCGTCGATGTTTCTGTGAATTGACCTGGGAATCATTTTGCTGACTGTGTCTTTCCTGGGTAGGCTTTTCGCAGCTGCCGGTAACCGACATCCACGCGGGCGGAGCCGCGGGCGACCGCTATCTATACATAAATTAAGTATAGTAAAACTGTAGAAATGAAAATTCTGTACATTAAAGATATTCAAAAAATAATAAGCGGGGGGTGTCACTACGTCGCTATAGAAGCCAAAAATGTAGTTAGTTTTTTGTCTGTCTGTCTGCATGTTTGTTCCACTATCACACGAATACTACTTATCCGATGTGAATGCGGTTTGCGCAGATATATTTGCCTTCTTCCAACTTAACATCTGGTGTATAAAAATTTTTCTCCCCACACCT
This sequence comes from Lysandra bellargus, assembly GCA_905333045.1. NCBI lineage: Eukaryota > Metazoa > Arthropoda > Insecta > Lepidoptera > Lycaenidae > Lysandra > Lysandra bellargus. The sequence goes on along the minus strand of HG995340.1, from coordinate 2,824,440 downwards.
CTAAAGGGACGAAAGAGGGGGTCAGATTTTGTATAAGACTTTTGCTTTAACACGAAAACTACTGATCCGATTTGCATACGGTTTTCACAGATATATATTTTGCCTTCTTCCGACTCAACATTTGGTGACTAAAAATCCCCCCACCCCATCCCTCTAAGGGAACCAAAGAGGGGGTCAGATTTTGTATCAAACTTTTTTCTTTCATGGATTTACTTTGACATAAACTGTTTTTTTCCAACTTAACATCTCGTGTATGCAATTTTTCGCCTCACCCCTCTTAGGGGACAAAAGAGGGGGTAAGAATTTGTATCAACTGATGAAGTAGAAATATTTTAAATGGCAAAACAACGTTTACCGGGACAGCTAGTGTCAGAATAAAAGAAAAATTACTGTAGAGCTGCTTTAAGTTATTTCATAACATTTCCGTCGACATTTTTCTTAACATATAAACCTCCTTGACAATAAAAAAATCTACAAAGACCATACATTCGCTGTTTAAATATTTTTATTAAAAAATATAGGGGTTAGTAATGTAATATTTGTTACATAACCAAGGATAAATCTTTTTGCTTTTAGATTTTGAGATTTTAAACCACATTTTTAGAAGCAATGCTGTGCTTATGGCCCGTTAAGCGTAGTAAAAGCGTTGTGGTCCTACCCACATGCACATTAACGTGAATTTACTTTTATATTGCCTAACAGTGTGACCACTTTTTTATCACACGATCTACCAGAAATATCTGTGAATTCTACCAAAATCTACCAAAAACCCTGTTTTAAATTCTACTTAAAATATACTAAGTTAGAAATAAAATTTTCTAAGTGGTTGAGATGTAATATAAAACATTTTTTTTACAAAATTTAGCAATTTTTATTTATTCTCATCATCATCATAATATTTTTTTAACATTTTTATACATTTTTCATAATTTGTGACATGGAGACTTCCGGTTTAAAACGTGTACATACAATTCCCATCATTATTTTAAATACCTTCTCTAGCGTGTAAGATTGCCGTACATTTTTATTACAAAATCTTTTACGATCTTTGGTTTTGATTAATAGCTGAAAAAATCCCTTCACATTTTGCGTTCGACACCGGAAGGCAAAGCATAAAATATGCTTAGCAAAATTGCTTTAGTTTTCAGGTTAACGAAATATATTTAATGACAGATCAATTTCCTCCTATTCTGTCATTGTATGTGAAAAAGAGACCGGTATATCACTGTATTAGTTACGGGAAATTCCCTGAAAGACTTCCCACCTTTCTGTGTTGCCAGTTTTGTGTTTTGTATGGACCAAGAGTTTATTTTTTGCCTTGATATTTGCATTTTGGATTATGATGTAAGATTGTTCCATAATCCCGATTTTCTACTGAAATCTACTAAATGATTTTACACTACTGAATCGCAGTTCAATTTGCCTCAAATCTACCAAAAAAGTAGAAATCTACTAAAAGTGGTCACACTGTTGCCTAATGACATTTTGATGTCTTCGCATTGTAATATTTGGGCCTCAAAACAGATTTATCTCGAAAGCGGTTATTCGAATTAACGATCTTTACTTTAATACGCGTTAAATCGAGTTATTTAGTAGGTATCAGTAAGGTTATTTTTCTCGTCTTATTTTTATTATAAGAATGGCCCGGGAGTTTCTGCTCAATTAAAAAACCTAAGCTATTTATTATTTAAGGCAGTGTTTCCCAAACTTGTCGGGACCGCGACCCATCTACAAGAAAGTTTAAAGTTTGCGGCCCACCTTGTGTCATGAAGACAAAAAAGCAGCGATGTGTTGCTGCCGCAGCATTTACCCGTTAATTCTTATCGTAGTTCACCACCATATCATCATCGTCAGCCTACTGACGTTCACTGCAGTTGGACTTGGGCCTTTTCTAAAAGTCGTCACCACACCCAATTCAATTACGAAACATGCGTAAGTACGACAATCGTCCTATAGTTTCAGGGCCCACCCAAAATCTACGCACGACCCACCAGTGGGTCGCGACCCATACTTTGGGAAATACTGATTTAAGGCGCTATATCGAAAGTAATTTTACCGCAAGGGCAATTTTATACTTAATTTGTATAACTATAAAGTCGTGAATACGCTGCGGCCAGAAGCTATCGGCTCGCTCGGAAAACATGCGAAAAAACGTAATCATAATCATTTAAAAAATAACTAGGAGCATTTAAGCAAAATACTTTTATACGATTTTGAGTTGCAAAGGTTCTATCAATTAGATTATTTTAGACTAATTTCCTACAATACATCTATTTTCGTTAATAAAAATAATCTTCAAATTTTGTATTTTAAGAGGTCATTTCGAAAATTAAATGCATCGAGGCAAAATACATTAATCGTGTTTCTAGTTCTTCTCAAACCTAGATAAGGCTATGAAGATAAGTATATCTCATTACGTCAAAAAGGACAGTTTTTTCAATATAGCGCCTTAGTATATTTTATTAAATGATTAATAAAATGCCGAATTTAGAATTATTTATTACGAAACATAAAATATAAATTAACATAAAATACAACAAACCTGCTATTGCTTTGGAAGCTAAACAAGTTTTTTTTTTCATTACGTAAAATTATTATTTCGTAATGGCTAAATAAAAATAAAATATAAATTATGCAACAGTTCTAACTTTTGCCAACTTAAATTCTGCAGTATTGTAATTGTTTCTTTTATCATCTAGAATCTAGATTCTAGATCTTGATAGTATGTTTTAAATAATTGTTAGGTCTTGTTCCTGAAATATCAGTTCGCTGTTTTAAAAGCATCTCTACCGCTCGAAACTTACATATTACTTATATTTTTCTAAAATGTTTATCGACAGGTAACATAGAGTTGATCGTGAGTTTAAATTTCCACAGGTTTTCCTTTCTCCTAATTCTGAAACAATATTTCAAATAAATTAGCATTGCACGTCGATACCCGCATGCATTTTCCGCTCGATTACCGCCTAAGTGGTTTCCTGTAAATTGCCAGTAAACCGGTCACGTCAGCGTGTTATTGAGAAGCACTCTCAGGCGTTGCTCCGAAGCAAAATGACTTCACTTCCTTCTTACTTACCGCGAATGAACTATGAACTTGCTTCTAGTAAATAGAGAAGTCACTTTTGGACTAGGAGTCTCTGAATGCCCTTGCATGTCCGTCGGTAAAATCTTAATGCAATGATTAGGGCGCGTTTTCTTCGCGCGCGTATTAAGCGTTGCGTGTTTTCCCAAACTCTATGGAGAAAACGCGCAATTCCGAAAGCGCCCTTAAGATTTTACCTACGTTCATGTACCAAGATCACAGAACTTATTATTAGGTGACACAAAAGCATCGTCAAAAACGTATTTGTCTTAGCAGACAATATACCCTAAAATGCCGCTAGAGGACACTAGAGTTAGTGGGGGTCGGTGAAAAGTGAAAAGTGAAAACGGGCATCTAATTCGCGATTTATTATCCCGTCAGTACTTATTACCTAATAAGTATAAGGTAGGATTTCAAGGCGGATAACTCTATTTCTTTATTATTGCAATCATTCTAATTTAAATTTCTAACGAGTGATATAATTATGTTTTTATTCAATGTTCACTAGAATTTTGTTTCATTCGAGAGAAAGAATAATAGCTGAGTGAAGACCAAACTTATCTCACTGAGCGCACTTGGCGGATGTGATATGCGGTCGGGTAAGGAAAAGTAAATAAGTAGGTGCTTTTAAAACAGCCACGGCTGGTTGAACTGAAACGGAAAAAGTGTACTAAAACACTGTCTCCACAATGTATTGTTCCGGAACGCGGTTGTGAAAATAAATGACGGTAAGGTGGCGAGCCGGACGGCCAGCTAAACTGCTGGTGGCAATTTTTTACGCCATTACAACTTTCTAAAGTCGCGCTCCTTTGTTTCGTTTTTCTAGTGCCACAGGCCAGTGCTCTAAGGAGTATGATTGATAGTCCGAGATACTGTATATTTTCACTTTATTTAGGTTTTTCCTTTTCCACCAACAACTTACAAGTTACAGTATACTACTTCAATAATTGTACTTTAGCTATTTTTCGCGTTTCAGACAAAACAAACTAGGTAAATCTGTTAACGACACTCATAATTTTTTAATAGAGTCTATAGTCGAAAAGTACGTTGCCTAAATACAATGTGACAAAGCATTAGTGGGTCAGAGCAGACAATGATAGCATGATCAATCTCTGCCCTCAAAAAGTGGACCAGACGTTGATATATCATGGGTTCGCACCAGTCTAATAGCGTGATTGATAACGCGATCAGTATCCTTTCTCATTTCATTTGACTGTAACAATCACGCCACGCGCTGTAATGAGACCTTAAACCCATTCTGCTTATTATTCTTACAGCGGGTTTACATTATGCCAATCCAGTGATCCAACCAGCGTTGAATTGCTGCTGGAATAATGTACGGGTACTGGAATGCACTGAATTACATTCCAGTGTCCGTTTACATTATTCCAGTAGAAATGCAGCGCTGGTTTGATCACTGGATTGGAATAATGTATACCGGCCAGTAATGTTACACAGTCCAGTTTAGACAACTTGTAAAAATGTGTTCGATTTGATTGTTCGATTTGATATAAGGGCTTAGCGACGCGTGACATGTTGCAAGTCCTAACTCAAATCCCATACGTTAGAGACCTCTCTCTAACTTCGCTCAAAATCAACGAATGCAATTTGAGTACCAAGTTTTGATATGATTTCCATACAGTCTTCATAAAATAAAAATATAAAAGGGTATTACCGAAATGTCCAATCGACTTCAAAAGGGATCTGATTGGCCAAAACTCCAAAAATCAGTTTTTGACCCCGAGATAATATAGAGACGATTTAATTTGATGAATTGGCATAGTTTTACATGATGTCATCTTAATAGCAGAAAAATAAATAAAACCACGAGGAAAGTTGCTCTTTGTGTGGCCTATTTTGTTAGTTTATTGTCAAACTTGGACCGCGACGAGTGTTTTCAGTTATCTACTGCGGAAGTAATAACCTCCACTGCATTTCACCAAGACTCTTGCTAACTTTTCATGTCTTTCTTCATATAAGATAATTGCGACTCGGTCGTCGAAAGTTTTTTATTCTTCCAAGACGAGGACAGTATAAAGCTGGTGACTATAAAACTACAATATTATATCTAGTGTACAGTCATAAAAACAATATGACGCTTTATTTCACTGCTATAGGGTTCATAGTTCTTTATAAATGCTGTAAAATATAAGCACTTAGCAGGATTGGTTATGTTATGAGAATTCTGCTTTAAGTAGGTAATGAAATTATGATGTTAAACAAAGAATAGGTACCTATTCTGAGTATTCCTCGTGTAGCATGTCTACTATAGAATCTTCTACTATAGAATTTCGTTCTACGAAATCTGAAATTGAATCTTGCAAAGGAAATTGTGATTTTGTCCCAATGATATTCTATGTTACTAACGTTTTGTCCTAAAATCAGTAAGTTTTTCAATTATTTCGCAGTTCTAGTGTGGCCGTATTAACCCTGAGATTTCATTCAGTGGATACTAGAGATCAGACTTTTCATAAATTTTCTGTGGACACACGGGAATGCACAAAACAAATCCACTCAGATCGGCCTGCAATCAATCCTACCGGGTTGATCGACTTTCCCGTGATTGACCTCCCCATGTGTCCCCTATAGGTATATGGGGAAGCCGATCTGAACCTTACCAAGAGACAGACAGTAAGGTAAGTCTGATGTTTCCTTCATATTTAGGCATAACTGCGGAATACGTGGCCATTATGCTACCATAATACAATTGTATTACAATGAGAGTACCGATAACCAAACGTTTCAAAGTATCAACTGGAGCGACCCATGCTCCCAAATTTCCACGGTAATTTCCTTCACACAAATATAAGGTTTAATGTGCAAAACTCAGTAACGTTCCGGCGGCATGGCAGGGCTAATCGATTTCAGAGTAAAGATCAAATATTTACGTGACTGGGTATCTAGGTCAATTTGTTTCGGATCTTAAATAATGTCGTCTGGTTGGCCCCGATAGCTGATATTGATGCGCCGAAGAATTTTAATATAATTTTTTTTTTGGGGAGGTATTAATTTTATAGACGGTGTAGGGTACACGTTCCAGTTAATCTTGATAGTTTCTAGGAACATCTTTGCACAGCCCTGCTGTGGACGGTATTGATTTCACAGAATTTAACAGAAACTCAACCGGTATTGGTGCTAGCTTGCGGCTGAAAACCTAGCTTATGTTTGCGATTGCCCCATACTGCCGAGGCCTTATACGCTGTCGAATAATAAAGCGCTATACACCAATGAGCACCAAATAAACGGAAGCCTGAGGCTCTATTGGAGACCGCATGGAAAGTCCGCTCTGCGATGTTTGCTTTGTAATTTGGTTCGCCTGACATAACCAAAGGTATTCCTCTATGTCCCCAGGAAATGTTTCCTAGATTTACTTGGAATTAATCAGACTTCAATTCGGAGGCCAGAGCAATGTTACGAGTATGTAGTCTTGGGACTGGCATATTTGGCATATTCGACAAGCAAGATGTTATATATATAATTGGAATCTCGGAATTGGCTCCAACGATTTTCATGAAATTTAGTATATCGGGGGCGATAAATTGATCTAGCTAGGAATCATTTTCATAAAATGTCATTTTTGTGTATTTTTTTAATTTTTTGTATAGGTACCGAGCGAAGCTCGGTCATATAGCTAGTAGATTATTCATCAACGTGGTACGGAGTCCATGAATATTCATCTGACTTTCAAGTACATATCAGGTGATATCGAAATCATACGATTGAGAAGTTATACATGAATTTAGTTTAATGCCGCCTCTTCACAATCGGCGATCATAGGCGATTACGCGCGAGCACGATTGTGTAGAGGGCTACTCGCCTGTAGTCGGCGATGATCGTGCATAGTCGCCGTCGTGATCGCCGCGATCGGTGACTTGTCGGTTTTTTGGACACGCATCAGAGGGAATCGCGTGTAGTCGGCAGCGCGTGCCCACACGATCGTCGATCATTCATTCACCGGAGGACAGCGGAGCAGTGCGTCCGTCGCGTCGGCTTTTGTTTATAAAACAAAATACCTAGATACCTATAACTGGACAATAGGATCACCTATTAAATTGTTTAGGTAGGGGAGGCTGGGTATGTAATATGTATACTATGAACTACTGTACAGTAGAAGTGTTTCTTATGAAAGCTTTGGACGTAAATGTAAATCAGAATTAATTTCCTAGGTAAAAAACAGTTTGGTGGTAATTAGTTGTTTCAATCGTGCCCAGTCTACCCTATAGGTATTTACAATTTATTATAATATAATAATAATTGCTTTGTTCTATTGTGATTTGCGATGAATGCTCAAACACCACCATCTTCTCTTCTTCCATTTTCTTTTCACAAATTTTCGTTGAACTATATTGCTAAAATGATTGTAAATTGAAATTAAACTAATTGTAGCTGCAGCTATGACCTCCACGTCCATCTTGATGGCTTGCCGCTCAATTAATGAACGCGGACGATCGTGTGGATGCTTCGTGCTTGCACGATGATCGTGGGATTACCTTGTTCACAGGCGATCAACGAGTGCCGATCATCGCCGATTGTGAAGAGGAGCCATTATACTCTTCTCATGCCACCGCAATCGTGTCGCGTTGTTGCAGACTTAACTGAAGTTAATAGATAGTTTAGGTTTTAGGTACACTGTACACACATTGTGCATAAAGGGCAATAAAATATGTATTATTATACTAAGTATACAAATGCTTCAGAGTTGTAACGTTAACTTATAATTTAATGAAGACTAATTTTATTAATGCGAAAGAAACAGTTAATTAGAAACAAACATTAAATCTAAAGTAATCCTAATGTGATGAACTGATGATACTCGTGTTTTTAGGAGAAGGCTTAAGAGTTCGTGTTACCCAATCCGAAACTAGTCTTGAGGAAATCAGCGTAATGTTGAACTATGTAGTCCCTCATGAATACTAAGTAACCGGCCACCATGTTGACCGAACACTTCCACCCAAGTATTTGCCCCAGTTGTTCGATTGTGCTCCTACAGATTTACTCGACGATTTGTCTTGAAAGAATTTCTATTGTTAAATTGAACTTTATTATATTATGCGCTTATTCACTTAACTTTTATGCTGGTCGTCTTACATAATTTTTGATAATAAATGTATCAATTTAGAAGACTTATTTCTTTTTATAAATTGTGTAAAATGGAGTTAGTTACAACCCTCCTTTTTCGGCCACGCCAACTTTTCTAAATGAGATAAAATTGTTTTCGTATTAAACAATCGACCAAATTTTCGATGGATCGTTTCGATCCGCGCGTGTGGAATGTGGATCGCCTTTGTAATGGTTGATGGACACAGTCAACCGTAGCGTGTAACAAAATATGAGCTGTTTTGCAAGGAGGCTTACAGGTTTACGTAAGCGCGTAAGCTATCCATATCAGAAAGCTAACAAACTGTATGTGTCGCCCCAAATACGGCAATCGCAGTTTATTAAATCCAACTGAGCGGAACATGTAGACCGTCTTCCCTTGACCCGTGTCAGGGCTCCCTGCCTGGGGAAGTGAATACATCTGCTACAACAAAACGTTGAGATAACGTTCCAAGATTTATACTAAGGCCGAATTTTTAATCTTTGTTCTCTATGTGAAGAAAGAGAGTTCGGTTCGGTTGTTAATTTGTTTTGTTACAATGCGTTGTATCTTAAAGCCCTACTTAATACACGGGCAATCATTGAAGAATTATGCCCTCTACTTGTTCGAAATATTTTGTTTTGTTGTTTCATAATGGGCCAACGTGGAGACCGCATTACAATACTGTAGTCACCTATACAAACACTGGTATTAAGTTGTAAAAGTCGTATCAGAGTAATAAACACATTTGTCAACAATGCAGGCCTCGATGGCGTGAAGTGTAACAATGGCCGCCGGCCTTGAGTGCAATAGCGGTGTAAGTGGGCAGGCGGCAGCGCTAGACCTCGCGGCTCGCGGGTCAATTATGTCATTTGCGAGCCCGTGGACTGTTGTTGCCATCGAAATACCATACTATAGAAATGTAAAGGAGTCAGAAAAGGTTCCACGAAATACATTTCAATGTCTGCTCTGGTGGGATCATGCAATTTTCGTTGCGTGTATTTGACAGGAACTGGAGCCATATTCGAGCGGTCCGATTAATAAGAATTGAGAGTAATCTTTCTATACTGCATTGTATTTCGATGGCTGTTACGTTCACCGGTCGCAGGTCCGGCCACCTATTTGCTGTTGCGAGGTGCCCCGTTATTGGGATTAGATTGTCGCGGGAATACCGTCCAGCTCTTTGTTTGAAAAATCCCTGCATTGTTCTCTCGCATTTGTAATATTATATGCGACATGCTCTAACGTTAATCCTGATGGAACAATACTAGAGATTACGTGCAGAGGGGCACATTCCTCTTTTATTTGCCAGCGATCATTGTATTCCACAATGGACCAACGTGGAAACGGGCCAATATGGAAAATATGTATCATAAAAAAGTGTTTGCATGTGTTAAGTTATAACAGTATGATTTCATAGAATTGATCTAAGTGGTAGGAGGAGTAACTAATGGGTCGATAGTGATCATGGCTGGATATTGGATAATGAATTGCGTGCTGAGGAATGTCACGGGCCGCAATTTACCATTTTATTTACGTTTCGTTATTAGCGATTTGGGAGACCATTCGGCCATTAGCAAGAAATTATGTGGTCTGTTTTCCCCGGATGTACGGACGACGAATCCGGTGTGTCACTTTTCGATCTTAATGCCCCGAAAATAGGGTCCAAAAGTGGCGTATTTTGGTTTGGCCGTACCTAGTCGGCCATTTCGGAAGGCATTACACTCAAGTCAAATGAAATTAATTATAAGTAATCCCGCGCGAGTCGTTAATCATGTTATTATGTTGAGTATTGTGTAACGGTTGGTTTAGCCTACATTAGATGAGTAGTGCTTATAATGAGTTTCGTAACCAGCCAGGTCAAGCGGCTGAGTATGCACTCGACGGCGATATTATCTCGTGTGAGATTTTTTGCTAACATTCAGCTAATCTTTCTCTTCTCTTCAGGTAGTCTTTATTTACATTACTACAATGCTTTGTAGTTATTGTGGTTTGTAATTATACACATTTCGCTTCACGCTATTGATACCGATTTCGCTGAAGTTTGATATTGGCAAATTGCACAATAAACAACAGGCAACCTGCAACCCTGGCCTTGCTTAAAAAAATGTTATGACTATCCTTCTTCAAAATATGTAGTTTATCATATTGTATTTCACTTAAAGTTTCAGCAGAAGTTCGTTCAAGTTATCGATTCGCCACGGTCACTGCAAGGTCGCGCATACACTCACAACTCACAAGTCACAGCTATTGTCTGAAACTATAGTTTTAGACTCTACAATCCAAATATTAAAGGCTTTTATATTATTTTTAGCTGGCTTTTTGGAATAGATATCAGATATCCCTTAAGCCTTATATTTGTAGGATGACGAAAAAATTGTTGTTAGAGCTTGTCTAATTTAAAATATCGCGACCCACCACTTCACTAGTTGATGTAAATGAATAATTTTATACTGTAAATACGAGGGAGGGGCGCGTCATTTTAAGTTAGGCAAGCCACGTACACGTGTTCTTAGATATCGTTAATCTAGGTCCTCATTAATAAAGAAACAGAAACGTTCCCAAAATCTTTTTAGTCAACCACAATTATTTTCTTTAATTAATACTTTCAACGTCTTCTTAATTAAGAATTCGACGAAAAACGAAAGTAGAATAGGTTTTGACGTAGTTTTTCAACGAATATCTTACAACGCTCGACGCTCAGTAAAAAGTATTCCGTTTTTTTCCAAGAAAACGTTTCAAAGGAAGATGGACTAACGGTAGGCTCGAGGCCGTATGTGGCTCAGGGCCGCGCTTTAAAAATGTATTCCAACCGTGAAAACGTGGAGCACTCATCTATTATACACAACGTAGATTTTGTAGAAACAATAAAATTATAGTTGTTTGATGCTTTTGTAAGATTTGATGTTTCTACTTCCTGCTTTAGTTTAAGAATACATTGTATATTCAAGTTTACGCTTATTGTTAGTTCGCTTCTGGAATGGAAGATATAAGGTGTAATTTGCTCGTTACGTGCTTTATCCAGACAAACATTTGACTTTTTCTCACTCGTGATTCGTGAATCATCAAAATAGGTTGGTTATATATTATGACCGATATAACCAACCTATTTTGATGATTCATTAACTGTATGTGCTGTTTTCGTCCAAAGTCCTAGCATAATGAGCGCGGGAATTGTGGCATTATACGTGGCGTACCGGCGGCGGCGCGGCTCTCGACTGGTAATTCTGTGCAGTTTGCACGTTCTGTAGGAGCTTGGTCGTGTAGCTATTATGAATGCGGGCACACCGGCGACCTCACACCGATGTAGGTCACAGTGTCACTATTCACGCTGCCGCACAAATTGCTAGATTGGTTCACGGTTTTATTAAATAAATCCCCGCCGAGTGAGCCGACCCACTGACCGCTCTAAACGTTCCGTGCAGGGCTCGAAAAACGTTATATTTTTCGAAACGTTATCGCCTTAAATACCTAAAGAACGTTTCATTTCGGTTTCGTTCGGAACGGAACGCTATTCGGAACATTATTTGAGAACGAAATGATTTTTTCGTTTTTGATCCTTAAAACGGTTTTAAACGGTATTTCCCGTTTCCTCGATCAAAAGTTAAATATACTATAACAAAAACTATTATTTTTCGGGCATTCGTTTGCAGTATCACGGCGAGGCAATAATCGGCCAAGTGCGAGTCGGACTCGCTCATGGAGGGTTCCGTACCGTTACAGAGCAAAATAAGGTCAATAATTGTGTTTTTTGTATGGGATTCATTTTATTATTTTTTTATTAGTTTTATTAATTGATAAAGAACTCATATAGGCAAGGACTCTATGAAAATTTCAAGAGCCTACCTATTATCGTTATTGACATCGAGCAAAAAAGGCCAAAAAATTACGGTTGTTGTATGGTAGCCCCCAGTGGCGTGGGGTGAAAAAAAATAAAGGTAAAGCCGGACCAAAAAACGGCTAACTCGTGAATAAGCAAAATTTCAATTCTTGTAAAAAAACGTGCAATAAATTACATACCTGTATTAAATAAAATAATGTTTCTATATAATTGCCACGATTGTCTGAATTAACGTTTTCACTATGCCCGCGGAAAGATAACTCCTGTTTTCCAAGAAGAACAACAGTGTCTATTAAACGTTTCATTAAGTTTCGATTACGTTCCACTTTTCGATTATGGGATTCATAATTATTTCCGAGAAATGTTTCTATTCTACTATTTCCAAAATTGTGTAATAATATACAACTGCGTAAATGTTTTTCGGTTTGAGTATGTTTCCTAGCCGAATTGGTCAAATTATTGATGTCTGAGAAACCCGTTTTATTCCAAGCACTATTTGTATCGGAAAACAGCAAACATGGAAAACAAAATAACCTATTTAATTTGCAACTGCCCGCTATCCAATTATATTTATCATACACTGAACTGTGAAAATGTTTGAAAAACCCATCCTTACGCCTATAATCAATTTTCATATCGGGACGCGCCCGTCCTTGTTTAATGATATGTTTTTTATTTTCGAACGATTGTTTTGAGAACGAATTTAAGTCATTTAATAGGTAATCCGTAAGACAACAGTCAATTTGTACTAATGCTATCATTTCTCACCTAACCGTGTCACGACAAATTACAAAGTAAGTAAAACAAATCAACCTTTACGATGTAACAAAAAACACAACACAACACTTGGCAAGTAAAATTTCACTACTTTCGATTCTTTTAAACTATATAATATTACAATCAAGCTAGCCCACTAACTTAATAAACAAAATTTTGCATATTACAATAATAACAGTACAAAATGAGTGCAAATGAGCGCGTAATATAATTGTTTAAGTGAATTGAAATGACATCACGCGCCGGTCGCCGGTCGGTCGCAATTAGCTCTGTTGGGATTGGACGAAATCTTTTAAAGCGAAACATGCGAAACTAAACCTTAACACATGACAAATAAAGACTAGGTAGGCTATGTGGAATCGGCTTGCTGTTCGACAATATCGACGAGTCGTTTGCATGTAGTAGTAATGTGTATGTGTGCGTGAATTTCATACATTTCAAATGTTTGCATTCCCGATGTTTTGAGCGAGTTACGTACGCGTTCTGAGTGCGATCGTAAAAACGGGTATGTGTGCGTTTGCGTGATTTTAAATACATGGCGAATTATTTTTATGAAATTGTAGGAAGCGGGGTAAACTATAATTATTAATAATAAAAATTTATATATTAAAATTGGCCAAGGTAAGCCGGTAGGAATCGTGTTCTATGGAGGCTTCGCCACTGGACTAGCCCCCCTTAAATATGAAATATATCTTGTTTTTTAGTATTTGTTGTTATTTAGGTATATGTTACTCTTAAATTCACTTTAAATTTTTAACTTCCGTTTATTTTCTCAATTTTAAAAAGACACATACATGACATGTATTTACTATTTACTAAGTCTAAACTCGACTGCCCCTAAGTATACTGAGTCAACTAACAAAATTTCCAAATTACACTTTTTGGTATATTTACAGTAATTAGATCATATTCTACCTGCTGGCTTTAAAAAAAGTTTGTATCTTTATTAATACCGGAAATAAAATGACGTATACAGAGTCAAGTGCATGACTTACTAATTATTTTTGCACATGGAACACTGTGTCAAGTTGTATTCTACCAGTATACGCGAGACGCGATCGCGGGCATTTTGGTTGAAATTGAAAGTTGACTCAGTATGCATTTGGTCACCGCGGAGTGAAAAGACCAAATTACCACTTATTTAAGGTAGTTAGGGAGCCCAAAGTGCTATTTATGAAGTTAGTCAGCTGTTTTGTAGGCTTCGTAGGTTCTGTAAATTAGGTATAACGGATAAAAAAAATAATATGAGCGTTTTTATTCTAGCGTTAAGTTCAGAGGCTACAGCCGATATCAAGTTATGAAAATATTGAAAAAAATTTTTTTTTATAGGTAATTCATTAAGTATAAGATTTTAGTTGAAAAGGACTAAATCATTTAATTAAGTGCGACATAAACCATCTGTAAAGCTTATTTTCTTAAAAAAATAAGTTTTGTGTTGTTGAAATTTTAAAATGTCCCTGCAGGCTTACTTTACCTTTAAATCTTTATGAGCAGCTTCTTTAGAGTATACTTAACATTCTTTATTTTAATCTTACAGTTTCACGACATTTCAATACTTAAAAAAAAACTTTTCAATCCGCCAACTAGGGTATCAGATTTTTGTACCATGATAATATTTGGAAACCTTATACAAGCTTAATCTGACTTCTCAAGCATGGCTCAAAATCTCCTCTTGGGCTCCTCTACTAAAGGATCCATACCCAATTGGTAAAACGAAACCTTATAACAGGAACTTCAGTATTTGTCTGTCTGACCATTTGTCTGTCAGCAAGCTGTATCTCGAGAATCACTGTAGCTAGACAGTTGAAATTTTCACAAATTATGTTTTTCTTTTGCCACTTGCTGCTACAACAACAAATATTAAAATTTTGACGACCTCCGTGGCGCAGTGGTGAGCGCGTCGGTAGCTCAAGCCGGAGGTTGCGGGTTCGAGTCCCGCCGACGGAACAAAAAAGTTTATGAAGTTCCTGGATCATGGATGTGTATTAAATATGTGTATCATATAATAAAAATCTTAAATATATGTATAGTATAAAAGAATTAAATACATTTCCGTTGTCTGGTACCTGTAACACAAGTCCTTCAGGTACTTACCACGGGGCCAGACTGGCGTGGTGTGAAGCGTCCATATATATTATTATATTATATATTATATTATTAAAAACAAAATACCTAAATTAAATATTTAAGGGAGTCTTGGGAGACCATAAACATGATTTTTTCCCCTTTTGGTTCGGTTTCAATGTGCCCATGCCCAGAATAAGTAAAAATTAGACATGCTTAAGTAAATTTTCAAGACTGAGACTGTTCTAAAATGATTGCTATTTAGTAATAAGTACATTTTTTTATACTTAGCAAGAAATTTGCATTAGACAATAAAATATTTTCCGTTTTGTTACTTGAAACCTAAGTCTTAGCTACAAAGGCTTAACTTAGTTAATTTTATGAAAATAAAGAACTCTCAATAACAAATATATTTTAATCTATAAGTATGTAGTTGATTATTTTAATTCAAAATGTAAGAAATAAAATATTTTTTTAATTATTTAACTTACTTTGTCACACTTGACTCACCAACAAAAATAGGACGCTTCTTATTTTATATCCATGTATAATGAGTCAACTGCCAAGATTTATACAAAAACGAACTATGTGAGCAAAATGATGATACCTTATGATAGAAAACTCTAAATTAAAAATAGTTTTACCATATTTTAGATTTAGAACTGTTAAAATACGTAAATTCAATGATACGACGTATAAAAATATAATTGGTAGTTGATCCAATTTCAACTTACATATAGTCGACGTATACTAGTATATCTACATTATCTCAGTAAATAATGAAAAAATATATTTTTTATTTTGCTGTGTTGATGGACCTTTTTATAGGTAATTATCTATGACCATTTATTTTTTCCTAATTTTCATGATATTAAAAATATAACGTTTCGTTCTTTCTGACGCTCTCCTGTAAAGTTTGCAATTTGTTAGTTGACTCAGTATACTTAGGGGCAGTCGTAGTGACGCCCGTACATTTTTTCGGGATAAAAAGTATCCTAATATGTTCTTTTCCGAGTCTTAAAAGTATCTTCATACTCAGTAAACCAGTTGAGTTGTTTGGGTGTGAAGAGGTAAGAGATAGACAAAAACACCTTCGCATTTATAATATTATATTAGAAAACGTATTGACACATTTTGCTACAATATTTGCATCCCATATTTGAAGCAGCAATTTGAAGCAATATTTGAAGCAGAAAATGCTTCAAATTTAAAAAAATCGTTTACATAACAAATTACTTTTGTGTGTCTATTGATTTCTAGGGCTTTTTTATTTAAAAAATTCACCCCCGAGACGGGATTGCATTCACCGCCAGGGTAAAAGCGCAAGTAGGTAGTATGCCACTTTTATTTCTTAAGTTATCCCCTTATACTCACCAAAGAAAATCGATTGAGGTTCAACAAAATCGGTGGTGAAAACCTTTACTGACTGCCCTATGTCCCACTGTGTGGATTTAACCGTTTTATTTCGGTTTTCAAAACGTTCTCAAATACGTTTTTGTTCCCAAAAACGTTATTGCAATGAACCGTTCCGAACGAATCAAAACCGTTATTAAAAATAACGTTTTCGAGCCCTGGTTCCGTGTAAGAAACTACATATTTTTAATATGCGCGTTTAATTTTGAGTTCTAAGTTTAATGTTCCGGAGTCATGAAAAGGCTCTTAAAGCATGTGAAAGTATTAACCTTTCAGTTATGTACGTTCGAAAACAGACTAGGTTTACCTCTTTTCGATCTTGCTCCTAGGCAATAGGTTCAAATGACACTAAGATTTGCGTTCGACTTTTTGTTGGTAAAAAAATTGTATTATCCAAGAGGTAGAGGGTAGGGTAATGTAACCTGAATTTCTTGTTTAGGGCCGTGTATTCCCAGAAACGGACGATTTTCAATATTTAAAAGTGACAGGAGACATAGAAATATAGTAATTTAAATACCTGAAAAAAATAGATGTGTTAGTTAAGGATCTAACACAGTGGAATGTATATTCCAATACACAATGTCATGAACTTCACTCGATAGAAAAAAATCCCAAAGTTACCTCTTCTTTTAACGAAATTTCCTTACTATGTCCAAATTATTTGGAATTTTCAGATAATTTTTGTACTGAATGAAAGACACAGAATATATCTAGGGACTCTCGATTTTTCGACTCGATTGAATTATGTATAAAATAACGACGATCAAAAAACTATAAAATTGCAGGCGCAAAGGCTTGGCTCGTGCGCTCAGTCGCGCTCTGGCGCTCTTTGACGACGGACCGTACAACTTTTTCTTGCAACATTTTGAATACATATTTTTACAATTTGAGAAATAATTTTAACATATTATGCAAGTGGTTGATCATTGCTAACAAATGACGCAAACCAAGTCCAAAATAGGCTCGATAGAAGTACCTCAGAATTAGCACAACAACCTATAATACTATCGTCTATCATACAGTATTGTAATTATTTGTAGATAACTCCACCGTATTTAAATTATTTTGTATATTTTATATTATATTATTGACTCGCAGTACGTACACATGCGGAGGCATGCCCAATGCCCACCTGCAACATTTTCTTTGCATCTTTGACTGTCTAATTACTTTTATGACATAGTTATTTTTAACCAACTTTAAAAAAAGGTGGTTATTCGACCCGTATCAGTGTAATATTTCCATGTAATATCAGGGTCTGAACAAATGTGCCGTATCTGGGAAGTGCATGTATGTATGTTTTTAATTTTTATGTTTTATCTCCTGAATTACTCACTCTTACTTAGACTTGTAAGAAAGTAATTCCTTTCGTTGCACTAGCTCAATTTAGGGCAGTGTTTTTCAACGTGTGGGTTGGTGTATGTATGTATGTATGTACATTTTTTTATGTTTGTGTTCGCATACCTACGGAACTGTAATTCCTATTTTGTTCAAGATATTGTTCAACTTAGGTATTTAAATACGGCAAGTTTCCTCAAAGTCGGTTCATTATGAGATAGGGGATAGATTCTGTGGGGATCTCAATTATTATTACGTACAATTTGAAATCGGCTAGATACTTGTTATGGTCCCGTACCAAAGGTTAAAAACGGGACCCTATTACTAAGACTTTGTCTGTCTGTCTGTCTGTCTGTATGTCACCAGGCTGTATCAGCTCAAGAACCGCTATAGCTAGACTTCTGAATTTTTTACAGATTGTGTATATCTTGCCGCTATTAGCTATAATAACAAATACTAAAAACAAAATAACCCATACTTACAACAAATGTGATTTTTTTGGTATTTTTTGCTCGATATATATCAACAATAGCGGTAGGCGCTTGAAATTTTTACAAAATCCTCAGATATACTTACGTGTACTTTAATAATAAATAATGATATTTCAATAAAATTCAAATTTAAGGGGGCTCCCATATAAAAAAAAACTAATTTTTTTGGCTTATTTTTGCTACGGTACGGAATCCTTCGTGCGCTCCTCTGTTTTGGTTTTTTTTGAAGGATATTTTTTAATACAGCTTCAAAAATTTTGGAAAATTTCCTATATTTAGAGATGTATAATATTATTTAAACGTAATAGTCTATGCGTCGTATAATAAAGAAAGTCAAAGTACGTGAGATTACGCCGCGCTGTATCGGTGAGCGTAAAAATAGCGAAACTAGCACTATCGCGACTGTACATTTTGTCATTAACAAATGACACTAATTTGATTTTACTTTATCTTTGTGCTGTAGAACTCAATAAAAATGTTTACCGTGTAAATTATCAAAACGGACAGATTTGATTGTTTAGGGCGTGTTTTCGTTTTTCAATAGTATCGAACGTACCAGTTTCGCTTATGTACGCTGTTTTTTCATAAGTATATAATTTCTGTCGAAAATGACCGTTCCGATTTTATACGTGGTATTATAAATAACTAGACGTTCCGCGCGGCTTCGCCCACGTGAATTAGGTATTTCACAGAAAAATTAGTTCACAAAAAACCCTATGACCTTTCACGTGGTCTACTTCTTATCTGATCCAAATAAGAGAAAAAATGCTTTAGTTGTTCGTGAGATAAGCCCTTTTCTAATAATTTCCGCCATTTTTTCCACATTTTCCTCTATTTATTATATAATATATAACTTTCCTCGATAACTGGGCCATCTAACACTGAAAGAAAGTTCAAATAAGCCCTTTCATATAATTTCCCCTGTTTTTTCCACATTTTCCTCTATTTATTTGCTCCTACTAGTCTTGGCGTGATAAAATATAGCCTATAGCCTTCATAGATAAATGGACTATCTAACGCTGAAAGAATTTTTAAAATCGGACTAGCATTTCCTGAGATTAGCGCGTTCAAAATATAAGCTCTTTCATATAATTTCCCCCGTTTTTTCCACATTTTCCTCTATTTCTTCGCTCCTATTAGTCTAAGCGTGATAAAATATAGCCTACTAGCTGTCTCGGCAAACGTTGTTTTTCCTGTTTTCCCTGTTTTCCTGCTTTTCTCTTTTTTTTTTCTATAAACCTCACGAAACCTTTCTAACGAATACAAAACCGTGGAAATCGGTTCGTGCGTTCTGGAGTTATAGCGTCAGGGAGGAAAACCCGACTTATTTTTATTTATTAGATAACCTTCCTCGATAATTGGGCTATCCAACAGTAAAATAATTTTTCAAATCGGACCAGTAGTTCCTGAGATTAGCGCGTTCAAACAAACAAACAAACAAACTGCAGAATTATAATATTAAAAAGATTATATAATATGCAAAAGTATATATTATATCTGTCTATCTGTCTGTTTCCTCTTCACGCCCAAACCACTGAACCTATTTTGCTGAAATTTGTTATGGAGATACTTTTAGTGCCGGGAAATGATATAGGATACCTTTTTCACGTAAAAATGTACGGTTCCTATGCAATAATTTTTTTTTTAAGAAAAGAAGTTACGGTCGTCATCTAGTGATTAATAAACCTGGATTTTTAATGAAAAAATATTTATGTATGAAATGTCATCTATTTTTAACGATATTAAAATATTGTATGTATTTGTCATTCTCTCACACCCTAACGAAGTAACCAATCGACTTGATTTTTGTCATAGACTTATTTAAAAGGGCAGAGAATAAAATAGGCTTCTTTTGGTCTAGAAAAACATCATTTTTCCAAGGGAAGCGTGATATACTGAATATATGTTTAATTTTTAATGACATTCTAAATCGAAAACAGTAAAATTAAACACAGACGGTTTTCGTTTATAATAAAATAAACCTACGTCTCCATGTTGACAATTAAAAAATTTTCGAAAGTCAAATGTAGCACATAGTCCATCAATTTCAAAAAGTCTCGTTCTTGTTATTTTTTACTTATATCATTTTTTTACTCCTTGTATTTTTTTGTACCTTGTATCTGTCTGTGTAATATGTGTATTTAAGTGTGGTATGAATATTTGTTGAATAAATGTTTATTATTATTGTAAGAATAGTCATGATGACTTTTCTTTCTTATTGGGAATGAAAGGTCCTTGAAAAATATAAACATCGCTGAAAGAATGACTCTGATAGCTTAAAAATTCACCAAGATTGACAATTCAAACATCTCATAAAATAGACCTGCCCGAAACGCTCCATACAACGTGCAACGAAATTAGGACGTCACTCTTTCGTAGTTTGTACGCATTGGAAGAGAACTTTGTTCGATAGGTATATTAAATATTGCGTTTATGAAAGTGGTTTCATAACAAAAGTTGCTTTTAATTGCTTCGAATGGTATACAAATATTAAGAAATTTAATTGAAAAAAAAAAATCGACTTGAGTATCGAATTTTGAAGCCGCATGACAAAAAAAAATACAAATGCTATCAAGTGAATGTTTAGGAACACTTATTTTTTAACAACCATAAATAAAAAGTGTAATTCGTATGTATAGGTTTGTCACTCAAAAATCTGTCATCTTTCTTTTTGTGTAGGTATGTTGTGTGTGTGATGTTTTATTTGTTAAAAAATGTATGATAAAAGGATAATTTCAAAATAATATTAGCTCGATGCACTCCTTCACCATATAAACTAGGTATAAATGTGCAAAATTTCATTCACCTAAGTTACGTTTTCCCATTTTTCGTCAAAAGGGATACAAAGTTTTTCTCTCGCGTATTACTATATAGATATGAACAGGATGTTTTCTCTACACAGAGAATGGGCCAGCTTTCAAACTAAGGCAAGCCAGAGACATCATTAATGTTGGCATGAACATTGGATTTCTTATTCCTAAGTAGGATATCTGTGATAAGTGTCATAGTTATTCTTAACATAATATGTTTTCGACAGAAGAGCAAATACTGGCTTATAATAGGCAACTACAGAAACGGACACTAGCAAGCAAGATGAAGAACAATGTATGGGTTACATTTGACTTCCAAAAACTTTATGTGCTACATTTTACTTTCAAAAATTTTCTGTGTTTAGCTTAACCGTTTTCGATTTAGCTTTAAAAGAATGTACATGCTGTGGGATAGGTTTTGCAAATAATATGAGTAGGTAATAGGTATTCGTAGCTCATTTTTCGATTTAGGGATCGATTTGTGAAATATGAAGTTTTAAAGTGGAAAAATCGTTAAGAGTCTCCACCCTTCTACCAGCTAAACGGTTTCTTCTGAAAATGTAAAAAAAATTCAAGGAAGTAGAAAATATGCTGAATTTAAATAGAAAACTATCACGGCTAAGAATAATCCATAATAATTGAGTTATAGTTGATCAACAAAAAAAAAAGAGTATTCGGTGAAGTATAAAGGGACTTTCAGTTTGTCAAATTCCTTGGAACATAACTGAGATAATGTTGTTGTTGTAGTAGTGTAAAACACGTTATAAATGTACATTCATTGACTATACAAAAATACAAAAATTATCAAAAACTAGCGGTACTACTGAGTATTTAACCCTATATTGCGCATGGCCCGACACGCACTTGGGTGGTTTTTATAAATATTTCATCACCCGTTGCAAAATTATGCAAAAAAAAACTTTAAATCGCTCTACTATAAAGTACAGTAGCGTTTTTTCAGTTTCGATACTTTAGGTAAAGTATCGAAACTGAAAAAACGGGACCATCGATTTATTATTGTTAACTAGGTATCAGTGCGCGAAAGGACTAGTTTAGCACTATTTAGTGCCATACTTATTTAGTCGACACTTCAATAAAATAACATTTTATTTTGTTAAAGTGACTAAATAAGTATGTCACCATGGCAACTACCATCGCTATCCCGTCGCACAATGGTCGCCGTCTGTTTCGAGTTGTAATAATTTACTATTATTTATTTAACAAATGCACTTATCTATATAAAAAGTAGTCAGTAACCGATTCTCAGACCTAAATATGCATAATATAAAATTTGGTAAAAATCAGTAAAGCCGTTTCGGAGGAGTAAGGTAACTAACATTGTGACGCGAGAATTTTATATATAAGACTAGCGACCCGCCCCGGCGTCGCACGGGTATAAAATATATAGCCACTGAAAAAATGATTAAAATGGATAGCCTATGATCCTTTACATGGTGAGTGGTCTACTTCTTATCTGTGCCAAATAACGTAAAAATTGCTCCAGTAGCTCACGAGATAAGCCCTTTCAAATAATTTTCCTCGTTTTTTTTTCACATTATCCTATTAGTATTAACGTGATAAAATATTGCCTATAGACTTCTTCAATAAATGGGCTATCTAACACTGAAAGAATTTTTCAAATCGGACCAGTACTTCCTGAGATTAGCGCGTTCAAGTTAGCCCTTTCAAATAAATTTCCCCGTTTTTTCCCCATTTTCCTGTATTTCTTCGCTCCTACGTACGTGTACGTCTTAGCGTGATAAAATATAGCCTATAATCTCCCTCGATAAATGGGCTATCTAACACTGAAAGAATCATCAAAATCCGTTGCGTAGTTTTAAAGATTAAAGGGAACAAAGGGACATGAGGGAAAAAAAAGCGATTTTGTTTTATAATAAGTATAGATCTAGGTATGAGATGAAATAAACAAAAAAAAAACAAAATAATTACATTAGCGAAATCAGTACAATATTGGATAAACCAATTCAACTGTTAATTTTTATGCATGCAGCCATTATACTATAATATGATTTATAGAGGTACTCATTAACATCACTATAAAGGAGTAAATGAATAAAAGAAACAAAATTCTAAATAAAATGAAATAGCTAATTAGACTACGGCTCATTTTTTGTATACTGTGGCGCGCTCGGGCCGTGCAGTCACAAGTTCCCCCCGCAGTAAGTTGCCCCGCACCTCGGCCCGATCGGATTGTTTCAAGCGGAGCTTCGTCGCTGCGAATACTTTTCTTTCTTTAGTCTTCCCGCCCTTAATAAATGTATCTTATTTCGCATAGCACCTAAATAGATGTCACCGGATGAGTAACAGCTCCCTCCCACAAAGCGACAAAACACTCGAACTCTACAAGGTTGTTCCGTCAATACACACGTCTCATCAGTATTCCGCCAGCCCACTGCGCATTTCCGCGACTGATTGAAAACACTGGCGAATAAAACTGACAACAGACGCTCACGATAAATAATTCAGTGATGATCACACCAAACAGCTCGATTTGGTACGCCCTGTTGATTCCATGCGAACTCTACTTTGTCACTCAATTTACTCCACAGACAAAGAAATTTGGCCAAAAGAAATGAACGCAGCAGTAATCAAAATTGGCGGGCAGTTGTTCACAAAATGTTCGTTTACGTTATTACAAACGTAATTAATAACTTGTCAGTTGTCAGCCTAAAATATCTTTCGTTTTTCTGGAGGAAAATGCCAATCGAAAAGCTAAATGTTTCTGTTATTTTGGCAGTTTTCCTGTATCTGTTATGGCACAGAGAAATAGGGTTCGCAAAAAATCCAAATAACCATCAAACAATGGCATCTTCTATAATTGTTAGAGAAGGAAAATACATAACCCGATCTAGGGCTGCCAGCCGTCCGGTTAAAGCCGGATATAACATTAAGGGGTTTCTAAACGAGAATTTGCCCAAACCGTAGACCAGTGGTTCCGAACCTGGGGGTAATTACCCCCGCGGGGGTAAAACAGCTATTCTAAAGGGGTAAGAAAGGTGGTACCTGAAATAAATGAATAATCAGAAAGAAAATATATTTTTTTGTGTTTAAAATAAAATAATAGGTAGGTACGCCGCATGGCGATCTCTCGCGTTCATAAAATCGCGGTCAAGCGGGAAGCGAGATTCACACTAATACACTTAATAAATAAATTTATTTTTAATTCCTGTATTATTGTCTCTATAACAGGCTATAGGGGTAACAGCTCCGAAAAGGCTAGGAACCACTGCTAAAGACAGTAAAAACACTTTTACTATATTATTGTACAGGGACAGTGCACAACGGGAAGGTGGCAGCAATATCAAGTAAATAATACACTGCACTTTTGTGGCGCCAGGCAGCACTTCATATTTTGTATAAGAGAACTTACAGGAATTGAAGGTGGCTGAATATACCAAGTATATGATCAATTTTAACTTTCGGATTTGCGAGACCAGTTCGCAGCACCTTCGCGCACGTTCCCTGTTGTTAGGTATCGTTCGGTTGTTTGCAGTTGGTCCTAACTCATAATGTCCGGCTAAACTAGTTGGTCTGACTTTCCTGCCAACCCTAAGCCAGATCGGAGGCCCGGGGCCGTTACGTTGTTACAACGCGATTTCGGAATTGGATCACTCGATAGTTTTGATTGCTTCTAGTGTAATGTTCGGGATTGTTTGCTTGCCGAAACGATTTTTCGCTAACTTCAATCGTGTTTGTAATTACAACGGTCTGCAGTTTGTTTGATTACTCGCCGAAGTCGGCAGGGCGATAGCTACATCAGCATGTTCTTGTTTCGCGAATGTTTTTATTGTTAACAATCCGTTGTTATATTCTATAATGTAGTACCCGTAACTACTTATTGTGGATCGATTATCTCATAATTAATTGCTACCTGTTTATTTATCAACAACAATAGTTGCAATAAAACTGTAAATAACAGAATAGTTAATTTGCAATAATTACTGATGTAGGACAAGGTTTTGCTCCGCAGTGCTCTACGAGGGCGGCACTGAAAATTTCGGGAATCAAGGAGGTGACACAACAGTACTATTTAAAAACGTGTATATTGCTTTTCGAAGTATTCTCCGCGAAATTTGACACATTTTTCCATACGATGGAACCAATCATTGAAGCAACCATTCCATTCGGAAGTTGGGGTCTCCAAAATGGCCGTTTTGTAGGCGTCCACAGCTTCTTCAGGTGATGAAAATCTCTGACCACGCAATTTATTCTTTATTTTATACTTTCCGTATAGAAATCATTAAGGCTTAAGTCGGGGCTGTACGGCGGATGGTCTAATAATTCTATGTTTTCTTGCTCTAAAAACTCTTTTGTTCTGTGCGCGGTGTGAGAACTCGCATTGTCGTGATGGAGGATGATGCGACGGTTGCAGTTCTCTTTACGGAGTTCAGATACGATCTGTGGCAAACAAATGCTAGCATACCATTCTGCATTAATCGTTCTTTGTCCCTAAAGAGGAATAGTCGCAATACGGCCGGTTTTGGAGACAAACGTGGCCACCATTTTTTTTGCAACACCCCGTGAACGAACAATTTTTGTTGGCTTTAACTCATTTTCGAACACCCAAACTCGTGACTGGTTTTTAATTTCGGGTTCGTACGCGTATATCCAGGATTCGTCACCTGATACGATGTTGTATACAGCATTTGAGGATCCTGCGTGGAATCTTTCGAGAGTTCTGACGCACCAAGTAACGCGAGCCGCTTTTTGCTCTTCACAGAGCATATGCGGTATCCATCGGGAAAACAACTTTTTTAAACCTAATTGTTCATGCAATATTATTTGTATTTGACTCATGCCAATGTCTAAAGTTGCCTGAATTTCGCGGTATGTCACATGTCGATCTTCCTCAACCAGCCTTCGCACAGCATCAACGTTTTCTTGGGTGACTGCAGTTTTTGGACGACCTTGACGGGGATCATTACTGAACCTGACACGTCCACGTTGAAATTCAGCAAACCAGCGATAAATTGTGGTTTTGGATGGGGATTCATCACCAAATGCAGAAATCATCCGATCAACACACTGTTTTTGTGTTAAACCACTTCGAAAGTCATAATAAATCATCGCTCTAGAATTTTTGACCGACTTCCAAAAAGGAGGAGGTAATACGTTCAGCTGTATGTATTTTTTTTATGTATGTTCACCGATCACTCAACCGTTTGTCGTCTGATTTCAAAATTCTTTTTGTGTTGTATAGGGTTCAACTCGAATTTGGTACCATGTTCACAAAAGTGGTGATCTGATGATGGGATCCTTGAGGAATCGAGGGGACTCCTTGAAATTTGTATGGAAACATATAGTCATTTTAATTATTTCTGAAGCATTCGAGGTCAATGCTACCAATAAAGTAAGATTTTGCACCAGGTTATACCCTGGATCCAAAGGTACCGAACAGAACTTTTGAATGCTTATAGGTACAGGTTCGGGGATTTCGGCGTTGTTTAAACAACTAAAAGCATAAGCTAACACATCAATTTGATTGGTCATCATCATCACAACTATAATCATACCATTGGTCATCACACTATGACCCAATTATTGGTACTTTTCGTGATATTTTGCATCGAAGCAGATGTTTTTGATGATGATTTCGCTGTATGAGGACAGATTTTCAAATTTCTCGTGTTGTTGTATAGGATATAATCTTAATTTTGTATACTTAACAATTACGAAAGTGGTGAGCTGATGATGGGATCTATGAGCAATCGAGGGAAATCCTTGATATTTATCAAAACACTCATAGTGGCAAAAATGTTGTTTCTAGTAAATTAAACATAATATTATGTTACGAATAAGAGAAATTTCATACAAAGGTGTCTCTTGGTCCAAAAGTACTGAACAGAACGCCTGAACCTTTAAAGATAAAAGTTTGGAAATTGCAGCATCGCTTAGATAACTGCAAGCATTTACCACAATTTCGCTTACAGTAACATAATGTGAATAGTTAACATTCGTATTGGTTATTTACGCATAAAGCCTTATTTTGTAGATACTTAACTAAAAAGAGTGAAATTATTATTTTTAACAAAAAAATTAAAACCGACTTCCAAGGTAAAAACAATAGTAATATTATGAACTAAAAAGTTTTAAATAACTCTTACTCTTTAATAGTGCCTTTTTCAGAATTCGTCTAAATCTCAACTATTTCTGTGCATAGTACAATCTTCATTAGTTTGAAGTCGGTACCAGCTAATTTAATCGTAATTTTAAATCGTAATTCGATTTTTAAAACCAAGGAGTTTTCAATTAAAAAGATTTTAATATGACAGGAATAGTGGAAGTACTCCATTCCCGATATTTTTAGTGCAGCCAATGTATGTAGGTCAAATTAAACTTTCACCAATGCATTTGATAATATTAATATTGATTCATTCAAGACATTCAAAATTTTATAGGTTCTTTGGAACATCGAGTACCAATTATTCATTTTTAGATAGATGGTGATTTTATTAACCGACTTCCAAAAAACGAGGAGGTTATATGTTCGGCTGTGGATTTTTTTTTGTATGTTCAACGATTACTCCGCCGTTTGTGAACCGATTTTCGAAATTTTTGTTTTGTTGTATTAGGTTTCACTCCAATTTGGTACTATGTTCACAAAAGTGGTGACCTGACGATGAGATCCATGAGTAATCGAGGGAACTCCTCGAAATTTATATGGAAACATATGGTGATTTTGGTTTTATGAGAAGCATACTAAGCATATGCTACCAAAACGCAAGATTCTGCACCAAGGTATACTATGGTTCCGAAGATACTAAGAGAACTCCGGATTCCTTATAGATAAAGTTTGGGGGTTTAGGCGCTGTTCTTAAGAACTGAAAGCATATGCTACTATAAAATTACATTCATCATCATCATCATTACCACGTCAGGGTCACCAATGTCACCAAAATTGAACATAACAAAATATTCAACCTTATCTCCAGAGCGTAAGGCACACATTTGACATTACTTCTGAGAAGTAAGTTGCTTCGATAATACAAGTAACATGCTAGAGTGCACAGCTGTCACACTTACCAATCGCGGCCACGGGCGGCCGTAGACTTCACAAGCGATACTATGTATTACAATAATAAAGATAAAGTTTAAAATCATATGACACTGAAAGCCTCGCCGCTGCTAAAATTCCGGTTTGGCGCGGCCCTAGCACGTGTCCACTTCTATTTTTTTTAAATGTATTGTTTAAAATTATCTGCAGCTGATAATATCAGTGTAGTATATTTTGTAAGTGTGACTGTTAAAAAATTGTAATAAGATACGTAGAATAGTATACAGGTGTATTAGGGCCGATTCACACCGGAATGGCGGAGGCGAGGCGAGCAGTTTCAGTGTCATATGATTTTAAACTTTATCTTCATTTTTGTAATAGATAGTATCGCTTGAGCAATCTACGGCCGCCCGTGGACGCTCGTGACCTCTTGTGGCCGCCGGCGGCGTCGATTTCTCAAGCGATACTATATATTACAATAATGAAGATAAAGTTTAAAATCATATGACACTGAAACTGGTCGCCTCGCCTCTGCCATTCGTTGTGAATCGGCCCTAATCTACGTATAGTACGCGATGATTTTACTAGATAACTAAAAAGAGTGAAATTATTATTTTTAACAAAAAATTAAAACCGACTTCCAAGGTAAAATGTAATTTCTCTTCATAAAAGTAGCACTTTAATCATAAAATATGTATAAAATAATTTCACAGTGCATACCGCGAAATAAAAGCAGAAGAAAACTTTATTCATGCTGTAAACCAAGTTGGCGAATTAAACCAACATACGAATTTTAAAACTTTTCTAATTAACTACACTTTTATAGTTTAACCGCACTGGTTCTGTATTATACCAGGTCATTAGCTGGTGGAAATTTCTAGAATAAAAGTAATTTAAACTATGAAATATGAACACCTGGGGATTACGAAATGGTTTCTTTCAACCTTGTTCTCTGGACCTTCGATTAAAGACGAACGAAGAATTCAATTCGATTAGCAAAACATAACTTTCTGCAAGACCATAATATTTGCCTTTGAGTTCTCGAGCCGAATTAGGACGTACCCAGTCCCAAAAGTGTTAATGTAGTATTAAACATTAAGGCTAACGCTGACGTTATACGACAGTCGGCTAAACACAATAAGATGACACACAAACAATTACAATATTA
This sequence comes from Lysandra bellargus, assembly GCA_905333045.1. Classification (NCBI taxonomy): domain Eukaryota; kingdom Metazoa; phylum Arthropoda; class Insecta; order Lepidoptera; family Lycaenidae; genus Lysandra; species Lysandra bellargus. The sequence goes on along the minus strand of HG995340.1, from coordinate 2,795,364 downwards.
TATTGCATTATTCTGTGTTAACACTGTTTTGTTTCAAGTGAGCGTTAGCCCTTACACATAATATTAATTTTTTATTATGGTGACTGGTTTAAATTGAATTAAAGTAAGTCAGCCTTCGGACTTAAGTCCCCAATCAATCAAGTAATTTTAACTTAATCTCTAGATAGTGGGGATTAAGAACTTATTATATCTGCGAGTTTCCAATCACCAAAGTCTACAACTAAGTCGCTGAGGATTAGGTATTTAGTACATGTAATATTGTATTACAATTTACAAACCCTTCTAGGTATTAAATATTTCTAAGTTTAATGTGATTCAACCAGTTCTAACAAAATGTAATCTTAAGTCTTAACTGAGTGGTGATTACCTTTAAAGGGGTATGAAGATTTTTGTATGGAGCCTGGCCGACCAACATGTCCGCCATTTTGATTTTTTTTTTTAATCGCATTCACGAATAATTCTTTGAAAAATGGATAGCTACGTGTTACAGAGTGGCTACTGTTTCATAGAAGAGAAACCACTTGGTTTAACCATGCCTTAGAGTTGCAATATCTAAAATATTTATTTATAATAGTAAAACTTTGGCAGCTCATATCTTCGAAATGTGACACTTTACGCGGTTTTGTCCAAGATTATTTTTTGTTTGTATTGATGTTAGCTATCCATTTTTCAAAGAATTATTCGTGAACGCAATTTATAAAAAAAATCAAAATGGCGGACAAGTAGGTCGGCCAAAATCTTCGTACCCCTTTAGCAAGGTCTGGAAAATCTCAGAATTTTATTATTAGCTCTAGGTAGACCAGGAAGTACTTTTAAAGTAACAGATCTAAGTATGCAAAATAAACCATATTTATTTTAGTTTCAAATTCGACCCTTCGTCTCATCCGTTTCTTCCCTTTCAGAATAAATGTGTTATCGATCGAAGCTCAACTCTACTTTTCCAAGTTATGGATTACTGTCAACTTCAAATCTTCAAGAATAGAGCGTATTCCCTCTAAAAAGGCCGTCAACGCACCTGCAACTCTTCTGATGCTGCGAGTAACCACGAGCGACGATAGTTGCTTTCCATTAGGTGACCCGTTTGGTCGATAGGCCCCTGATTTTATATAAAAAATAACTGGCGTGCTTTTACAAGAATACATTAAGCACTTATATTATTGGAAATGCCAAATCAAAGAGGAAAATGAATGCTGCTATGGATGGCTATATTCCATAGAATATACCAATAAATACAGACTATTTTTTTTTTGTTATTTAACACCTATTTTTTTTTTTGTTTATACAGGTACTGGTCATAAGTCATAACACTAAAGTGAACTGCAGCACTTACGAGATATTTTAATGATTACTTAAGTAATAAATAATGAAAAGTTTGACAGAAAATGTATGGACCTTATATGAAAGCCTTCGCAATGTAACTCCTTAAGAAATTATTAAATATGACTCTGAGTGCAGCCGTAAAAGACATTGTCCATAAATCATAATGATACGAATGCGAATAGAAAGAATTGAAAGTTATATTGAAATTAACTTTACCGCAAGGGCAATTTTATACTTAAGGGGCCGGGCTACCCTCGAAATTCTCATACATACGTAATACCAAAATCATTTTCTCATACGAAAATATTTAACATGTTTGAGTTATTTTTCAGCTTAAAATAGTAATTACCTAGGTTCCTGTACAAAAAATAACTTCAAAATATTTAAACACTAAAAAAATTTTTTTTGTGTATAAATTTTTTTTTACTAAATTTACTACTAAATATTTAAACACTAAAAAATAGAGTAAAACACTAAAAATATATAAATAAATAGTAAATTTATTTATGGAACGTGCGCGTCAAGTTGTCAGACGGGTGTTTTGAAGTGTACATAACTAGACTTCTTTTTAGGGTTCCGTACCTCAAAAGGAAAAAAAACGGAACCCTTATAGGATCACTTTGTTGTCCGTCTGTCCGTCCGTCCGTCTGTCAAGACCCTTTTTCTCAGGAACGCGTGGAGGTATGAAGCTGAAATTTATATCAATTACTCAGGTCTACTGTCCCTTGAAGCTGTGAAAAAATCAAACTTCTAAGCCAACGCAATCAAAAGATACAGCCGTTTATGCCGCAAATTTTCGACACTTGCAAGGGAATCAAAACCTACAGGGTGCTTCCCGTGAACTCAGAATCTTGAAATTTGGTACGAAGCAACGTCTTATAGCATAGATAAAGGAAAAATTACGAAAATCATACATTTTTAGTTACATCACATAATATATATTTTTTTAATAATTTTAAACTTACTACCCATTTCCTCATAAACGCGTAGAGGTATTAAATTGAAATTCATACCAAATACTCAGGTCTATAATACCTTTAAGCTGTAACAAAATCAAACTTCTATGACGAACTTTGTAAACCTTGCAGGTTTGTACGGAACCCTCGGTGCGCGAGTCCGACTCGCACTTGGCCGGTTTTTTAAAACCTTTTTTATATTACTTTCTGCAACTCTTTAGTTTATGATTTTTTGATTTCTATACGTTTTGATAGATTGTGTCATGATATTAACGTTTGACGGTTCGCACCGTAGTCGCGCAGGTGTGCACGGCCAGTTTCGCGTTGCAGACGCTCCCGTATCGACGGACCGCGTCCCCTGTCACTGACGCTTAGGTTTGTTTTAAGATTTAAGGTTTACCATTTGTGACGTATAAAAAAAAAGTAATTGATGGATCTCGTTCAAACCAATTTTCGTTGGTAGTTTTTATAGTAATGTACATCATATATTTTTTTTAGAATTATCATGCCCCTACTTTAGAAGTTAGAGGAGGGGGGGGAGGACACATTTTATTTATTTTTTATTTATTAAAAACTTTATGCACATACAAGTACAAAGGTGGACTTAATGCCTAATGGCATTATCTACCAGTCAACCTTTGGGCGATACAGGATCAAAATTGTATAGGTGCCAGTCAAGTTACCAGAATAAGAAAAAAGAACTAAAAAAAAACTAACAACATGTAAATATAAATTATAAATTATACAAATAAAATATTATAATATATTAAACTATACTTATCATAAATACACTGATATATATAAGATATATAAATGAAACTACATATACTTATATACATATATAATATAAATATTTACTAATATAATATATAAATTACTAAAGTTAATTTATTAATTGCCAAGATATAATGGGTATTATTAAAACTAAGGGTCCGCCAATTGCTTCAAGTAGAAGTCACGAACTCGGCGCTTAAAAGTGTCTCTTGTTTTACCACTTTGGAAGAGTCTCTCTCGCAAACTAATCAGATTAGAAAAAAATGATATTAGAAACCTCAATATGATTTTTGAAGACCTATCCATAGATACCCTATACGCGTAGGTTAGACGAAAAAAAAAATTTTTTTGTTTCAGTTGTACCTATGGGGACCCCTAAAATTTTTAATATTTTTTCCATTTTTGTATCAAAATCTTAATGCGGTTCACAGACTACATATACTTACCAAGTTTCAATAGTATAGCTCTTATAGTTTCGGAGAAAAGTGGCTGTGACATACGGACGGACGGACAGACAGACAGACAGACAGACAGACAGACAGACAGACAGACATGACGAATCTATAAGGGTTCCGTTTTTTGCCATTTTGGCTACGGAACCCTAACAAGATATATTTCATATTTAAGGGGGGCTCCCATACAACAACCGTAATTTTTTGGCCTTTTTTGCTCGATATCAATAACGATAATAGGTAGGCTCTTGAAATTTTCATAGAGTCCTTGACTATATGAGTTCTTTATTAATTAATAAAACTAATAAAAAATTAATAAAATTAATCCCATACAAAAAACACAATTATTGATCTTATTTTGCTCTCTAACGGTACGGAACCCTCCATGAGCGAGTCCGACTCGCACTTGGCCGATTATTGCCTCGCCGTGATACCGCAAACGAATGCCCGAAAAATAATAGTTTTTGTTATATATTTAACTTTTGATCGAGGAAACGGGAAATACCGTTTAAAACCGTTTTAAGGATCAAAAACGAAAAAATCATTTCGTTCTCAAATAATGTTCCGAATAGCGTTCCGTTCCGAACGAAACCGAAATGAAACGTTCTTTAGGTATTTAAGGCGATAACGTTTCGAAAAATATAAGGGTGATTCTACAAAAATTGGGTAACTCGCTGTCACCAGTCAATATTTATTAAATTACATTGTATTTTAAAGATTTTATACTTAATTTTAAAAGTATATCATCTCCTTTAATTGGCCACTCAATTTCAGATACGTAATTTACTTAGAAATTGTATAAAATTAAAAGAGTATGCTCAAAACGTCAGTTCTTTGGCCTGTCACAAACCCAAAAACGTTCAATCAAGAGACTGTACATCAGATTTTACGATTAATTTCAGAAAACTCGGATATAATTACAATCTTTAAGGTACGTATTAATAAATGTCAGGACTTTCATAATGTAAAAATATTTACAATGTATTAAAAAAAAGAGGAAACTTTGTCATAGGTTTCATTGGTCAGTCCTTTGTGTAACTTTCAAATGCGAAAATTTTCACCAAAAAACACGTATACGTCGTCAAATAACTATTAATTATGTTTAGTTGGTAATATTGTCAGCTAAGAACTGCATCATTTCTTTGCCACTATTACAGTATGAGTGCTAACTCGTCGGATATGACATAATCTTGCGCAGGGCCAGTCAAAATCTCAGTACTGTGGGTAAGTCGTTAATTCCTCATAAATCTGAATTTAATTTTGATTTCTAAATTGTTTACTATGATTTTTAAAAATGTAATGTATTGATATTAGAAAATACGAAAAGAAACAATAACTTTAATGATAACCTTAAATTTATGTCGATACCATCAGTCCCTTGGCATCAGTCCTTTGCCTTAAATCATGCCAACGGACTGACATGTTGCCAGAGTACTGACGTTTTTTCCCTTATGATCACTTTTATCGCAACAAATAAGGTGTGTTAACTATTTGTTTAATTATTTTAGTGTAAAACATAAATGTCGCCTACCACAAAAGACAAATTTGACCTGGGAGGATAATATATTAAATGAGAAAACAGAAGCTGAAAAGACTTGCCGAGAATCAAACTACCCCTACAAAAAAGCTACATTAGAAATAATATGTTTTTCTTTTCAAATGCAGCTACAAAATGTACTAAAAAATAAGAAAGGGCAAACAAAAAATGTTAAAGAACCTCAAAATCTTGAAAAAATTGGTCAAGTGCGAGTCAGACTCCAGCAAGAGACACATCGTGCCATAAAATGGCTATTTTCGAATGCAAGCCCCAATTAAGCGTTTATTTTATTTTAATTTTACCATTAAAGAAGAAAAAAAAGTAGTATTTCGTGAAAATTTCAAATGCCGACCTTGTGCCATTATTGATATTGAGTTAAAAGGACAAAAAAGTATATTTTTTTGTATAGGAGACCCCTAAAATATTTATTTTGCTATCATTTTATTATTTATTATTCAAGTAAGAACGAAATTGGGTACTTCCAGAGTATTTAAAATTACCTGGTTGCATTATTGACATTGAGCAAAAACATCACGTTTCTAGTATGGGAGCCCTCTTAAGTATTTATTTTATTTATTATATTATTATATTATTTTTGTATTTTCGTAATAGCTGCAACACAACTATACGTAAAAATTATGTAGCCATCGCTATTATTGAGATATAGCCTAGTGACAGACAAATAAATAGACAGATGGGCGTACTGACAAACAGATGGATGAAAAGCGAAAACTTTAATTCTATTGTTGGTTGACTTTAATTATGAATGTATACTGTTCAGTAAAAGTACTTAAAAATAAAAAAAATACATATTACAATTGTTAAAACTATTATAGAGGTTGTGATAGTGTTTTCCCTATCTTTTTACAAAATATTTTCTGATATTTAACTTACTAAGAACTTGATAGTTGATACATAAAAATAATTAAAGTCCTATAATTTTAGTTTATAAGAGTTTAATAAATGCCTTAAATGTCATATATTTCTAATAAGTTTGCATTATCTATCAATACTGTGTGACCCTCGTCAGTTCCTCTGGCAGTCAAATTCAGAAAAATCTAAATATTTTAAAAACTACTCAAAAAAGTGACTGGCCCGTTTTGCAAAAATATATTCATTATATTACCTATCTTATCAACCAATACTTGTTTAAATTTACCATAAAAACTACAGTAAACAAAATATCCCTAAAAGTTACCCAATTTTTGTAGAACCACCCATAACGTTTTTCGAGCCCTGGGTACAATATCAATATTAATCAGGTAAACAGTTCACTTATTTTGCCTTTGGGTGATATCATGTATCTCTAATTCGTCTTATAATTGTTTCAGGTACGGAAGGCAGCGATACGGTGCAGGTGGTGTTACGAAATTAACGGCCTCGCGAAGGTTTATGCATACTAATGGAGTTTGAGGAAATCGTTGCGTAACGGAAAGTGGGGCTTCCAATGGAAACCGTCCGAGACCTTCGTGCTAATCCCTTTTCGGCTTGTTATATAAAACTGTACTGGAGTTATGAAACCGTACAACTATTTATTGAACTGCGACTTTACTGTATAGACTATAGTCTACGTAACAAGTTGCCATTTATATGAAAAGGGTATTCCGGTTTCTAACACTATTAAAGAGTACTTCCTACTTGACTTGCATTAAAAATTCGACGATGAAGTTTCAAATTTAATGCGATGGTAAAAGAGAAGGCGTTGTGATTTTGATATTCGTTGTAAAACGTGTCGAATTTCACTGAGTAGGTACCTACCTGTACTATATCCATACTTCCATACTAATATTATAAATGCGAAAGTGTGTCTCTCTGTCTGTCTGTCTGTTACCTCTTCACGCTCAAACCGCTGAACCGATTTTGCTGAAATTTGGCATGGATATACTTTGAGTCCCGAGAAAGGCATAGGATACTTTTTATCCCGGTAAAATGTACGGTTCCAGCGCGATAAACGAATTTTGGCGCGACGGAGTTGCGGGCGTCTAGTCTATAATAATCGATTGTTAAACCCGTCGGTAATTAGAATGTTGCATTGCCTCAATCAGTAAGACCAATACTCGTACCTATTACTTTCTTAAAATGTGTAATATCATCTAAATAGAAATTCTTCACTTTTAACGGTACCAACTAATATGTATTCTGTGACGGTACACAGAATCAAACCTCCAAATAAATTAATAAACAGTTAAGAAAGGCAATTTTAGTAACAAATTGCCTTATAAAATATGTACACAAGACCTTAATTTACGTAATTTTATAGTCGCGCTAAGGAAGTCGTTTTATATGGTGTTCATAAAATGTGGGCCCGTTGGCCGTATGCACAGCTAAGTAATACCTACTATTTGGTGCTTTAAAATGCTCATTTATTACCCAATTCCGTTATTTCGTTTCCGTTTGGGAACTGTACTTGATAACAGTTTGTAAAATATGACTTCATTTTCTCCAACCAACGGTGATGATGTGAAAGTTTAGTTTATGGTTCACATGAAAGTTATGGTTATAGTTAAGGCTATCATTAACTAAGGTTAAAGCTAGTCAAAGTTAAGACTTTGACCACAGAAATTGACAGATGTCTGTTGCGTTTATTTTTTTATTAAAGCTACAGGTAATGGGATTGAATGTATAAAAAATTGAATTATCCGTAAAAATCGACAGGAAAAATATAACACTGAACATAGTAAATTTTCACAAAAAATTTAGACATATAAGTATGAGCGGTTATGGTTAAATATGGCGTCCGACGCCATATTTAACGGTAACCAAAAATTTGACATTTTGCACTGTAGTTATAGTTAAAGTTACAGTTAAAGTGAATTGGTGCAACCCACTTTAAATTGTTATTATCAGTACTACTCTATATTACTCTCTAAAAGCTTATTACTTTTTAGTTTAATTACTTTTGAGGAATATACTGTAATAGCTGTCTTGTCCTCTAAAACTTTCACCCTTCTCTATTAATACTGCTGAATTTTTTAAAATTTTATAAAACCCGTTACATATTGACATTAAACGATGAACCATAAAGGCGTACAGCGTACTCAATGTGAGCTTACAGTTTACAGCACAATAAAGCCCTTACGGAGGCTTTTATCATCAGCATTAATTAAGGCCCGTATAGCGTCTAATAATGCATGCCAGTTCTACTGCGCTCCGTAAAGATGATTTATACCGACTTTGTTTACTAGCTTTGCCCATAATTATGTTTGTGTGACTAGTTTGTTCAGGTTTAAGTCTATGGTAATATTGTCGTGTTACAAATTTGTATCTGTCGATACTATGTCTCTTTGATTTGCTATGCTCATAGGTATATCCCGAACCCAAACTATATTAATTGTAACTTGTGTACATGTGATTATTTCATTTAAAATAATAATTTGGTTAGTGGTAGACTTTTAAGCAAGTATTAATGACGTAGAGTAAGTTGCAAAATATTCATATAGCTCGATCGCTGAATCTCTAGAAATTGTTTGATGCACTGCACTGTAGCAAAAAAAGTGTGTCAGCTCCGACGCACGACTGGAGTTTACTCCTTAAGTACGAGTATCTAACCATACGCAAAAAGAGTTTATTCAACTGAAAAAATATTAATATAATATGAAAACAGATGTTCCGGCAATATTATCTACACCCCTTTCTGCCATAGTTATTTCAAAATATTTTTTTTTAATTCTAAGGCCAGAATCGAATAGAGGAGAAAAATCCAGGAAGATCAAGCCGAAGAAACTCATATCCAGGACAAATAGTTGCCGAGTTACAAGCATTCAAACTTTGACATTGACAGCTCGGCAACTGTCAAACGTCGAACAAAAGCGGCCATAACTCAGCTTCCAATAGGCCTAGAGGAACGGGGTTTCTTCTAACATCAAAGGCAACACCTCGGCTACCCCCTCCCTGAATTTGAACTAAATCAGAGAAATCATTTTTTTTCTCAATTCTAAGGCCAGAATCAAATAGAGGAGAAAAATCCAGGAAGATCAAGCCGAAGAAACCCATATCCAGGACAAATAGTTGCCGAGTTACAAGCATTCAAACTTTGACATTGACAGCTCGGCAACTGTCAAACGTCTTACTAAAGTAGCCATAACTCCGCTCCCTACAGGCCTAGAGGAACGGGGTTTCTTCTAACATCAAAGGCAACACCTCGGCTACCCCCTCCCTGAATTTGAAATAATTATATTATTATATAATTAAATATATTTTATTTTATTTTTAATGATATAATATAACTATATTATTATTATTATTATTATATAATTATATAATAATAAAATTATATTATTTTATATAATATTATATTCCGATAGGTATATTACCTTTATGGTCTTAATACACTCACAGCCAAATTAGAAAGTTTCCGTCGTCCAAAAACGTGACACATTTTCGTTACTTGTTAGTAGGTTTTACCCCTCGGATTTTTCTCATACCGGGCGCCTTATATATATGAAAATCGATTCTTATGGAGTAAACTCCAACAAAAACTGACACTAGTGTGCAACGTTATAAAGTTATTTGTTAGATATTGCCAGTACAGTTATTTCTTCATAGCACCGTCATCTGATTGTAAATTTAATAAGTATTATCTCCAGGCAGCTATTATTCATCTATGTAGTCTGAACGCCTATTCACTCACCTTGGTACGGATTTGTAACGGTTTAACTCGTATCGTAATGGTATCTATTATTCCAGCGAATCGAACCGGTCGCTGGAAACTAGTATACTTGATGTCTTTACTGATGTCTTGTCTATGAACGTCTCATACTTGTTTCAAAGCTTAGACATCTGTTTGTTGTTGCTCGGTACGTCTGTTGCTGGAAAGCATTTACAATCTTGAATTTTGATAACTCTTTGAAAACGAGTGATGGATTATTATCACATAATTGATAATAATTGATAACTGATAGTTATCAATTATTATCAATTATCATGCTAGTTAAACGTATGTAATATTATTAGCAGTTTTGGTTTGGTAATTGCAGCTTTAGGACACATTATTTGAACTTTTAAGAATGAATGCCTCATTGAACTCATAAATCGTGTCTTATCCTACCCCAACACCCAAATGGCCTGACCACTCTTAACCTCCTTATAAAAATCGTATTTGCGCAGCGAAAGCGGGCCCTTAGACGACCAATTTTACTGTGCAGTATCGCGTTTTGTGCCATATTATTGACCGTCTAGGGTTTGTATTGAACGCGCCCGTCTTTCAATCTTGCTGTCAAATAAGTTGTTCAATAAATATTGTGTGTTACATAACGCAATAAAATTGATCGTCTAGGGGCCCGCTAAGTTGACAAGGTTGAATGTCGTTTTTAGACAATATTCGGTTTTAGAAAATATAATATTTTATATTCGGGGTGTAAATATTTTAAAGGGTAATACTTAAACCCGGCGATAAGCTAAATTTTGACCATAACCCAATATGTAGTGGGTATAATGAGTAATTGCATGCGAATTATATCATACACGATCATAAATCGTCGTCGTCTCTGAGTGACACGCCGCCAGCGGCAGCTGCGCTCTCGGTTTTTAATTACCGCCGTCATTACCGCAGCCCACTCCTACCGCTGATGTGCACCTATTTGTTGGAGATTATGCGAACAAATAGGGTCATTTGTTGATATAATTTACTGTTTTCACGGCCCAAATAGGCTGGTGGACAAAATATCTACCGAAGGTTCCGGGGGAGACTCCGGAATGAAGCGCGCGTCACGTCACCAATAACTAGTGTAGTTATTAAGTGTATATGATTTATATATATGTTAGTCATTAAGGTATATATTGTATGGGCCTATGTAGCCTGATATAAATAAATAAAAAAAAAACGGTAAACTGACCAAATAACGTAGCTCCGCCATCTGCCTATAAATCAATTTCTTTGGTAATACATGTTATGTCTTAACAACGTCCTAAAAGCCATAGAGTTGAGATCCAAAGACAAAGTAATTTAGACAAGGTGCTCGAAGACGACACGCGCTTTGATCTTAAACAATGCGTCCTCATATGAGGACGATTACGCGACAGAGTACGTCACCTCTTAACACGATATTGTAACGTAAATATCTCATGTAATTGTCATCCCGCTCAATAAGTTTCATTCGCTCCCGTGACAGACGATCTTTACAAGGATCCGTCCACTATTAAAACCCTTCTCCCAATGTTCAATATAACAATAGTGTATTACGTATTAAATTTACATAAAAGGTTTTACCTTTTATGTAAATTTTAGCAATGATTCGCAGCAATTTGTTCAATAAGTTTATAATCCACACACATATACAATAACTATCCACAAGTAATATTGTGTTTCATTTGTGTATAAAATGAATTTCCACCAAGAACCGACAGTACAAACGATTACATATAATAACTATCCATCTATAATTCTACCACGACGAATACTTCACTGACTTTTAATTTGGCACGAAATGAAAAGAAATAGTAACCTAATTTTAATCGAATTCAATTCTTCGAATTTCAATTAAGGTATCATGGTCATAAGAAGAGACATTCGTAGCTGTATTGTGGATGAAGGCCGGGTCGTTTGCGACGCTGAGGAGCCAATTGTGTTAGTAGTTTATGTGAGGTTATCTTCGCTCTATTTTTCAGTAATAGGCACAAGGACTATGTCAATAACTCAAGATTACTTCGTGGTCAATGGCAGAGTGATTAGTCTTTTAATAATAGTCTATTAAACCCATGTTATGAGTCTTATTGAAGACACTAAAACAGAAAAAACTAAAAAGCCTTTTTGCAATAAAGTCACCAAGGATGAGTGAACCAATTTTGAGATCGTACGTAACCGCAGTTTAAATCCACATTTCGTATTTTCTACTGTCAAAGTTTTCTATGAATATTCGTGCTGATTTCACGTTAATGCTCTAACGTACAACAAAGATAGCTTACAGTTCGGTGAGCGGTCGTCAGGCGTCAAATCAATAAAGTTTGCGTTTGACGCTTTGTGAGTTGTGACGAGACTGGCGAGCAGGCGACGCGGGGTCTACGTGAGATAAATGGAAAACAAACAGAGACACGATACCGTCTTTGTTATAGTTCAACAATGGGTTCTTCTATAATATATATCTTTGTTAATAATATAAGGAGTTTGTTTGAACACGCTAATCACATGAAATACTGAATCTATTTATGTTTTTTGGCACAGATATATATTATAGAGTAGACTACATGGAAAGTAAGGACATAGGATACTTTTTTGCTGAAAAATGTACAGTTCCTGCGAAATACCTTTTTTATGCGAGTAAAACCGCAAGTAACGTCCTGTTCTATATTAAAATAATTGTTACGTCTTCAGAAAGGTAGAGTCTAGTCTTCACTTATATTATGCAAATGGAAACGATGTCCATGATTATTGTTTAAGTCATAAAATCATTAGTCTTAGCCATAATGACTCATCATTATGCTTTTATGTACATAACATATTGTATCCTTGCCCTTGTAACAGTGTGACCAACATTACAGATATGAGATATGGTAACAAAGGAGATATAGGTCAAGAACGTTATGCACATTTTGAACAATACAACGGAAAAAAGTTGCGACTTCTGTATCATATTATTATTTTCGGAGTACCGACAATGGTCTTGAGGCATTTAGACGACATTGTCATAGTGTCACGAGTTTAACAGAAGCTGTCAATTTTCATAACGGTGCCGTTATTGGAAAACTTGAGGCTTCAGTATGACGTTCTCTGATCGGAGTACCGACAACGATCTTGAGGCACTTGGATGACATTGTCACATGAGTGTCAAAATTAGTCTTCGCAAAAGCTGTCATTTTACAAGTAAAGCTGATAAGTTCCAATTTTGGTCATAAGATCATTGAAGGACTGTACAATGAAACTGTTATTGAAACTTTCACTCGATTACAAACGGCCCGTATCGCTCCCAATCCGTGATCATGTGATCGCAGGAAGACATTAAGCGAACTCGATTCGTGGTCGTGCTCTACAAACCGGAACGAACATTAAAGTAATTTCACTTGCAAATTGGCCGGTGTGAACATTTCACCCATAAACTTTCGTTTTCCTCTAGTTTATTTTATGTTTTTATTAATAGAGAAATACTCGTTAGTTATTACTTTAAATTGCATTGCAATTCAATTATTTTCTATTGGAAGGGTTTGTAAGCTTAGCGTTTGAATGAAGAAAGCTTTGCTTAGTCTTTCAAAGATACAAGCTTGATTTTAGATACCTCCTCTCCTCATCTAAATAGATTATTTCAAAGCATTGTTGTTTTAGGATTTCATTTTAATCCAGGTTTTGTATTAAGTCCTTGAGAGTAAAGGAGTTAAGACTGAAGTACAGTGTTATATTAAAGTATCCGAGTACCTACTCACCTGCCTTTCGTTAATCTTATATATAAAAATGGATTTTCAAATGTGTTAGTCGCGCTAAAACTGAAAAAGGCTGAACGGATTGGGTTGATTTTAGTCTTAAAATATTCATAGAAATCCAGGAAAGGTTTTAAAGTGACACGAAGTTCACGGGACAACTAGTATGCTATATTATGCTATATTCGGATGTTCCTGCTCTTTGAATCATGCATCGATTCGTAGCTAATAACGCCGTTATGAATTAATGTTTGGGCTGGATCCAATGAGACGCTGCGTGTTTCCTCTCTGTCTGTTTACGTTAAACTTTCAGTTCATTAGCTTACTCCCCGCCCCAGTGAACACACACTAATAAAACTTTACGTGCACTCATGTTTAATGTAATATATATTTAATCTAACTTATCGGAATACGATACCGTGTCGACGCCGAGACGTTCGTATATATCGTATTTATGTGGAAGCTCCTGCACTTAAGGTATTTTCTTCGCTGGGTATTGGCTCTCGATTTTCCCTTTTGAATTCCACGCGTCTTATATTCGCGTACAAAATGTGAGCTCCCCAATAAATTTATTCGAATTTCGACCTGATATTTTTCTTTTGTTAATTTCATCGGAAGCTATTAACGTAAATCTCCATACTTTGTACTTCTTTATTTCTCCCCTCTGGAGCGCCAGCGAGTTCAATAGCTCTGTGTCCTTTGAATAATAACCGGACTCGAAGTTGTTTACTACGATGTTTCTTGGAGTTATTAACTTTTGAAGACGATTATCTGTCTCTTTATTATGCGGAATAATTATTGTGCTCTTTGTGACAACTGAAAATAACGACTACTGTATTTTTAGACACTTTGCATTCTCTACTATTGTGTTCGCCTTTTGCAAATAAAACAATTTATCTTAATGAGCGTTATAATACGAATCCCGAAACCGTAAATCATCGTCGAATCGATTACCCGTTCGCATCCCCTAATTCCAATAAGATAATTCCCAAAGCGCCATGGACACAATAAATTCCTAAGATCCGGCTGGGCCCGAGCAATCAAAATTCTTGGAGTTGTTTCACTGTCCTCGGATGGGTCCAGCGTAGATTGCCGACGGAAGACGCTCAATGTTCCAGTCACGCGCTCTATTCAATGGATTCATAATTCGTTCGAAGTTGCTTTATAAGCTAGTGCCAGGGTTCTATAATTTATACTATGTTTACTCCACTATGTATTATTGTGTACACTTTATAGATTTGAAAATTATTTTTTCGGTTTGAAGTTGTTTTTGAAGGAGTGAGTTCATGTCATTAAAATACATTTAACTTTTTTTTATTATAATATATATACAATAAATATTTTTTGTTTATTTTAGTAAATTTTTAACCTTTATTACCTTTTTACAAGAGTGCCATATTTTGGTATAATATCTTAAAAGTAATTAAATGACGTTTCGTGTTATTACATTTACATTTCTTTTTCCCTTTTCCTTCACATAAATGAAAGAAGTATTTGGCATAATAAAGTTGAAATATTCACGAGAAAATTTAATATCCGGTAGTCTTTATTCAAACAAGTCTAACAAAAAGAACACGATGGAAAAGTTAAAAATATACGAAGGTTCATATTAAAGATATTATGATAAGTATTACATAATAATATGTATATCTACTGTTTGAAATATTTAAATTAACAACTATATATATATCAATTTTGATTTAATAATTATTGCACGTAAATCTTACCCTTACTTAAAAAAATTTACATACCCGCACTTAAAGTTTGGTAAAACAACAAGAATGAGACATGGATTTCTATCTTCTATTTTTGTGTAGAGAGAATCGTTGGCGTTATTTATAGTATACTTTTTGCCAAGTCTCCCAAGTGTTCCAGGTGAATTATTGTGTTATTCTACGAGAGATACTCCTATCCTACTATAGTTTGTCCTACTTTTGTGTTGGGGTATCTTGTTACCTCATCGATAATGCATACGCTATTTACATTCCGATACGGGGAAAACTGTTTGAACTACATCCAACAAATTGTAACTTGATCCTGCAGGAATTTGTGGCGAATGCGAGAAATGGAAAACAGCACCAATAACATAGCATCTTTTATTTGCTTTAAATAATATAAAGAAAGTAAGTATATTTATCTGTGTTACATTTTTCTTGTAAAAATTTTAATCAATAAAAATATATTCATTTCTTCGTACTTACATTAATAAAAATATATAAACGGTAAATGCTGCTCCACTATCCCGCTTTGATATTATATTGGCTATAAAAGTTTCCTGTAAAGTCTAAACTCAATTTAAATATTTATTGGCAAATTGTGTATGAGAGATAGTCCCATTTATCACTTGCACTGGTTGCCGCAAAAACTATAAATCCGTGTCTGAACAGTGCCGCAGAACAAGCCACGCCATTGCCGTGCCCGTTCGAGGACGTCGTTAGTCAGCTGGATCGATGTACCAGATGGAGCTGGATCTTGCACCTGTACAAAATAGGCACTCAATTATGCAACAGTGGCACGTCGCGTGTATTGCACTCAATGTGACCCACATTAAGGGGTATAAGTTTGACCCGCGTTGTGTATGGGTTGTGTCTTCTATGTCATGTCATATTGTGATGAGTTGGTGTCAATTTAAAATAAAAGTTTTTGTTTAGAGAATGTCTTAAGACTGGTCATTGCTGGCAAAGAGTCATTTTTGGTATAGGTTAAATGACTAGTGATTGGACAATACCAGTCAGCACAAAAACACAATATTTATTAAAGTTGCTTTTAAACTGCTTGTTTTTAAAGTAATAAACGCCTAATTTCGCTTAAAAACGCTTAACGCCTAAAAAAGGTAGTTTTTAAAGCAACCGTAATAAATATTGTGTTTTTGGGCTCTGTCCAATGACTAGTACTGTCCAATCACTAGTCATTTCACCCTAGTTTATATTTAAAGTGTGTATGTTGAATGCAACATCTTTAGTTGAAGTACGTCAACGTTCAACTGGTTTAATTCTAGCAGCATTTCAATAACATAATTGATTACCTGCACTGGAAATTGACTTGTAATTTTTAACTTTTTTCCCTCGTTTAATCAACGAAACATCTATTTAATTAATGGTTCCTGATTGACGAATTACTTAATCAAGTTTATCGAGTTGGCTACTTTTTATGTTTAATATGAATATTACATTCCTTTTAAATAAACTACGGTTCTTGGATTTTGTGCCTATAAATACTCTATGACTGCATTTTATGTTGGTCTTAAATATATATAACGTGCAATCGTTTTGATAACATTACGACCTTATGAGATTTGTCAAAAAGCCATACTTCAACTTAGAGAACCCTATACGAAGGTTTATAAAGGAGTAGGACAGCTGAGTGACGTAATTCACAGGTTCTCGAAAGGACTTTGCAAAGCTTACTAAATGTAAAACAAGGTTTTTCCAACTTTTTGATGACCCGATACCCATATTATGTGATACTAGATGATGCCCGGAACTTCGTTGCGCCAAAATTCGTTTATCGCGCGGGGGACGCGCGCTTATCCTTTTCCGGGACTCAAAGTATCTCCATGCCAAATTTCAGCAAAATCGGCTCAGCAGTTTGGGCGTGAAGAGGTAACAGACAGACAGACACACTTTCGTATTTATAATATTAGTATGGATGAAGACCCTTAAAATTACATAAATTCACGTATACTACGAGAGGGTGGCTAAAGCTAGATCTAGCCCTAGCCTAACAAGACATATTTAAGAAATAGGAACCTCTAGTGCACAACGTTTTGAATTTTGACTGAAAGTTTTCGATCGTGTATGTTCGTAACTTTTTCACGGATGAGTTTAGGCTTTGGATTAACACATTGGCTCCTTTTTATCCAAAATAGTACTCCCGTAACTAAGTTTACGATACCGTAACTAGGTTTAGGTAATGGCGGATATTTTTTCAGTTAGCATCAAAGCGCCTGTTAAAAGCGTATTTACGTTAAGCCTACCGTTATATGGAACAATAGTAAATGCAGGCTGGTAATCCCCGATTTCACAGTCGATTCCCTCGCTGCCTGTGCTGAAACATCGCCGTAGTCAAACATAGGTGTAATGAATACGAATATGGACATAGTCATTATAACTGTGTTATTGTTCTACGTTTTAAATACATTTGGGTATCGTTTTTCGTTGGTGATTAATAAACCGACATCCAAAAAAGGAGGAGGTTATATTTCCGGCTGTAGATATCATATATTTTTAAAAGCTAAACTGTTCTCTTAAGAGCTAAAGTCTTCTGTAGACGGGAAGTTCGAACGAATCCGGTATAACTAATTCAGAGGTCCGTCAGGGTAGCATAGTCACTTTAGCAGAATTAAAAAAAATATTACCTGAATTTGTAGCTAATTAGTTGCCAAAATCTCGATTTTGTTGCTCAAGCCGTTTACGAAATATCGTAAATTATGCTACCTTGATATCAAGGTAGCAGGGTAAACATAGGCACTTTAGCAGAATAAAAAAAAATATATAACCTGAATTTGTAGCTAATTAGTTGCTAATTAGTTGCCAAAATCCCGATTTTGTTGCTCAAGCCGTTTACGAAATATCGTAAATTATGCTACCTTGATATCAAGGTAGCATAATTTACGATATTCAAATCAGACAACTCTTGGTTCCTCGCAAAACCAGTATCAAGATAGCTTATGCAAAGAAGATTTAAAAAAAAACACCTGGGCGGTTCAAACTATTTTGTTGCTGGTTCTACAACAGTGCCCGAGTACTGTTCCGGTCAGCAACAAAATCAGACAACCCTTGGTTCCTCGCAAAACCAGTATCAAGGCAGCATGGTCGTGAAAATTAAAAAAAAAAAATTATTTCCGATACTCTTTACATACAGCAACAAATTACAAACAAAATCTACACGCATAATTAAGCTCAAAACATGCAAATAAACAAAGTTACCCTGCTACCTTGATATCAAGGTAGCATAATTTACGATATTTCGTAAACGGCTTGAGCAACAAAATCGGGATTTTGGCAACTATAGCAACTAATTAGCTACAAATTCAGGTTATATTTTTTTAACTCTGCTAAAGTGCCTATGTTTACCCTGCTACCTTGACATCAAGGTAGCATAATTTACGATATTTCGTAAACGGCTTGAGCAACAAAATCGAGATTTTGGCGACTAATTAGCAACTAATTAGCTACAAATTCAGGTAATATTTTTTTTTATTCTGCTCAAGTGACTATGCTATCCTGACGGACCTCTAATTCAGACCGTTACGATATGGGGTGTATTTTCGTGCACTTTGTGCAAGTGTCTTGTGGTTGACGCTGTATGAGAGGGCCTTTAAATTTGCCAGCTGTTATTGGCTCATTTCTCTGGTTGGTAAAATTATATAAATTACAAGCACAATATGTGATCATAAAATACTTTACAAACACTTTTGTACTTGAGAAATCTATTTCAATCAATTTAAAAACTTCGAAATTATTCGTTCTGCCAGTGAGTGAACTACCGTAATATTATAAAATAAATCCTAATATACGTACAGTTACATCATAACTCAAAATGTATTACTATTTTGTATATTCCGCTTAAACCCATTATAACTATGTTTTAACAAGCGTTGGAACTTGTTCGTTGAACCGTTATTGATATGATTAATTAATAAACACCAATAGAAGCAAATTCACTACTTCTGTTTTATTCACCAAATATGGTTATTAATTCAATTTGCAAACGATAATATTATTAATTAAATAGGTAAGCTGAAATATTAATAGCGTATCGGTTAAATTTATTTCTGTAGTGCTTATTATAGATGAAAGCCTTTGCAGGAGTAAATTTTGACCACACTTTTTAGATTAATATTTTGATATAACGATTAACGATATATAAATATTAATAATAATTAAGTAGGTCATTCATAGAAGATTTACCTATCTGGTTTTGCCACTATGTTTAAAGTGTTATTTCCTGAAATAATAAGATAGAAGATTTTTAATAATTACAAAGAAAATTGTACGAAGCGGATGCTGAACGCTGATGTCATACATTCGTTTTATTTAATGGGAGGGATTCCCCTGACCGGACAAGCTAGCATTCCCCCATCTACAGCAATATCTACGTAATTTTTAATTTAACAGTCCTGTTATTAGGTTTTGGTGGAAACGTGATCGTGACAGCGCCTATATGGAGCCTACATCCGCCTCAGTGGCGTAGCGAACCTTAACAATAGTCTATCGATTAGGTTCCCGTTATCTCTATCAAAATATAGGGCCATATACCTCATAGGTTCAAGGTAGTTACCGATTTATCCAGCAACTTTACCGAAATTACTTTTTATTATGTTGTTATCTTTCTAGTTAGACAACTTAAAGGTGAAATCTATACTAATATTATAAAGCGGAAGAGTTTGTTACTTTGTTTGTTTGTTTGTTTGTCTGAACGCGCTAATCTCAGGAACTACTGGTCCGATTTGAAAAATTATTTCAGTGTTAGATAACCCATTTATCGAGGAAGGCTATAGGCTACACAAGCTGCAGAACAGCTGTATTAAAGGTGGTTTATACTCTTAATGCTGTATATCCAGGCTGCATAAAGGCTGTATAAGTGCTTATACAGCCCTTATACCCCTGAAATGGGCACAAATTATACAGCGTTTTGCGTTATATTGGCTGTACAGTAGCTGTATAAGCATAAAATAGGCTGTATAATTGCGGCTGTACTATGGTGTACGAAGAAACCAATACACTCCAATTATTCCATTGTAACTCACTTGTTCAGCTTTACGCTGTAAAAAGTCTGTTGAACAGAGTAACATTAAAACGAAACAGAAGATATATTTTAATGATGGCGTTTTTATAATAGCTGTTGATTAAAGTAACATATTATAAACGCTGTGTTTAAGGAGATTCGATATATATACATATACAGTGCATTATCGTGCAAAAATAAATTTATTGTGGTTATATACGTGTTTTGTGATAAAAAATAAACATGCCAGCAAAATAATCAAGGAAGAGATATTTAATAAGGTTACTAAATATGATTTTTATAGGTTAGAAATTAAAAAGTTTGTATTAATGGACGTAGAGCCTCGTTGGTGCATAGAAGGTTGTTGGACAAACTAACAATATTGATAAATATAATAACATTAGTCTAATTTTTATGTACTCATGTTCGTAATCTTCGATTTGTAATTGATAAAATGGCGACAATTTGCTAAGCAGTCTAAATTCTATTTTGATGGTCTTATAACGCTAATAGCTGTACTATGTAGGTAATGGATATAGTATTCAGCTTTAAGCGATTGATGGGCTGTATAAACGAATAAATTTACTGTTATTGCTGTTTATTACTCTCAAAGAGAGAAAATATACAGCTTTAGTCTGTAAAAGGGTGTACAATTACACCATAAAAAGAAGCTGTAGAAGAGAGTTTGGCTACTCCATAATACAGAAATAAGATTTGAGGACCACCATAATACAGCTTAGAGCTGTATTAAGTAAGTGACGGTATGCAAAATTCAGCTTTTAGCGGTTTATGGGCTGTATAAATGAATGAATTTACTATTATTGCTGTTTATTACTCTCAAAGAGAGAAAATATACAGCTTTAGTCTGTAAAAGGGTGTACAATTACACCAGAAAAAGAAGCTGTAGAAGAGAGTTTGGCTACTCCATAATACAGAAATAAGATTTGAGGACCACCATAATACAGCTCTAAGCTGTATTAAGTAAGTGACGGTTTGCATAATACAGCTATTGTACAGCATTAATACTAAAATTCGGATCAAAGCGCTACAGGAAACTTAAAACTGTACATGACAGTTTCGATACACTGATTTAGAACTTTAAGCGTACTTTGACTTCTTAATACAGACTTAATACAGCTAGAGCTGAATAATTACTCCTAAACCGACATTATAACACTACAATATGCGTTATGGTGAGTGCACGGGTTTTACGAGGGGCGCGGGCGGCGGGGGGCCGGGATAGCCGTAAAATCATGCCATAGCAATGAGTCACACGCACTGCTTTATAATATTATCTATTTATTTATTATTATATCTTCATAATTAGATATCATCGTATATATAATGTATTAATAATTATTATATTATGTAATATTTAAAAATATACTACTTATATTATTTTTTTAGGTTAAAGTGTTAATGCTGAGTGCATGTATCTGTCCCTATTTCTGAATGACTGTTATTAGGAACCACATAACACCAGGCACTGTGGTGAACACCACGGTAATAAGCCTGAGTGGTATCCTTTTCTACAATGGACATAACAATACACTACTCGTACAGCTGACCCTTGCACTGTGGGGATGTCGGGAATGTCCCCATACTTTACGTCCTTATGTTGTGCAATGTGCATACTGTCTCATGAAAAGTAATTCCTCCCTTTTGATTCTTTTGTTTTATAATTTTGTGTCTTTTTCGTGTGTGATGTTTTAATTTTCTTTAGATATTGTGTTGTAACGTGTTATTTATTATTGTAGTGTAATGTGGTGTCTTATTGTCGAATAAACATTATTATTATTATTATTACTAATATCTCTTCAACGCTCTTATACAGCTCTAAAACAGCGTTAAGTGCTATATTGGCTGCTTTGAAGGTGTTCATTACGCTTGGTTGCTGCTTGGGTATATTTTATTACGCTGAGACTAACAGGGGCGAAGAAATAGAGGAAAATGTGGAAAAAACGGGAGGAAATTATTTGAAAGGGCTTATTTGAACGCGCTCATCTCAGGAACTACCGGTCTGATATGAAAAATTCTTTCAGTGTTAAATAGCCCATTTATCGAGGGAGGTTATAAGCTACATTTTATCAAGCTAAGACTAATAGGAACGAATAAATAGAGGAAAATATGGAAAAATTGGGGGAAATTATTTGAAAGGGCTGATCTCACGAACTACTTGAGCAATTTTTCTGTTATTTGGCAAGGTTTCGAAGTAGACCACGTGAAAGATCTAAAAGACCACGGCTATCTTTTATAGAATAATTTGTCTGTGAAATACCTAATTTACGCGGGCGAAGCCGCGCGGAACGTCTAGTGATATATATTTTATTAATGTGTTATCGTGGGATAGCTATTGTTAAATTGCTTATACATTCCTTTTATATTTTACTCTTCCTAACCTCTTCACGTCTAGTGACAAGTACTGTGCAAAAATGAATAAGCACACTGGGCCTCTCTCTAGCCCGGGGGCTCCACGATACGGCGAATACGCCTCTAGGCTGCACGTCGCGTAATTAAATTTAGGGGACGCTGCGGATAACGGTGATGAAATGTCCGGAAGTGTTTTGGCCCGGCCGCAGTACAATGTTGATTCAGGGCGGCCCGGTATTCGGACGAAACGCGTTATTGCGGTATAAATCTTTTTAAGTGCACTCCATGCCAATGCTCGCCCAATATACGCTAGCGTGTGTTCTAAATTCTAATAGCTACTATATTTATTGTCTGTAATCGAATTTTACACCCCTTGACCACAAGGATATCAATATTTAGCTATTTACTGTTTTTGGAAAATCCACGTGTTTCAAGTATATTTTATCGTGCAAATGAATGGCGCAATTAAAAGCAAGAGGTCCGTAAGACAATAGAGACTGGCGACGTTATCGCGTGGTTTCTTCACCTGTTGCAGAATGTATGCGAGTCCTTTATGAGGCCATTACGTGTTTATTTTGCGTTCAAACAATGGAGTTACCCAATGTTGGCATAATCGGCAAGTGGTCAATTTTAACTATGAGATTTTACTTTGCGAAATTCTTTGGAAACTGTAAGAAGGCATGCTATGGTTTAGAATACAAGAGTTCCTCTTTCGAAATTCAAAATAGCATGGCTTAAATGCTGTTAAATAAAAGTTTACAGTATCGAGGCTTCAGCGGTGGTGATGACAATAGGTTATTGTATATTGCAACTCGCCGTACGCCACAATGGTATTACAGCTATTGCAGTACAATCGGCACACGGGTTCGTTGGCCGTCGCGTCGCTCTGCTCAAACCGACCGCAAACAACGACGAGATAAAGTTGTCATCGCTTGCTGACGCTGCTATGCTACCTTCACGTATGTCACAGGCGACCAGCGATTGCGAGAGGGGCTCAAATTACTGATGAAAAAGAAGTCATGATATCATGACAGTCGAGACACGATTTACGACCTAGATTAGTACGAATTGGGGTTAGTGTGTATGTTTTGTAGTATTTTGCAATCTCTTAGTGAAAATGTGACGGATATGCGTAAAAATTAAAAGATTGACGATGAGGGTTATGAGTTTTGAATTCAAGATTCAAGGTACAAAATTGTAATTGGCTGTAATTATATACTGTAAATATTGTAAATTAAATTCTATGATTTTCCTCATATTATTTTGTCGCGTGATTGATTAAGTGTGAATAATAAAAAGTGTAAGTATTGCCATGGTTGGCAGCTTCAACGTAATGTAATTTGCAACCAAAATCGCGCAATCCTAAAACTTGTCCCACGCTTCAGCACTTCGTCACATTTCCCTGCAGCTGCTGGAATCGTAAATGAATAGAATATCCTTTCTGTTCTGTCCTCGCTCCGCGGAGTTTCAATAGCGGCTGTGGAGTTTTCCCCCGGCCTCGTACCGTGTCAGTATTATGAGTGGCTTTGCAAACTCGCTGGCGAACTATGAGGTGATGTAACGTTCCATTGACGCCATTGTTTGGTGACAGTTTTGCTGTATTTGGAAAATATTTAACAGGCTTCCTAGAACCTACCAGAGAATTAAAATATGTATTATAATTTTTGTGCCTAAATCGAAATTGACTTGCATGTAGGGAAACTTGGGTACCTAGAACCTATAACTATAGTGTCAAGCTATTACCTATAGCTATGTCGTCTTCTTATAAGGGTCAATTCAAACCGCAACGCGACGAGGCGAGGCGAGGCGCTGGTCGCGGCGCGGCAGAAATTTGTATGGATTTGACAGATTTCAATTGCATGAGACGTCTTGCGAATGTATCAAATCCATATAAAGTTAGAAAATATGCATCTACGCGTCGCGTTGCGGTCTGAATCATAAAGTTAATATAGATGGGTATATTACCTTTATGGTCTGAATGAACCCTAAGTAACTTCTGCGCTTGTATTGGGGCTAGTATTTAAAGAAATTCGTACCTCTCGATTTATTCGTGCAGAAATCGCGTATTGAACCCGTGTTCAAGAATCATAGTTTCGGTGAATAAATAAACCATTTGACTTGCCACTTAGGAAATCGGGGAGGTCATAACTCCTTATTCAGTTACCAGAGCAATTTTATGGGGCGTGAAAATCTATTCTTTATCCAACAGGGTGATAAACCAAGCTGAATATGAAATTGAATTTCATCATAGATGGGTATGATGGGTGGCGAATAACCCGGTGGCAATTTCCGCTTCGACTTGCCCGTTTTAAGCCAAAAAATCAACCCGAAAAGGTTACAAATTTTACCTGGAAAGATACGAGAGATATATCAATGTTTATCCGCCTGCGGGCACTAACTATCTTTTACGTGAAATGCGAAATTATTCCCAGTATTTCAACGAAATGGTTTAAACGAAAATTATTTTGAATTTAACGTTGAAATTGTGTTTTGATTAAATCTGGCGGGGCTTTTTACTCAATTTCAAGTATGCGGTGGGGTCTAATAGCTTCGTTATAAATATAAAACAGTTGCATTAAAATTAAATTGATACTTTGAAGAACTATAATATTTCAACTTAATTTACATCTACAAGTATGTAGATGCTGCATAATCTAGTTAGAGAGTAATATTTCATCGGCATCGTCGTTTCCTTATATATAGTTGTGGAATTGAGCGCATTCCTTTAGCGCACGAACCCGCGCGGACTTTTAATTAATATCACAATTATTTAGCTCAGCTTATGAGCTACGTGTTGGGTCATGAAAAAATTTATGTACGCCAGGAAACTTAATGTTTAGCAAGTTGACATACTTTCGGTCTTGTTTTATGGAACCTACTTCTGTTACGTCTAATAAACACCTGTTGTTTATGTTTATTGCTAGAAACGTACTTACTCTATATCATTGATTCCCAAAGTGGTCCAGGTGGACCCCCAGGTGTGCACGGGAGCCCGACAGGGGTCTACGCTTGCGTGGAAAAAAAGTGGGGGCCACAAGTCGCTAACGGGGGTCTATAAAAATGTATTTGGTGACCTGACATGACTTCTCCTATGAATGCTGCCCGCCCGCCTAGTTAAAGTCGTGTCTGAACTCCGCCTATTAGCCTTGCGAGCTACACGGGAACTACGTGCTAGCAAAGACTGTTAAAGCCATATCGTGGAAACTTGCCACTTTTCTGAATAATTACTCAACTTTACTCAAGTGATGTCATAGGCGTGCCATCAAAGTGCGTCTCTCTGTCCGTGTAGACACAGCGGTTTGGGTCTGAAGAGGTAACAGACGTTACCTCAAACCGCTGAACCGATTTTGCTGAAATTTGGTAAAAATGTAATACCCTTGGCGCTTTTGTAGAATAATCACTATTATGTGCTCAAAATTTCATGTCGCGTGCCATGGTTCGTCATCCCTGGCATAGACGGATAATTTGTTAAAAAGCACAGCGACTATTACTGTACAAAATAATAGCAAGTTTCAAGGAATTAGTATTGTAGGTGGGGAGGGGGGGGGGTGTTACAGGGGGTCAGCAGTATGCATCAACACCTTAAAAGTGGGCCACGAAACAAAGGAGTTTGGGAACCTCTGCTCTATATCATACTAGATGACGCCCGCTACTTCGTTGCGCCGAAATTCGTATATCGCGCGGGAACCGTACATTTTTTCGGGATAAAAAGTATCATATGTCCGGGACTCAAAGTAGGTATCCCCATACCAAATTTCAGCAAAATCGGTTCAGCGGTTCAGGCGTGAAGACGTAACAGACAGACAGACGGACAGGCAGACAGACAGACACACTTTCGCATTTATAATATTAGTATGGATTGTCATTTTAATTATTGTATCGAGTCCATAAAGTTTAAGGTGTAACTGACGCTTTTTATGAGAGTTAATTTGAATATCATAGATGTTCTATTTTAAATACAAAACTACTAACATTTTTTGTTTTTTTCCTACTGTGTGAGCTACCAGTACTGTAAACAGCTGCTACTATTGCAATAAAGAATGCTAGTAATTGCTTAATGTCAATAATTGCTCAATATTTAGATAGCGGATTCCTTGGTAAATATTTCTCGATATTTTCTTGCAGCATGCAACCTCCTATATACAGTTTACTACATACACGCTATATTTCCGATTTAGCAAGACGTGTAGTCCAAATTAGGTCAATTAAATTTTAGCAGTGTATGAATAAAATCTTTATTAAAGCCTTAAAAAGGTTGTTTGAAACAAAAATTACCTCTATATTGCAGTAAGTTTGTCCTCTTGTTTTATAGAGAAATTGTTGAAAAGTTTATTCCATCTTTTCGCTGTAAGGTGGCCCCCGCGCGAGATTCTTTTACCTCTTTTTGTATGCTCTACCATGGGCTATCGTTTGCTAAATTGGCGTCCGTTGCCTTTTTTACTCGTGATAACGTTTTTGATTGTGCTAAAAAGTCGCCACATTCATAAACGTTTACTAACCTTTGTTTAACCCTTAACCACTGACGTACGTCTGTGAGACGTAGGCGCGCGACAAAAACAAAAATATCTTTTAAAATCGTTGTCGGATGAACTTGTGCTTTCCAGTACCTTCCTAGGTACCGGTAACGTGCCCGAAGCATTAGTGTCCAGAAGTGTGGTAAAACTCAAATAGGTAAATATAATCTTCGTGACGTCTAGTCTGTGAGACGTATTGTCAGAGGTAATGTAAGTTTTTATTTTTTTAATTTAAATTTGTTTCTGCTTCAAAATAGTTTGTTATAAACTTTTTTTAACGCTGAAGTTGCGACTTCTATTGGATAGAGTATAATTAATATAAACGAACAAAATGTTGAGTATGTTGTTGAGGAAAACTTTAGTTTTTCAGAGACTGTCGATTTTTGTGTCGATGAAAATGAGATCGTGTCACCTAAGACTGAAAAGGTCAGATATTTTGAAATCCCTCATTGTTGTTTCATCAGACAGTGATTACAATGTAGGGTACATTGTAATTGTAGCAGAATTATAGAGGGAAGTACAAAAATGTACAATTTTTTAATCTCATGCTGAAGAAACTATGACAAAGTCGCAAAAAGTGTCAAGTCCATAAAAATGTGCATTTTATTCCTTTTTATATCAAAAAATATTTCACAAATAATAAGATAAAATTAGTTCTGTAATAATTTTACAGTTAAGTTTTTGAGCTCATAGAAAAGAGACGTTCTTGATTCCGGTGATTCTTAATTAGCTTTTGTTTGTTTTGAGAAATATAAATAAATATTAAACATAAGAAAATACTTCTTTTATTTATTTTATTAGTACAATATATACTAAAGTGACGATATATAATATAATAACCATATTTTCTTATATAATTATTGACTTATAGCTGTGAGACGTACGTCAGTGTGAATGCAAGGAAATACACGTCAGTGGTTAAGGGTTAAACTTTTAAGGTATCAAACATAACTTTTAACTAGATAGTAAAGTCTTTTCCTTAGCCGAAGAAAAATCCAGAGAAGGCTTACATCATAAAGTTTTGATGACCACAACGATCTCTCATGATTTGACTCATGTTCCGGCTCGACAGTACGTCAATAACGTCATTTAGTTACATAACACCAAAGACAAAGAAATGCTTGACGTCAATATCTCAAGCCTTTGTTCTGTTCACGGCCGTCATAGTTCACAGCCAACTTGTCGTGTCAGCATCATTATTAATTAGAAGACGTCTCACGTCTATATATACATATAAAGCGATATTGTTAGATCGTGAATAATAAGCATTTCGAGCTTACAGAATTGGCGTCTATTTGTCTACGATCCACAATATAACGCAGGTCGCGTTCCTTACGAATTACGAGCCTAAAAAAGCACACTCGTCTATGATTGTACTGAAGACTTGCCTCGCAATCTTGTCATCACAGCCCAACATAGTCTTTAAACGTTAAAAAAACTTAATAAATACAAGTTTCTTTTTACATTGTTTTTGTGTACAATAAACTATTAAATAAGGAAGCTGTATTAATTACTTTGATATACGTAAATGATTAATTGTGTTAATGTATGTAAGTACAATAATTATGCATTATGTATAGTTTTATGCTTGACCAAGCCCGAGCTCGGCGGCCTTGAGTGTGAACTGAAAACGTTGAGATAGGTCACGAGCTGCGGGAGTGCAGGCGCTCTGTAGTTTTAGCTAATTAGCATCTATTATCGGGCACGTGAAGCACGTCGAGCGTCGCCAGCCGGGTCGTAGAGTTGCCAGCGTGCAGACGCAGTAATAACAACGTAAATTGGCTGCACGAAAACTACAGATAGTACCTTTTCGGTTTGAAAATGTACACAAAACTGCTGGCTCATTAACCAATTCGCAAAAATGCTGCAAAGTACTATTTAAATTCGTATCTCTATCAACTCTTGATGTTCTCTAAAAAGCATAAAGGGAACTAAAAGAGTCTAATCCTATCGTTCGTGCCTACTCATGGACATTGGTTACATGTGATTGTGCTCTATGAATAGTGTATTATAAGCCGCCAGATTAACCGGAACAAACTTTTAGCAAGGCCTCAACGAATGTCGCCCTATCTGGTGACACGCCGTGAACTGGCAACACAGCGGGTCATCGCTCGTGTGAGTCACGTCATCGTGCGCGTCCGTCACGTCTGCGACACGCGCCCGCGCCGGCCATTGTCTGCCCGCGCCAGAACCGGTATTCGTGACGATACAGCGCTCTATATTAGACGTCGAAAGTTGTTTTGGCCAGCCATTATGTATGAGGTTTCTCTTGTCGTCACTCGTGCGACGTTTTTGTTTGACACATTCTACGCTACTTTGTAGCAGGATCTTCTGAAAGTTGTGACGGAATATTATGTGCTTACTGCTTTCATTACCAAGCGCTATGCAGGCTGCTTAACTTTATTAGTTATCGCTTAATGGCTAAGAAGCTTTTAACTAAATTTAAAATTAAAGAAATTTACGATTTTACTTTGCAGAAATAACAACTCGAATTTGTAGTAATTGAACACTGGTGTCTGGAACATTAATGTGGCTCTACATTACCTGTAACATATAGGATAGTAAAATGTATCCTCTATTTCCTATTCAAGTCGCGTAGTGCCAAACAGTATACGATGCAATAAAAACATTTAGTGAAATACGCGTCTCGCGGTAGGCAAATAAAAGGCTCGTGTTCGGAGTACCTACGCACGAATCGTTTGAAATATTTGCCTGCGAGTCGCGAGCTCGTGAGTAGGGAATGCAATCTCGTTCTCGCGAGATCGCGGACGGAAATTTAAAAGTGTCTTATATAATATTTCCATACATTTTACTTCACGATATTACCGCCACGTCCACGTGCAAATTATAAAAGCGCACATTAGAAGAGAAGGCTGGTTGTTTCTTTCATTTGTTATTAATTGATAGATAGTAGATACGTATGTCAAAGTTTACTACTTAAAAATTATAGACAGATATACGTCAAACAATTTTTGATGCATAAAATTCTATTGAAAAATTTGTGAAAATGAATGTTAATCTTATAATACTTAATTATTAATATTAATTATAAATATTAATTATTTATATTAAATTAACTTAATTATAAATATTAATTTATTACTTTTTTTCGTAATTTATTCAAATATTGTGATTATTTGCAAAAAAAAACCCACCAAACTGCTAATCTCGCGAGATCTCGAAATTGGCGAGATCTCGCGGTATTGTATTCATAAACTCGCGGGATCTCGCTTGAGCTCCAATCTCTCGAGATTTGCATTCCCTACTCGTGAGCCGCGAACAGGCGTGTTTTACCCACATGTTAGACAGGAGTCAGGACAAACCTGTGTAAAGCCAAATGAATTTAGGGAAAAAAAATACTATTTCCAAATATTTTTAGTGTTCGACAAATTCGTTTTGTCCAGCCAGCCAAAAAGATTTTAATAAAAAAAATTAAAAAAAATTGTTTTATTTCTGAATAGATTTTTAAAAAATGCTTTCAGAATGTTGATACTACTGGTGCCTACCACCGGTTCGGGAACTAACCCGGCGAGAAGAACCGGCGTAAGAAACTCGCACGGGGCCCACTTTTTTACCAAAAAAAATGAGAAAAAATTAATCTTTTAATATAAAATTTACAATGCTGTAACTTAAAATATACAATGTCAAGATACATACATAATTGTAAGTCATACAATAGTGTAGGTAGCCTTACAAGCAGCCATCCTACTCCCAAGATGTGCCATCATTTATGAAATCATTGACCTTATAATAGGTTTTGGCACACAAACGCTCTTTGACTACTTTCTTAAATTTATTAATGGAAAGATTTTGAACGTTTTCTGGGATTTTATTGAAAAGGCGTATACATTGACCTTTAAAAGATTTACTGACTTTACTAAGTCTGATTACTGGCAAATCTAGCTTGTGCTTATTTCTGGTGTTTCTACAATGAATGTCACCTTTGGCTTTAAATTTACATATATTTTTTCTAACATATAATACATTATCCAAAATGTATTGAGAAGCTACTGTCATAATACCAATTTCTTTAAACTTTTCTCTCAAAAATTCAAATGTAGACATTTTGTAAATCGAACGTATAGCTCGCTTCTGCAGCACAAAAATAGTATTTATATCGGCAGCGTTTCCCCATAAAAGGATACCATATGCCATTCTACTGTGAAAATAGCTAAAGTATACTAATCGTGCAGTGTCTTCGTCAGAAATTTCCCTAATCTTTCTGACTGCATATGCTGCAGAACTGAGTCTATCTGCGAGTTTAGCAATATGAGGAACCCACTGTAATTTGCTATCTAGTGTAATACCTAAAAACACAGTAGTGTCCACCAAATTCATTTTCTCATCATTTAATAGTACATTGGTTTGAACTTGTCGTACATTGGGCAAAGTAAACTTTAAACATTTAGTTTTCGTAGAATTCAAAAGTAAATTATTAACATTAAACCAATGTACTATTTTTGAAAGAGTACTGTTTACCTCGTCGTAAATAGACTGTTGTCTCTTCACTTTAAAAATAAGTGAAGTGTCATTAGCAAAAAGTACTATTTCATTATCATTGTCCTTAACTAGATAAGGTAGGTCATTTATGTAGATGAGAAAAAGAAATGGGCCCAAAATAGATCCCTGTGGGACACCTAATTCTATTTTGGTTCCATTAGATCTCTTATTATTAATTTCAACCCTTTGAGTCCTATGTCAAAAGGTTGAGTGCTGAGTCCCTTAAGCCATAGTGGTGCAATTTCCTAATTAATGTAGCGTGTTCGACACAGTCGAAGGCCTTAGAGAGGTCACAGAAGACACCTAAGGCATCCTGCGATTCCTCCCAAGCTTCAAATATACTACATAGAAGACCTATACCACCTATACCATAATGTAAAGTAAATAAAATGTCATCAATGTATCAGTATAAATTGACAGTTATACTTAGGTACTATAAAATTTTACAATCGAAATACTTTAAGCACTTAACCGCCTTTCCAAAAATCGATACTTTGCGTGATTTATAAATGTTATGCACATAGTACATCCATAGGAGGGAAGTACCCCTTCGTCACATTATACCTTGTTCTTGCGGCAAATAATTGACAAGTAGACAAGGGTTGAAATAAATTTACTGCCCCCGTGAAACGTATATAACTATATTTTTCTTTGTGGAGCGGAGCGTCCCAGACCCCAGTATTATTTATGACCGCCAGGAAATATCTTAAAATAACTTTGATAAAGTATTCTCTAAATAGTGACTGGCAAACATTTTTGGTATAGCAACCCTTGGATTAGTTTTCCCCAGCGATTTGAAGTCCCAATCCAATCAATGTGCAAGAAGTGAGGCGTTTTCTGTTTTGCACAAGGGTAGGTAAATAATGCGTTTGTAGCTGTTTTACCCCTAACTAACAGAGATCCACATTCCACATTTAGTATAACTTAGACGTGATAATTGCACCTGTAATATTTTGTTTTTGTCTGTCAAGCAGTTCTCTAACATATAGAACAAGGACAAGACATTGTTTAACTACATCATATATTTCTGAGGTAAAAGCATTTAGAAGACAAACAATCAATTTTCGGCAACAAATTTCTGTCTGAAAATATTTGTCCGTAATATGGATCCGAAAGTTATTTCAATTTGAACGATATTGAGGAACCGCCCACTGAAACTTGTGTTAAAATTGCTCGGGTTAGATTTTACAATGCAGCCAGAATTTCAGGTTCCGCTCGGAAAGTTTCGGATTTAGATGACGAGCCCCGCCGAAGTTACCGAGTAAATTATGTTCATAAATCAAAGGATTTGGCCAGATATCGATTTCGTTAATTAACAAACAGAATACTGAATGAAAATGTTTCAGGCACTAAGCGAGGTCGTGGCTTAGTGAACCTGCAATATTGTGCAAAATGATACACGAGTCTATGATCCAATAAAATGTTATAACTTATAAAAATTAAGCTTTAAATCAAGCAGTAAAGTGAAGTGGAAATTAACAAGAATCTTTAACAATGTAATAAATGCGAAATTGTGTCTGTTTGTTGTTACCTGTTCACCTTTAATCCTTCGATCGCGGATTCTTGGAAATGCTATTGTATTCTATTGTTGTCGCGATCACCGGTGCTGTAACGGGGCTAAAAGTAATGAAATATTTTGAAAGATATGAAAGAACATAGACATATATATACGAGTAGTTTTTTGTTTCAGAATAATGTGTTTACCCTTTTAACACTTTGTTGCCGGTTAAGATCATTCCAGGGGTACTGATGGAATGCACTGAATTACATTCCAGTGCATCCAGTGTTGGATTGGATCACTGGATTTTGAAAGAAAAAAAAAGTAAAACTTCCATGATTATATTATTATGATAATATGATGATATTATAGGTTATAACGTAAATACCGGTAAACAAGACGATAATAACGTAATTAACACATAAAAGGACATTTATTATGCAAGCGGGCGACGTGTGAGGTTAGAAAGTTCGGGGCTTCCAGCTTAATTCCCGCCGGCAGCTGCACCAGCTCGCCTGAGAACAAAACGAGCTAATTTAACTCGCACAAACACACGCGTTTCGCACTGAGTTTACTAACTACCCTGTTTTAATATGACAACTTGGAATTTCATTGCGAAAAGCAGTTTTCAGAACTAACAATTTAAGAGAAGGGTAGATTCTAATAGTAAGTATAGGGATCGTGCTAAAAACATTGTCCTCAGATTAGTTGTGATTACTATTGAGTAATAGTCTTAAACAATTACGGTTCAAAGTGGTATGTGAAAGGTTAACTATTCAGTGCAATCGAGTCACGATTCCGTGGTAAAATTGGACTCCAAGCCAAAAGATTGAACTCGAAAACTGAGGCAACTTCTTATGTTCCCCTTTGCTTTTGATGCTTTGTAATTTGTGAAACAAGTAGCTGCTTGCGGTTTCGATTTTAGTAAGTAAAACCATGTCTTCTTGACCACTATAATGCAGGTGGAAATAATACAAAGGAATATTGTAACACTCAGGAACGAACTGTCACCAGCAGTATTTCCGGACCTATACGACCTGCAAATTTTCCTGCAAAAGCGTATTCCTTCTTAAAAGACCGGCAACGCGCCTGCAGCTCTTCTGATGTTGCTAGTGTGCATGGGCGACGGTAGTTGCTTACCATCAGGTGACCCGTTTGCTCGTTTGCCCCCTTATTAAATATTTTTTGACAAACATAATTTCGGTCAGGGTCCGACTGATGTGCGACCTTAATCCAGATCTGCGAATTCCGATGACCGGTTTTTAATTTGCACCTGCAGTAAGTAGTAAGTACTAAATACTAGTTGACCGTAAGTTTTTAAGTACTACCTTGTCCTTCTATCTGATTGTTAATTCTTTGGCTTGTTTATATGGAACTTCTATAAGCTTTATAATGATAACTCCTGTTTGATGTTGAGTTCCACGTCGTCGACAAAGAGAAGTTTCTATTCTCGTGATAGGCATTTCATGCAACTCTCTAGTCTCTCTACCTCTCTCTACCATAGAACGTTGCAAATTGGTCCATATTAGCTGACAGATTCAGTTAAACTGGTTTATATGTAATCAGTAATCAGACACGAGTGCGCGGAATGCTCGCTGCAGCGTACCCGGCCGCGGCGGCCTTTGATCGCAGCTCAACCGGAAACCCTCGTCAGCGACGCGTTGTCTAGTTGTCGACATTACATCTCAATATGCCTCGATAGAGAAAACAAGGGGTCTTTAATAACAAAATAGATCACTGGATGACGCCCGCAACTCCGTTGCGCCAAAATTCGTTTATCTCGCAGGAACCGTGCATTTTTTCGGGATAAAAAGTATCCTATGTCCTTAACTGGGACTCAGCTAAATCGGTTCAACGGTATGGCGTGAAGAGGTTACAAACAGACAGACACAGAAAAACACACTTTCGCATTTATAATTAAGTAGCCTGAGAAAATTAAGGAATTCAAACCGAATAATTCGTGTAGTTTTGAAAGTTGGTATAGTTATTCCTAAAGGGGGAGGGGGGGAAAAGTCTCTTTTTCAAGGTTTTTGCTTGTGACTCGAAAAGTATTTATAATATCTCTTTAGTGAGTTCTACATTAATTATCTACATTAAATTTTCTATAAATTTCGTCCAAACATTTTTACTCGGTTGTACGAATTATCGAGTTATTGGAGCCATATTTTTTAGATAAAATGAGAATATAACCGTGTAAAAACATGTTTTTACACGGTTATATCCTCATTTTATCTAAAAATATGGCTCCTATAACTCGGTAATCTCTTTCCTAATTTGTTTTGTTGGCAGAACACAAATTAAGTCGAAACATTTATTTTTATATGATTTTAAAAAGAATCGAAGAAAGACCGAATCAGCGGTAATGTCTGCGAAATTTTGATACGTACTTGATAAAAATATTTTTACATTCGTTCGGAATCCTTGAGATTCTTCCGGGAATTTAGGTGGTGTCAGGCCTATCCCACTCGCGCCTGTAGGTATCGAACTGTAAGTACCCGCCTAGGGGGGCACTTCAGTAGGGTATCACAGGCGAGCGGAGACGCGCGCGCACGAGTTTTTAGTTAGTTGATCGTTGCATGCCTACCTGCGTACTTATTCATTCGCTGACATCACAGAATTGATAAATTAATACGTATAATTAATAAAGGTGTATCATTGAAATAAAAACACATAAATTAATAAGCTTTGGTATTAATTATTACTAATAGTAAGTATCGTAGGTTGGTGTCGCGTCTTTGCTATTATATTTCGTGATGCGTACTATTCGAAACCTCATTTGTTTACAAAAATAACTAAGTTATACAAACACTTTAAGTAGGTAATGTAAGACCGGTTTCAATAATTAAGATACGGTACCTATCGAATCTAAGTACGCGTAACTAGTTACACTCGAATTTATGATAATTAAATCTATATAGTACTAAGACATAATATCTTAAATTATTTCGAGTTAAATAAAATGTAGTTAATTAAATATAAAGATTATAATATTATTTTTAAAAACAGACAACCCTGATTTCTTCAGAAAAGGTACGAGTTATGCGACAGAAAGAGAGCGGAGATGTAGGCAAATATAATTGTAGGAACCTAGCACTGCGCGGTCGGAATTTGAACTTTATAGTATGGTGGCATGAGTCGTTAATTCTTTAAACGGGTTTCGCCAGTGGGAATTCTGTTGGTACAACTAATATATTATATTCTGTGGTGGTGTGTGAACACGCGGGCGTTCTCTAAACGTTGAAAGAAAAATTTATCTTTCAGCTGCAACACGGTGAAATATTTTTGTATTTTACCACACATTTGGTTATTTGACGATACGTTTGTTATTTTAGAGATAAAAAACTTTATCGGCGTTATCACAAAACTAAGTACCGAAAGCTCACACAAAGAGCATCTTTTAGGAATATTTGAAGATTATACTTGAGACAGGCCGACGTGCCGCTTTCATCCCGCAAACAAAATTACTTAAAGGATTTTATTATTTTCCAGTCTCCACTGATATTATAGTTTTCTACGTGCAAACATATCAAAGGTATTTCCATAAAGAGGGACACAAAGGTCCGCCCTAAGTTGATCCTTTTATCCAATTTAAACATTTTTCCGAATGAAAATGCAAAATAGTGAAAGTGAGGTCTTCAAACGGAAGGCGCTTGTAGCGATTTCGAGTGATTCCTTTAAGCGTCAACTCGACGCCTAACGAGACCGCAGCCGGATGTTGGTATCTCGCGAGATCCAGGTCAGCCATGAATGCCATGATTAGTCCTAGGTTTAGCTCGGTTCAGTGTTAACCCTCCAAAGTAATGTGGTCGGTTTAATTTGAATAGCGCCAGACGCGATTCGAATCGACTTCGATATTCGGGTCAAGACACACGGAAACTGTAATGTTTGTTTAATTCCATTATACGCCGGGATTAGGGTTTATCTGTTTGCTTTTACGATGTTCTGTGATAAAGAGCGATAGTTAACCTTCTGGGCTTTGGCGTAATATTTACATATTCTAAAATATAAACTGAAATGTGTAATACGAATCATGCAAAAACTTTATTTTGCGACTGCCGCGCGTGCCGCGTGGAGAGCTTGGGCCTTGGTAGGTACCTACTCAAGTTAGTTGACTCTTTTGATATCCACTACGCTTCAAGACAAGTTCTTCAAATTTTATATTAGTTCTATCACGATTCCCAAAGTAGGTACTAACTTGCTGCTAACTTTTGTTTAAAAAGTGGAATGTAGGTCATTGTTGATTACCGCTCGCGATGTAGCTCGAGACTAGAGACCAGGGCCGGATCTACCATAATATAATTCTATGGGAATTAGCACAGGACAGGTGAATTCAAGTGCTCCAAACAAATCAAACTAAGCGAAATGGTCAATTATTTTGTTAAATTAAACAGATCGTGTGGTTTGGAGCCCTGAGAAACCTTCGATAAATCAAACCCATTTAACTCAAATCCACGTATAGGTGTTGGTACTTCGAACTGGCAGTTAATATGTTACAACCCTTATGAGTAGTAGGAGCCTAGGGTCACCTGAACTCTCGGTCCGGCCCTGCTCGAGTAGCGTCTCGGAGGAACTCACAGCTCGCACGGCGGCGTTCGGGAACTTTTCGTCGCGCGTCGATATCGAGGCGAATTTTATTTCGTTTCGCTCGTCGACGGGAATAATGTAATTTAATTTCGGCTTAATTCGTACGTCTCGAGTTACTGCTTCTCCCCATTGAGTTTCTGTCTCAAATTCTAATGTGATGTGTGAAAATTTTCGATGTATATTGATGTCATACTTTATTTTGGAGATTTTTATTTTTCGTCCAAAGTGACTGCCTCCAACCCCATAGTAGGTGTACTTGTTAATTATTGTAAGTAGAGCTCGTAATAAGATTATAGATAGCTTGGGTACTTACTCTCAAGGTAAGCCCGTCCATAAAGCGGACTTTTTAGGCTTTTATTGTTAACTTAAATTGTTACACAAAAGTATAAAATATCAAATATGAGCTTATTAGGCATGAAGTGGTGGCAGACGCCAGTGCCCTTCAACGTTAAGTGTATTTCGTATTCCTTTACCGGGGAAGCATTACGTATTCATTCATTAATAAACACCAAAAATTTGCGAAGGGGAAATGAGTTGGGAGAAACTGTAACCTCTAACAGCCTTCCTCACTTTGACTCCGACTCGGCTGCCGACGGCTAAAAGGTTTGAGAATGAAGTTAATAGCTCATTACAACTTCTGCGAGTTTATTTTTGTATCTTATTTATCGAGGGCTCTCTCGAAGGTTCTACAGTCTACACCTTCGACCCGCGAATAACAAATTCTACTCCAAAAAATTCACGCGTACTCCTACGGGCAGCCTCAGTTTCAAGTTTTCACTTTTTTATTGTGATATTCCCGATGGATCGAACTTTTCTGAATGTACGTCGTAAGCAAGTTACGAATTAACATCCAAGGCTAAGGTTTATAAACTTACCTCAGTAAAACAAGGAACTCTATCTCGATTCTGATATTTTATTCCAACAGCAGATCCGATCCAGTCCGAATCCTTTCAAATAGCAAAATAGGACAAACAAAAATTAATAGTGTAATTGCCGAACTCGTTGCTTAAATTTAATTGAATAAATAGATTATCATAAAATGTCAAAATCTTCATTAAAATTGGTAGTAACTAATATATATTATATATTCTGTAATTAATCATAATGAAACCTTTGAATACGGCCATACGTTAAATATGACAATCAGGGTGGGTACTGTTTGTGCCAAAAAAAGCTCAACAAAACATTTATACAGTTCTCCCCGAACAATTCCGGTGACGTGATGATGGGAGCGCAGATAAGGACAATACATCAGCGCACCTCAAAGCTTATTTATAGCTGGCTCCGTACAGCGTCCTCTCGTTTACATACATGAATTAAGTATTTCACCCAAACCAGAAACAAAATAAAATGTAGCAAATTTTTTCCGTGAGTGAAGTCGTGATGAATAGAAATAATATTAAATTCGAGAAATAATACTAGATCGCCCGCAACTCCGTTGCGCCGAAATTCGCAGGTATTACGTACATTGTACAGCGACAAAAACTATCCTATATTGGAGGCCCAATCCCCTACCCTATTCCCTTCCCTACCCTCCCCTATTCTCTTCCCATCCCTACCCTCCCCTATTACCCTATTCCCTCTTAAAAGGCCGCTCTTCTGATGCTGCGATGGGCGACGGAAGTTGCTTTCTATCAGGTGACCCGTTTGCACGTTTCCCCCCCCTTTATTTCATTAAAAAAAAAACCTTCCCCGGGACATCAAAGT
This sequence comes from Lysandra bellargus, assembly GCA_905333045.1. Lineage (NCBI taxonomy): Eukaryota > Metazoa > Arthropoda > Insecta > Lepidoptera > Lycaenidae > Lysandra > Lysandra bellargus. Next base: position 2,756,077 of record HG995340.1, on the reverse strand, counting down.
ACCTCATCGAATTTAATCGAAATCGGTTCAGCGATTTAAGCGTGAAGAGGTAACAGACAGACAGACCAACAGAAAGACACCGACCCGCCCCGGCGTTGCACGAGTATAAAAGCAGCGGCGAGGCTTTCAGTGTCATATGATTTTAAACTTTATCTTTATTATTGTAATACATAGTATCGCTTGTGAAGTCTACGGCCGCCCGTGGCCGCGATTGGTAAGTGTGACAGCTGCGCACTCTAGCATGTTATTTGTATTATCGAAGCCACAGAACAAAAAAAAAACAGTAGAAATGGTAAGTAGGCGGGGCACGCGTGTCACTAGTTAGCGTTGTAACGCTTACTCGCTAAGTACTTACGCAAACTCGACATCAGTCGAGTCATTGGTTTGTACGCGGTAACACGTGTAGTCGGTTATAAAAATTCAAACCAAAAACAATCTTATTACCTGAGAAATAAAGCATAATTTTGAAGTAAACATTTGATGAAAATTTTACGCTCTTATAATACTGACATCTAGCGTGAAGTAACTAAACTTTTTAATAAATGCACAATATGTAGAAAAATCAAACCAAAAACAATCTTATTACCTGAGGAATAAAGCATAATTTTGAAGTAAACATATTTGGTTTGCCTTTATAATAATGACATCTAGCGTGAAGTAACTAAAGTTTTTGGTAAATGCACAATATGTAGAAAAATTCAAACCAAAAACAATCTTATCATCTGAGAAATAAAGCATAGTTTTGAAGTATAAACATTTGATGAAAATTGTTTGCCCTAATACTGACATCTAGTGTGAAGTAGCTAAACTTTTTAGTAAATGCACAATAATCTGATGCTCGAATACGAAATGTCTTAAGTGTCTGTTTTATGTATTGCATAGCAAACTCTATTATAGAGCAACGAAGGTGTGTTTTTGTTTTCAGTTTAAATAAATTTAGGCTTATTTGGGTTTAGAATTACGCGTCCAATCAAAACATTTGTTTGTTAGCAGTGCAACGGTCTATTCTCTGTTTGTTTGTGTGAGTTTGGCGACAGTGGTTCTGGTAAACAAATCGTGGTATGTCATTTCTTCTGTTTTTTTGTTCTGTGATCGAAGCAACTTACTTCTCAGAAGTAATGTCAAATGTGTGCCTTACGCTCTGGAGATAAGGTTGAATATTTTGTTGTATGTTTAATTTTGGTGACATTGGTGACCCTGACGTGGTAATGATGATGATGATGACGATGATGATGAATGTAATTTGTATAGTAGCATTTGCTTTCAGTTCTTAAAACAGCGCCTAAACCCCCAAACTTATATCTATAAGGAATCTGGAGTTCTCTTAGTATCTTCGGAACCATAGTATACCTTGGTGCAGAATCTTGCATATGCTTAGGATGCTTCTCATAAAACCAAAATCACCATATGTTTCCATATAAATTTCGAGGAGTTCCCTCGATTACTCATGGATCCCATCATTAGGTCACCACTTTTGTGAACATGGTACCAAATTGGAGTGAAACGTAATACAACAAAACAAAAATTTGGAAAATCGGTTCACAAACGGCGGAGTAATCGTTGAACATACAAAAATAAAAAAAAATATCCACAGCCGAACATATAACCTCCTCGTTTTTTGGAAGTCGGTTAAAAATAGGGTTGTCGCCAAACCTAAAGGCATTACCGGAGGCCCAATACCCTACCCTTTTCCCTTCCCTACCCTCCCCTATTTCCTACCCTACCCTACCCTCCCCTATTCCCTTCCCTACCTATTACCCTATTCCCTCTTGAAAGGCCGGCAACGCACCTACAGCTCTTCTGATGCTGCGAGTGTCCATGGGCGACGGAAGTTGCTTTTCATCAGGTGACCCGTTAGCTCGTTTGCCCCCTTATTTAATAAAAAAACACGTACCGAGTAGAGCGGTGAGAACTGTCTCACCGCTCTACCCGGTACTCGGTATGTTTATTATAGATGTGCTCGGCCGAGAGCACTGTTTTACCACCTTAGGCCTTAATAGCCGGAAATATTATGCATGAAAGCCGGACAACTTGCTAATGAGGACTCAGTTCATCTCAACACTCAGTGCATCAATAAATTCGGTGTTTTCTGTTTAATAAGACGTAAAATTGCCGTCGGACTTGCAATCAAAAACCTTGTCTCCGTCCGCGTTTATCCGGACGCCTGGCCACCCTACTCAAGAACATTCTCGCCTTGCCCGTTTATTTAAATTTCGAACTCGTTCCCGCTCGTGTGTATCCTACTTTAAAACACATTAATAATTATTCGTATCGTCGAAACACTTTTTGTCATTACACCCCGTGCATTAATGTCTTACGTCTCTCAGCGAAACATCCAATCCAATTTAGCATTCCAAACGTGATTACACTGAGCGCATACGGATTTAATGCAACTGCCAACTGTTACCCTGTCACTTGAGCCCGCTTCACAGCGCACGATATGTCGCAAGATGCGTCGTAAACAATGCGACATTATTGTTTCACAGAATAAAATATCTTGTAGAGATTTTATTGAACAAGGATCGTATGCATTTGTTACTCACAGCATTTATTGAAATACTAGATGACGCCCGCAACTCCGTTGCGCCAAAATTCATTTATCGCGCGGGAACCGTACATTTTTCCGGGATAAAAAGTATCCCATGTCCTTTCCCGGGACTCAAAGTATCCCCATACCAAATTTCAGAAAAATCGGTTCAGCGGCTTAGGGGTGAAGAGGTAACAGACAGACAGACAGACAGACGGACAGACAGACAAACACACTTTCGCATTAATAATTAGGGGTGGGCCGAAATTCGTTTTACATTCGGTTTAACCGAACTTCGGCAGCTTGAACCGAACTTCGTCATTCGGCCGAATTTCGGTTAAAATGCCGAACATTCGGCACTAAAATATATACTAGCACTATCATAATAGAAATTAATGAAAAAACATATCTGTAGTAACAGTGAAATAAAATAAGTCTGATACAAGAACTATACTCATTCATAGTCATTTACTTATTTGAATTAGAAAAAGTAATCATACGTGAACGTGATAAACAAAAAACATAAATTGGTCTTTTTAAAGACCAGTCTCAAAAATATTTGGTTACATAAACAAACAAAACACAAAATTAAACCGCTCTTCTTACTAACCAAACAAGTGGAAGCGCGGAGTGCGGGCGGGGCACATCTAGCAATATTTGCAGCAAGTGCGTAAACAAGTCACAACACGAAAAAGCGCGGCGAAATTGAATCGAAGTTCGGCCTAGATCACTATTAATAATATTATAGTATAATAGTATAAGTATATAGTATGGAAGTATGGATCTCGTAGAGCTCTTCTAGGCGAAGCGTTCTTAAATTTAAAGCCATTTATAAAATGCTGGTGATGATAATCAAATGGCATTTGAATGTGGCGGTACAGAAAATCTCACGAGATAACAAACAAAACGACCCAAAGTTGTATACGTTAATAGGGAAACTTGTTGGAGTTTCGACTGGGATTTGCATACAAATTATTGCTAGCTAGCTCGCTGCATTCTACCCTCTACGGTCTACAGACTACGTGTTTCGGTCCCGCGTGGGCGGATCGCTAACCATGTCAAGACGAATTATCTCGAATATCCATTCTGTTTTACTTTACAACAACACAATGAAATTTTAAAGCGCATAATGTTTAAGGGTCCGTATACGAAATTTACCGATTTCGCTGATTTTACAGACGTGATTTAACAGTTAAAATACAGTATTTATATAAGTTTTAATGCACAACATATAAGATCATTTCAATAATAATCTAGTGTTGGAGCTAGATTTTTTATTTTTTTAAGTATTTTTAAATAATCCAACTCAAACCCGCGACAGTTTTGTGATTTTTGGTGTAAAAGCTTTAGAATATCACCTGTTTATGGATTGTATTGATGTCTTAACGGTATGAAAAAAATACAATGTACTGTTGAGAAAGTCGTCTATAAAATGTTGGAATTACTTTTTACCACTTTAATATGAAATAGTTGAGTAAAAAAATACGTAACTCGGCAAAATTTTAGAGAAAATGGGCAAAGAATTGCTGTTAATTTCGGCAACTTGGAGCTGTAATTCATAAAAAGAAAACGACAGAAATAATCTATAGATAAAATTCTATCCAATTCGAGAAAAAAGAAAACAAAAAAAAAAACAAATTGTGCCAAAAAACACCATTCAAAACAACCTAAATCTCACATTATATTTCTCGCCGCAAGTTCGAGTCGGCTTTCCGCGCTCAAATATATTTTAAATCTAATAATTAATATATATTTTTTTAATCTAATAAGGGGAAAAACCTAATAATATTTCTGTAGCGAACCTTTGCAATTTCGGCAAAATCGGCAAAATTTCGTATACGGACTCTTAAGTAGTAACACAAGCAGTTTAGTGAGGATATCTACGAATTTATTTCAATAACGTTGTATAGGACGGTCTAAAGACGGCTGTAGAGACGGTCTACAGTTCTTTGGTACGAACTTACTTCTTATTTCTCATAATAATATTATTTTAATTAAGTACAATAATTCTATTCGTAGGTATATTATACAGCGAAATATTCAAACGTACTATATATTTTTATTCTATTTTATCCTCGTGCTCATGATTAAATACATTGTAATTTATAAGTCGTAAGGTTTACGACACGGGATTTCGCGTTATTCGCTTTCGTACAACAAACGTAGAACGCTCTCGTTTCGATATATCATCAAAGTTTAAATTAGAGCTCGCAGACGGCTTTTACTGTTGATGCCCCAATCTCTCGTGTAATTGCTCAATGTTATGACGAGTAAGCGCCATACAAGCTTTGTACGTGACGACTGACGTCACAATGTAATTTATGGTAAAAAGTTTAAAGAAAATGTAGAGGCTGGAATCTGAATGTTTTTTTTTTTTATTAAATAAGGGGGCAAACGAGCAAACGGGTCACCTGATGGTAAGCAACTACCGTCGCCCATGGACACTCGCAAAATCAGAAGAGCTGCAGGTGCGTTGCCGGCCTTTTAAGAGGGAATACGCTCTTTTCTTGAAGGTTTGCAAGGTCGTATAGGTCCGGAAATACTGCTGGTGACAGTTCGTTCCAGAGTTTTACAGTGCGCGGCAGAAAGTTACGCGAAAAACGCACTGTGGAAGGATGGATGTATGTGCGTCCGCCCGAACGCGCGGTTTGGCGGCTACACCGCGAGATGGCACGCTGCACTGTCATTTACATACATAATATTTGCATCATGACATCTCGCGGCGTAGCTGCCAAACCGCGCGTTCGCGCAGCATATAAATCCAGCCTAAAGAAAATGAACGTACTTAGTCGAATCGACTGTTTCGACAGCAAAGCTCGATAGCAAAATGTATGTATTTTGCTATCGAGCATTTAAGTAATGGCATGTCGCATCGCTAGGTGACAAGGCACTTGCGATTACTTTTTTGACATCCTACTACGCTGTCGAACGTGTATCGAATATTTTATTATGAACCTTGGTTACATAGTCTAAGCCCTAATTTAATATACACGAACAAAGCGACACTCTTCTCATAAGTTATAAAGAATCATTTTCTGATGCAGTGTTTTGTGCTATTACATTAGGTTTTTATAAGCGGATCTGCTTTGAGCGTTGGCCATGGAACTCGACAGTGGTCAGTCGGAATGAGCAGCATGCGATAACATATTACGTGGTAATTGGTACGTTAGTACTGCGGCGCAGTGGCGGATTTACCAATAGGCTGAGTAGGCTGGAGCCTAGGGCAGCAGATTTAGAGGGGCGGCAATTTTTGCCCAATTTTTTTTATCTCACAGAAAAAAATACGCGTTGAAAAAACGAAACGAATAGGTACGACTTTAGTAAGCTTTTTGTTCCCGGACTTTTATTTTTTTTGCCTAAATGTAAAACTCTTTTGATTTCAAAATTGTTCGTATTGTTTTTAACTGTAAGTGCAATCCATACTTTCATACTTGTGAAAGTGTGTCTGTCTATCTGTTACCTCTTCACGCCCAAACCGCTAAACCGATTTTGCTGAAATTTGGCATAGTATACTTTGAGTCCCGGGAAAAGACATAGGATACTTTTCATCCCGAAAAAATGTACGGTTCCCGCGCGATAAACAAATTTTGGCGCAACGGAGTTGCGGGCGTCATCTAGTAAAAAATATTGAACAAAAACAACGTTTACACATACACATTATTTGTGTTGTGTGTTCATGAACACAGCTTACAGTTTACACAAAATGAAACCTTATGATTAGTACTAGCTGTTGCCCGCGACTTCGTCCGCGTTAGCATAGTAGATCACATCCCAAGTATTATTTAATGTACAAAAATATTCAATGTACAGAATTGACTAACACTGAAAGAATTTTTCAAAACGGACCAGTAGTTTCTGAGATTAGCGCGTTCAAATAAGCCCTTTCACATAATTTCCCCCGTTTTTTCACACTTTCCTCTATTTCTTCGCTCTTATAAGTCTTAGCGTAATAAAATATAGCCTAAAGCGTTCCTTGATAAATGGGCTATCTAACACTGAAAGAATTTTTCAAATCGGATCATTAGTTTCTGAGATTAGCGCGTTCAAACTATTACTAAATAAGCATTTCATATAATTTTACCCGTTTTTTCCACATTTTCCTCTATTTCTTCGCTCCTATTAGGCTTACGTGATAAAATATAGCCTATAGCCTTCCTCGATAAATAGGCTATCTAACACTGAAAGAATTTTTCGAATCGGACCAGTAGTTCCTGAGATTAGCGCGTTCAAACAAACAAACTAACAAACTCTTCCGCTTTATAATATTAGTATAGATATAGATATGCTGCTGTTTTTTATATGTACTCGTCACTACATAGTAGGTTGCAAAAATAATCAAGTAACTTACAGAACTATCACCTAGTTCACAATCATACTAACAACGGAAAAAGGCCGACGTAATGAGGATGATAGAACACAAATCATAAAGTTGCAATTTCAGAATAAATGCAATTATGTAATACTATCTGTGCCCCGCGGTGTTACCCGAAAGACTACGAAAAGTACCAATAATAGGGTCAAACGAGATGATACATGCTTTTATAATGGTTTATGGTAGTGATGATGATGATGAATGTAATTTGCATAATATTATGCTTTCCGTTCTTAAAACAACATCGAAACTTCCAAACTTCCAATCTATAAAGAGTCAGGAGTACCTTCCGAACCATGGTATACCTTCGTGCAAAATCTTACTTGTTAGTAGCATTGCTTAGAATACCTACTGCTCACGAAACCGAAGTCACCACATGTTTCCACATACATTTTGAAGAGTTCCCTCCATTACTCATAGATCCCTTCATCAGGTCACCACTTTTATGAATATGGTACCAAATTGGCATGATAACCTATACACAAAAAGAAAAATTTAAAAAATCGGTTCACAAACGGCGGAGTAAGCGTTGAACACAAAAAAACGAACATAACACCTCCCCCACTTTGAAAGTCGGTTAAAATTGTAGCCTATGTATTATTCTGATGTATAAGCTATATTATTGTAAAATTTCATTAAAATCTGTTCAGTATTTTGTTCGTGAAAGAGTAACAAGCATCCATACAAATATTATATTATAGCCATACATACATCCAAACTTTCACGTATGGAATCTCAAAGGTCAGTAGGTGCGGCAAAAATTGAAAAGCCTACTGGCGGCAAATTTGTAAATCCGCCACTGCTGCGGCGCTCTGTGTATTTTTATCAGGTTTGTTTATTGTTATCTGGGTATCGCGTGCGAGGACACCTGCGGTCGTTAGTGTTAACGTACGGCGGCTACCTTCGCTCCGTGCACTGGCCCTGGATACACAATATAAATGTGTATAGTAATCTTTATTCTAGTAACTGAACCTTTCAAGAGGGCTCACATACAATATAGTCTTTCGGTTTAAGTAGCAAAACAATGCAGCAGTGTATTGTAGCAGATGTAGTCTGCAAAGCCGTGCGCCGGAAATCGTTTATATCGAGATAAATCGTACATTTTTTCAAATTTCTGGGATATAACTATACTATTTCTTTTCTTGGGACCCAAAGTACCTATCTTCATACAAAATTTTGTCTGTACTAGTTTAGCGTGAAGAGGTACCAGACAGACTGCAGGCAAACACTCTTTCGCGTTTTTAATATTAGTAAGTAACTATTTGACCGAGCTTAGCTCGGTATTCGATAAAACACGAATAAAATGACATTTTCAAAAAATTATCCCTAGCCAGATTGATTTATCGCCCCCGAAACCCCCTATATACTAAATTTCAGGAAAATCCTTGGAGCCGATTCCGAGATTCTATATATATATACAAGAATTGCTATTTAAAGATATAAGATACAGTATGGTATAGAGCCGAGCATCTTCATAGTTTATATACTATAACAGTACTCAAACACGTTCACGACCGTGATTTCAAAGATAAAATAGTTGTCTACTGTGCGATATTTATACTGTGGTACTACGTTCTCTAGTGTTAAATGAAATAGTTACCACTGCATTTGGTCTTTTTGTAGTGTTGAGTGTACCTACAAAGTTTCTAAAAGAAAACAGGTGTTGTCTGTTGCAACTTGCAAATAAGAAGCAAGGACTAAGGACGCCCAATTCCCGTATTTAGCTTAGACTTTGAAATGACTTCTTTTTTATCGTAAAATTTCTAGTGTGAAAAACGACATCACAGAAATGAACTAGAACCTTAATAGTTAAAATTGAAATAAGTGAGTTTAATGAACCTTGATAGGGGTTTACGCCGGTGTTAAATACTGGTAAAGCATTGTGCTTTATTAGTCCCAAATCCCAATATAGTCCGTATACTTTGCCTTAACCAGTTCAGGTGGATTTAATAGAAAACACGTTCCGCTAATATATCAGCTAATAGCCTGCCCGTGCCCCTTTTGATGGGCTTCCTCAGTAATTATGATCCCGGGTCTCGCCCGCGGGTGTTGTGTTGCATGTTAATTAAATGCCGACAATATTCGCTAGACGTGTCCTCATATTATGTTTACATCATAATGTTTTAAGGCGCGGCGTTGAGATATAATCCTGAAGGGATTGCCATTCCAGATAAACCCAGGTTTCAAGTATTTTTGCCCGTATTCCTTTGTCCTATTAGCAATTGAACGGACCCAAAAGGCTTTCAATGAAGAAAACATAATATATTTTAAACTTTGAAACTACCAGCAGTTAAAAGACTTGATTATGAAACTACCAGAACTTTGTGTGGTTATTTTGCAATTTTACAGAAGGTTAATTTGTAAGCGTCATTAAGTAGTAGTGGTACTGGCAATTTTGTCGAAAGTTTAAGTTTAAGATATCCAAAATTGTATAGGACATGACTCATCGCTGTAAGTGGCGCTTGCTTATGATCTATGTCAAAACCCCATAAAATTCTGATTTCTGAAAATGATCAAATGCAACTTGATTTTAAGGGCCTGCTCCCTCTGCGACTAATATTTCTTCACGTGATGTCTGTAACACTTATTGCTCGCGTTTCCTCACATCCGCTTTCGACAGTCGGCGCGTACCTACGGCGTGCCGCGTACGTGTAATTACTACGCGATGTGTACTCCAATCTATTTTTGGCAGCCCTGTGCTTCTGTTTCGCAATGAGACTGTCTGTCAGTCAAGTGTAGTAGGTATTCCGTACTAGTCTGTTGCCAATTGCCACTTGCGCACTCATGCCCGGATGCTGAGGGTTTTTTGACAGGAGTTAAGTTGTTGATTTGTGAAAGTTTTGATGTTAGTCAATCAAAATTTTTAGCTCGGATATTTAATTTCATGGAAAAATAAGTTCATGGAAATCGTTGAAAGATTTCCATGAACTTATTTTTCCGTTACAATTATTACATTTTATAAATTCTAAATCATTTCAAAAGATATATAGAACTTTATTATTAAATGTTCCTTTGTTATTCTGCAGTAGCGTAAGGATATAAAGAAGTAGGCCACACGCTTTCTGACAAAGAGTAATCCCAATTTACGGCGTATAATGCGTTATTGGCTATAAACAAATCGTAAAAGTCAAATTGACCGATACACAATTACATACAAACTTCATGAATTTTACGATTGGGATTTATTATCTGAAAACATTCTGAACAAAGAATCATCGATTTGGCTCTAAAATTATACAAAATGAGCACTTATTTTGTGTTCAGTACATATATATATATATATATATATATATATATATATATATATAATATGTAAAATAAGCAGTTTAGCAATTGTTCGTTTTTTATGGCCCGCGTTCTGCGTCCCGTCCCAAAAAAGGGTATTTGCTTGTAAATACATAAAATAAATTAAATTAATATCGACATTCGAAGATCCAATTCACGATAATATACTTTTTAGTCTGTCAAGAACTTTGTCTCTTTTAATTTATTAAAATTATGGGGGATAAATCTAGGAAAAATAATATAATATAAGGATTATAATTATTATGAGCGAATTTTTGCTGCAGTCGGATCTCTACCACTTATTTAAGTATTAACTCTCATTCGTAGGCACTCCGACATAATCCTAGCAGGATCCCGTCAAAATATTGCCGCTCTGCGTCGAACGTCACGCGGAGCCGGTTTTATATATTTTATGCCTTTTATGCCTCCCCGGGCGATACATTTTTACGTCCCCGGATACTTCATAACGAGCTATGCGCCTCCCCCGACATTGTCTCCCGAGTCCCGGCTTAGTCGGCCCCTCTTTATGTCGCAATGATTCCCCTGCTTTTTATTGCTTAGCCACACGGGGGATGCATGTTTTGCTGTTCAGCCGCAACCGATGGTAACATATATATATATATATATATATATAATATATATATATATAATTGGGCCAATGTAAAGAGGTATACAGTCATCATTGTCATAGCGCTTAATGGGGACAGATAGGACACGGGTCTGTGCCCTCTGGGTGTCAATTGGCCATTGCCCCTACTTTTGGTGTTACATTGCGTCATGCGAGCCCACAATTGATACATTAAAAATCGCCTTGGGTATCATTATGTTTGCTGTCGTAGTTTTGAATACAAGTTATGATAATTCATTATAATAAATGTCAACAGTAATTCCAGTAAATCAAAGGGGTGACCACGAGTTCTACGATATCGTAACGTAATCGAACACCAATTATTATCAAATGCACGGGGAGCTGCAAAAAAGTTTTGACAGATTTTGACATTTAATCTCACTTCACAAACTACCCCACGGCTTACGGTAATTTTTTAACCGACTTCAAAAAAAAGGAGGTTATCAATTCGACGCGTATGTATGTAATATTTCCAGAGCTGCCCAATTTTCGTATATGTAACTCTATATCAGCGTCTGAACAAATGTGCCAAATATCAAAAGTGTATGTATGTATGTATGTATGTTTTTATGTTTGTGTTCGAATATATTTGGAATTACTATTCCGATTTCAGTAATTCTTTTTTTGTTGTAATAGGTATTGTTCAACTTAGGGAATACTGCATACTACTTGCAATCAAAATCGGTTCAGTAGTATTGGAGAATTTGGAGATAGAGTTTTGATTCTCAATTACGTACAATTTTGAAGTCGGTTTTATCTTTTTAAAATACAGATATTGCTAGATTTAAACAAAATATTGAGATCATAAAACAGAAGTAAGTTCCCAACCGGTAAAATCTATCAATTCCGATTTTCGAACCAATTAGCAGAATAATAAAGAAATAATGTGCAGAACGTTTAATAGGATTTGTCTCTGTAATAAGAAAATAGTGAAAACATCCTATTTTAAATGGCTTTTAAGTAGGATGCTCTCTACTATGATGGTAATTAATTAGAAATTCACTCAGTCCTCCACAAGGGGTAAGTGAACTACAAAGGCTTGTTTTATCATAACAAGCAGCTCACATATTAACCCCATCATATAGCTCTATAAACCCCAACTGCTTGGTTTCTTATACCCCTCTCAGATTGTTTTTATTCACCGATGCATGTCACTTCATAATGTACTAGACGTACCTCGCGGCTTCGCCCGCGTGAGTTAAATATTTCACAGACAAATTAGTCCACAAAAAATAGCCAGTGATCCTTCACGTGAGCTTCTAGAGCTGTGCACTGGACAGAGTGATCGAGGGTTTAGATCCCGCGTTGGACAACGAAGATATTGATTGATTTGAAGTTTATAATTTGGACAATGCATTCTGATCATCAGAAAGATGACTCTTATTACTCCAGACTCCTGTAATAACGGAGTAAAACGCAAATAAATCCATTATTTCAACAGAGTGCGGAGTGCCCTTTGTTAGCGGTGAGCGATCGTTATGCCAATACATACATTTGGGCATACATCGCGGTTGTTTACGCCTTCACATAAAATACGTATATTATGCACATACATAATTAATACGGAGTATCCGATCGCCTATTTGCCGCCGGTCTGTGCTGTGATATACGGCTAGGTAGAGTTTGTAAACAGGAATTTAGCAATGATTTTTTACCTACTCCCTTGTTAAGTGTAAGGATTGTAGGAGTTTTTTGAAGTTAGACAATATGGCCACGTAACGTACGACGTCCTCCATAATTAGTACAAAATATCCGGTACTTTGGGCCCTCGACACGCATCCATCTACTTCTTCTAAATGCTTTTCTACACTATCTTTGCTTTTCTAACTTCAATAAGTTGGGAAGCGTTCTTAACGATGCTGTGATGGCACCTCCAACAATTTATCATACAAGTGGGTCAAAGGCACTGGTGTAGTTGCCAGCAGCGCTCGCAGACATAGTTCGGCACAAAGAGCTTATCGTATTACTCATGCCAAGCGCTCAGCAGGATGAGGCTAGTTAGCGCTTAAATGTTTGGCACAATGCTCATCTATGACTCATTAATGATAGCATTTTATGATGAATGAGTATGAAAGAGATTGTAATTTCCGCGTGCCGTTTTTAGAGTAATAAACGATATAAGCGTTTTTTGTAAGAGATAAATAAAACATACTGCAATGGTGTTACGCACACGTTATTCAAAGAATCGGTCAGAAAAAATAATATTATGAATTCCTAATCAATCGCAATTATCGGTCTTAAAAAAGTTTACTTAAATCTTTTAAGAGCCCGGGCTACCCTCGAAATTCTCATACATACGTAATACCAAAAAATAGAGTAAAACACTAAAAAATATATAAATAAATAGTAAATTTACTACAAAATATTTAAATACTAAAAAATATTTTTTAGTGTATAAATATTTTGTAGTAAATTTACTATTTATTTATATATTTTTTAGTGTTTTCTCTATTCTTTAGTGTTTAAACATTTAGTAGTAAATTTAGAAAAAAAAAATTTATACACAAAAAATTTTTTTTTGTGTTTATATATTTTGAAGTTTATTTTTGTACAGGAACCTAGGTAATTACTATTTTAAGCTGAAAAATAAATCAAACATGTTAAATATTTTCGTATGAGAAAATGATTTTGGTATTACGTATGTATGAGAATTTCGAGGGTAGCCCGGCCCCTTAAGATCTGAGTTTCTCAAACTTTTGGTTTTACGAAACTCTATTCACCAGAAAAAATCTAACCTCTCATAGGTTAGGCACAGAATATATATTAGTAGTACCAAGGTTAGGTTAGGTTTGTGTACCCCACTTTCAGAAACCGTACTTTCCGTACCGTTTCTTCTATATTATGAATATTTCTGGGACGAAAAAAACTTTCATTATCCGATATTCTATTCAACCGTCATCATGTCATCTTGGTCCGTACCAACTCCGTACGAAGTCATTGCAATATTTTCCAAAGTATTTTGAATTTTGATAGTTAAAATATTTCTTGGCAAAAATCTATTGTGCAGTCGTGATGAAAACTGCTTGTTTTTTCGCAATCTGTTGGAGGATAATGAAACAATAGAGTGGCCGCTGCATACACTCCGTCTCCATCCCCGGGAAAATATGGAGCCGAAGTATTTATTAGCGTAGCACGTCGTCGACATCCGATACTTTTCGATCTTATTACTATGGGAATATGGTCCAAAGTGCACGCGGTCTGTCAGTGACCGTGCATGCCATTGTACTCCAGATACGCTCAAGGCTATCACTAAATAACCAATAATCTTCGGTAAGTTTATGACCCTACCGTTAAAGAGATTTGGAAAAATATTTGCAGATTTGATAGAGTGAGCATTAAAGTTGATAAAATTATTTATAATAGCCAACCACAGATAATAGAAGTATAGCCAACGAACGACACATCCTCCATGAGATTAAATCTCAAATGTCTAGTTTCGGAAGTTTTTAACAGAAAAATCCATATTTTCAATAGCGTTAATGTATCTTAGTCTAAGAGACATTAACGCTAGTCTTAGTTACCTGTTTGATGTTGGCCAATCAAAAACGCTGACATGGGCATAAGCCATGATCTACCACATGTTGACATGGTGTGGACCCCAGTGGCGTGGGGTGAAAAAAAATAAAGGTAAAGCCGGACCAAAAAACGGCTAACTCGTGAATAAGCGAAATTTCAATTCTTGTAAAAAAAACGTGCAATAAATTACATACCTGTATTAAGTGTGTTAGTTTACCTTTTCCGTGGTGCTTTGCTTGCATTGTGTGCGTTGCATGCAGTGTTAGTGTTGTTAGTATTCACCACCTTCACCATACATGACATCACTGGTATTATATGAACAGTGCATGTCGAGTATGATAAAAGTGGCTTTAAAAAAGCCGTTTTAAGCACACGTCACTCACACTCACACACCAAAAATAAGTGAATCCTGACTTGCCAGTGTAGATGTTTGTTACTCAATCATGCAAAAACTGGATTTAGATGAAATTTTGCATGCATCCCATGTCAAACATGGAAAGGAACATAGGCTACCTGTCTGAAGTTCACGCAGACGAAATCGCGGGCAAAAGCTAGTAGCAAAGAAATATCAGCAGAAATACGTAAGTACCTAAATGTTTAATTTTGTTATTTGTCGTCTGTCGTCGTTATTTAATATCTTCTACAACCTGAAAAATTACCTAAGAATTATTATTTATATTCTAACATAATTCTACGGTTTTTCTTTACGAAATGTGCCAAAACATTATCATATAATAAGATGGGAGTCTATAACGCTATCGTACTTACTTAAATAAAATAATGTTTCTATATAATTGCCACGATTGTCTGAATTAACGTTTTCACTATGCCCGCGGAAAGATAACTCCTGTTTTCCAAGAAGAACAACAGTGTCTATTAAACGTTTCATTAAGTTTCGATTACGTTCCACTTTTCGATTATGGGATTCATAATTATTTCCGAGAAATGTTTCTATTCTACTATTTCCAAAATTGTGTAATAATATACAACTGCGTAAATGTTTTTCGGTTTGAGTATGTTTCCTAGCCGAATTGGTCAAATTATTGATGTCTGAGAAACCCGTTTTATTCCAAGCACTATTTGTATCGGAAAACAGCAAACATGGAAAACAAAATAACTTATTTAATTTGCAACTGCCCGCTATCCAATTATATTTATCATACACTGAACTGTGAAAATGTTTGAAAAACCCATCCTTACGCCTATAATCAATTTTCATATCGGGACGCGCCCGTCCTTGTTTAATGATATGTTTTTTATTTTCGAACGATTGTTTTGAGAACGAATTTAAGTCATTTAATAGGTAATCCGTAAGACAACAGTCAATTTGTACTAATGCTATCATTTCTCACCTTTACGATGTAACAAACAAAACACAACACAACACTTGGCAAGTAAAATTTCACTACTTTCGATTCTTTTAAACTATATAATATTACAATCAAGCTAGCCCACTAACTTAATAAACAAAATTTTGCATATTACAATAATAACAGTACAAAATGAGTGCAAATGAGCGCGTAAGTGAATTGAAATGACATCACGCGCCGGTCGGCCGATGATTAGCTCTGTTGTGATTGGACGAAATCTTTTAAAGCGAAACAT
The DNA here is from genome assembly GCA_905333045.1 of Lysandra bellargus. Taxonomy (NCBI): domain Eukaryota; kingdom Metazoa; phylum Arthropoda; class Insecta; order Lepidoptera; family Lycaenidae; genus Lysandra; species Lysandra bellargus. The sequence goes on along the minus strand of HG995340.1, from coordinate 2,740,144 downwards.
GCGAAACTAAACCTTAACACATGACAAATAAAGACTAGGTAGGCTATGTGGAATCGGCTTGCTGCTTGACAATATCGACGAGTCGTTTGCATGTGTAGTAATGTGTATGTGTGCGTGAATTTCATACATTAATTCAAATGTGCATTCCCGATGTTTTGAGCGAGTTACGTACGCGTTCTGAGTGCGATCGTAAAAACGGGTATGTGTGCGTTTGCGTGATTTTAAATACATGGCGAATTATTTTTATGAAATTGTAGGAAGCGGGGTAAGCTATAATTATTAATAATAAAAAATGTATATATTAAAATTGGCCAAGGTAAGCCGGTAGGAATCGTGTTCCATGGAGGCTTCGCCACTGGTGGACCCCATCCAGTGGTAAGTAAACAGTATAGTATACTTGACGAAGAGACGTATAAATTTCAGCACGCTTGCACTGGTATATATTATTATTCATCAGGACGATATTCTACATGGATTTGCTTCTACGTTAGCAATGTATATTGTTCAACCACTAACTGAGAAAAGCGACGAAGCTCTTAATATGTCTCTGTTTATGTGGTAGTGACTAGATGTAGACAATTCGTTTGGCACAAAATTGATGTGATTTTATGTGAAAGCTTATGAATTAATTATTTATTACCGTTTCGTTCGAAGTAACAGTGGAGAAGTCCACGCAGGGCTTTCTACTGTACAGATTGACTGATTTAATCAAAGACCTGGCTGTAGTTTAAGCTCTCAATTAAATAGATTAAAGGATATTTTTATCCCGAAAATGTAGGTAACTAATGAATTTCCGTGGGTATCTGCTAGTAATATTAACAGTAGGCTTGGAATGCCTTATTTACTGTAAATTGTAGAAACAAATAGACAAAGCAGTTTGTTATTCAAATTGCTTTCTGATATACGAAACTAAGGAGTTTCCTAGATGACCCTCGAGTATAATTGAGTACGAATTGTCGGTATAAATTATACACCCAGCCTAATAGGGCCTAAACTTGTCTCTGTACCGTGAAGAGACAATAGTATTCCAAGTAAAGGACCCACCGCTATAATGCCAATTTGAATTTGAAATGAGACAGTATTTGTATAAATACATTGCTTCTTAAGCTTTTTATTACGTTATTATGTAAATTTTGATGTAGCTAACGATATCGCATTTTTCTTTAGCTACCAGACGGATTCTTTTCGCGGAAACAGTCCTAAGAATCTTTGATCTCGATAGTAAAATTCTTTAACGTGAAAAATCGCGTGAATATTTGTATAATGTGTTATTTACAATAACTATTGCTGTATTGTATGTCGTTTATTTTTACGTATACTTACCCATAAGGTATTAAGGGCAAAAACTTGCCCTTCACTTTACATTCAAAACTTATCAAACTTTTTGCTCTACCTTAACTATAAGCTTATTGCACAAATTTATTGCGGTAATTCGTTTAAGGGTTAAAATATTCACAGGCAAGGCTCTAAAGTAGCTCTTGAGTCTTGACTCACCGTACAATAGTTTGAAGTTTGGCTCTAGCTGGTTACGTGGACAGAACTGACAACACTCTACATTACAGCCACTCGACTCCCCATTAGAATATCGTGGGTTATGTGTTCCATACAATAGATATAAAGGCCAACAACTTACCACATCAATATATAAAATTTTAAAAATTAGCCTTTTTAACAGATAACGTGGCATTCGACTGGTAAAAGACTTTTTAAAATCGGTTCTACAAACTTATTAACTTTAGATAGTTAAAATATTTACAGACAAGGCTCTAAAGTGACTCTTGATCGAACAATGATATGAAGTTTGGCTATAGGGCATAGGCTATAGCTGGTGGCGTGGACCGGGCTGACAGTACCACCCTCCAACAATTAACATTATCACCACTCGACTCCCCATTACAATGTCGTTGGTTACGTATTCCATACAATAAATATAAAGGCCAAAAACCTACCACATAAATGCATAAAATTTAAAAAATCAGCCTTTAAGAGATAACGTGGCTTTCGACTGGCAAAAGAATTTTTAAAATCGGTTCAGTGAATCCAGAGATTACCACCTACAATGTCACAAACTCATAGACTTTCAGGTAATATTTACAGACAAGCTTCTAAAGTGGCTCTTGATCGTACAATGGTTTGAAGTTTGGCCGTAGCTGGTGGCGTGGACCGGGCTGACAGTACCACCCTTCACACTCCAAATTACCGCCACTCAACTCCCCATTAATGTTTTTAATTATTCCATTACACCCTGTACACGACAATGTAATATTTATTGCGTGGTTATTAATTTGGATTTTAATATCGCCTGTTATTACCGAGTTATGAAAGGGTTTTAGAACGCGAATTTAAAAATGTAGAGTAAATTTTTTATAATTGAAGTATAGTTTTCACAGACTCATACTGGCTGCCAATAAGACTGGCAGCCAGCATTGGCTTAATATTTGCCTTGTGTGAACAGTTTTTCAAGCCAGGCCAACGCTGGCTGCTAACACTGGCGAGAATAGAGCGCCCGTCTATTTTTCTAGCCAGTAACCTCCGCCCGCGCCCCGCGTACCCCACAACACCCGCGCCAGTGTTGCGGATATGTCGCTGGCTTGCGAGAATACAGACGTAATTCAAAATTCGGTCAAATTGAGTTATGTATGCCAAACAATCAGAAATCTTTGATATTTTATCGTCAACAGAGACAGCAACCGTTAGAAAGAGACAGTGTCATTATTCATTTGAGACAAAACACTCGAAGCGTAATCACAAATAACGGCTCAACTCAGTTGCGCCTAAGTTGAGGTCCGTCAGGGTAGCATAGAGCGTAGCGGAGGAAGGAGGCACCGGTGGGTTTTAGTGGGTAACCCCGGGTGCTCCTCCTTACCGCAGCACCTGGGGAGTCCCACATACCCCGGCGACTACTCCCCCGGGTCGCCGGGGATGCGTAACGCATTTCCCACCAAAAAAAAAAAAAAAAAAAAAAAAGCATAGTCACTTTAGCAGAATCAAAAAAAATATATTACCTGAATTTGTAGCTAATTCGTTACTAATTAATTGCCAAAATCTCGATTTTGTTGCTCAAGCCGTTTACGAAATATCGTAAATTATGCTACCTTGATATCAAGATAGCAGGGTAAACATAGGTACTTTAGCAGAATTAAAAAAAATATAACCTGAATTTGTAGCTAATTAGTTGCTAATTAGTTGCCAAAATCTCGATTTTGTTGCTCAAGCGGTTTACGAAATATCGTAAATTATGCTACCTTGATATCAAGATAGCAGGGTAAACATAGGCACTTTAGCAGAATTAAAAAAAATATAACCTGAATTTGTAGCTAATTAGTTGCTAATTAGTTGCCAAAATCTCGATTTTGTTGCTCTAGCCGTTTACAAAATATCGTAAATTATGCTACTTTGATATCAAGGTAGCAGGGTAACTTATTTATTTGCATGTTTTGAGCTTAATTATGAGTGTAGATTTTGTTTCTAATTTGTTGCTGTATGTAAAGAGTATCGGAAATATATATTTTTTTTAATTTTCACGACCATGCTGCCTTCATACTGGTTTTGCGAGGAACCAAGGGTTGTCTGATTTTGTTGCTGACCAGAACAGTACTCGGGCACTGTTGTAGAACCAGCAACAAAACGACTGCTCCTAGGTAGACTATCGTAACATCAAAAACGCAACTTTACAGGAGGAGCGTTTGACGTTGCAAATTTGAACCACGACTTTATTTTTTAGCCGATTGTTATCAAATTTGGCATGAGCAACAACAATAGTAATAGGTATTAACTTATGCAATAAAATACTATATTATTAGCTTGGTTTAGCTGAAATTGTTGTTGCGATATTATTATTTGGAAAATCTATAACGAAAATTATTGCAACTAACACTTACCACAGTTTACGTTGAAATTTCTCCTTTTTAAAATATTGTAACGTTTACTTACTATACTATACGGGGGACTTCTTTAACGTTTTTTTATGGTATGTAAGACATATCATAGTTTACAGGGGAATTGCCTAATTCGAATTTATAGTATGTTTGAAAAAATAAATTATTTATAAATTATCTTTTCTGAAAAAAGTGTGAAATACCTTTAAAATTTGTTTAATAAATTTAATATTTAAAATTTAAATTTTTTCGAGGAACCAAGAGTTGTCTGATTTTGTTGCTGACCGGAACAGTACTCGGGCACTGTTGTAGAACCAGCAACAAAATAGATTGAACCGCCCAGGTGTTTTTTTTTTCTTCTTTGCTTATGCTATCTTGATACTGGTTTTGCGAGGAACTCTATTTTGTTCAATTTATTTTGTTGCTGGTTCTACAACAGTGCCCGAGTACTGTTCTGGTCAGCAACAAAATCAGACAACCCTTGGTTCCTCGCAAAAACAGTATCAAGGCAGCATGGTCGTGAAAATTAAAAAAAAAATTTATTTCCGATACTCTTTACATACAGCAACAAATTAGAAACAAAATCTACACGCATAATTAAGCTCAAAACATGCAAATAAATAAGTTACCCTGCTACCTTGATATCAAGGTAGCATAATTTACGATATTTCGTAAACGGCTTGAACAACAAAATCGGGATTTTGGCAACTAATTAGCAACTAATTAGTTACAAATTCAGGTTATACATTTTTTTAATTCTGCTAAAGTACCTATGTTTACCCTTTTTTTTTTTTTTTTTTTTCAAGACGGGAAATGCGCTTAAGCATGCCCGGCGGCACTGGGGAAGGACCACCGGGGTATGTGGGACTCGCTACGGCCGAGAAGATGGTAAGTTGGCCGCAGCTCTACCCACTAAAACCCGTCCGTGCCTTCTCCTCCGCTTTGTGCTGGGCCGCTGGACCCGTCTGAGACGAAAACTGCAGCGGCCCAGTCAGCGGCGTCTGCTTCCAGCGCAGCTCCTCCGCGCGACATTCTGCTGCCGCTTACTCCGGGAGAGCTGCCCAAGGCACTGGGCGCTCTGTAACCGGAAAGATTCGTGCAATGGGCGGCGGGTTCCCCATTCCGTCGCCCGAGTCCTATCTACGGCGGGAGCTGGCGTTCGTGTTCGGCGCGCCTGCGCCCTCCGCGCCGTCTTCGAACCGGGTCTGCGGCCACATCCGCCTCTCTTACCCGTTCGGCGGCCTCCTTCTGTGAGATAACATCTTCACAGAAGGTAGCCACAGCGTCCCAGCCCTGTCTCGACCGGACCATAGTTGTAACTATGGCCGGGAGTGTGAGGTCTAATCCGGTGGTCGCAACAAGCACCGCTCGCTGTTCTACCCAGGCTGGGCATTCCAGGAGCGTGTGCTGTGCGGTGTCGTCGTCGTGATCACAGTGGTGGCACCGGGGGGTCGGTTCTCGTCTGACCGTATGGTGCAGGTAATGACCAAAGCAGCCATGCCCGGTCAACATCTGCACCATCCGGTATGTGAGAGAACCCCTCTGGTTTGTCACCCACTGTCGTATGTGAGGCCGAATCGCCTCTACGACTCGTCGTCCGTATGTTGGAGACGCCAGCCTGTCTTCCCAGGTAACCTATGTTTACCCTGCTACCTTGATATCAAGGTAGCATAATTTACGATATTTCGTAAACGGCTTGAGTAACAAAATCGAGATTTTGGCAATTAATTAGCAACGAATTAGCTATAAATTCAGGTAATATTTTCTTTTAATTCTGCTAAAGTGACTATGCTACCCTGACGGACCTCCTAAGTTGCCGCTATGATAACGGATGGAACGCACGACCGGTTCTCGAAAATATCGACGTATTTAACAGTTGAGTTACAATAACTGTTGAAATTTTTTCATGAATAGTGACATATTTAGTTATTCGTCGTTATTTCTGATAGTAAATTTGAATTTTTAAGACACATTAAAGCTATATACACGACATAAATTGATTTTTATAATTTGGATTTTCATGAATAAAGACTGATATCTGAGGGGTTCCCTTTGTATGACGATTTTTTTATTAATTTTTAATAAAAGTTATAATTTTCTTTATGTCTTTTCATTCTACAATAAAATATTTTCTTTTAATCAGTACAATCAATACCTCAATAAATAATTTACATTTTGGGTTATGCACAAAAATATTTACAAAGAAATTAAAAAGTGATATTCTCTAAAATCAATAATTTTTAGTTTTTTTTTTTTTTTTATGAACTAAGGGGGCAAACGAGCAAACGGGTCACCTGATGTAAAGCAACTTCCGTCGCCCATGGACAATCGCAGCATCAGAAGAGCTGCAGGTGCGTTGCCGGCCTTTTAAGAGGGAATAGGGTAAAAGGGGAGGGTAGGGATGGGAAGGGAATAGGGGAGGGTAGGGAAGGGAATAGGGTAGGGGATTGGGCCTCCGGTAAACTCACTCACTCGGCGAAACACAGCGCAAGCGCTGTTTCACGCCGGTTTTCTATGAGAACGTGGTATTTCTCCGGTCGAGCCGGCCCATTCGTGCCGAAGCATGGCTCTCCCACGTATAAATCTCTATATTCTCGCAAGTCTATATTCTCGCAAGCCAGCGATGTGTAGATGCATCTCGCCAGACGCCAGTCACTGGCGAACGTTTGTACGGTGTATATCTGTTTGGAATTTTTGCGACAAAATGCCGAGAAAATTAAAGAAAGAGGATACTTTAAAATTTATACCAATTGATAGAGAGCACGAATGCTTGTGGAATAATTATGATGCAATTCGTGTAGGATCAACTCAAAAGGATCTTCTAATATTAGTTGCAACAAGGCAGAAGCTCTAGTTATACGTCTATCGCTTAACCATTTTTTTATCCAAAGTAGTTTCGTTTTCTTTTTTCTAATACCTATTGCAATTAACTCTCCTCATAATAGTACAGAGATTTTTCTTAAACATTTCTCTTCCATCAAACTTCGCCGCTTTATTATTTTCCAATTCCAAACTTGTGGACACCCGAAGAAAAGTCCGTGAATGTGATGGCCTCGTCTAAACAACAGAGGCCAGGCCAATACTGGCTTCTGCAAGACTGGCGCCAAGATTATTGGCTCTGTGTAAACTATACTTTTTACTTAAAACAGGGAACATTGTTGTTGAAATTTGGTATGGAGGGAGATACTTTGAGTCCCGGGAAAGGACATAGGATATTTTTCATCAGGGAAAATGTGCGGTGCCCACGCGATAAACGAACTTTGGTGTAACGGAGTTGCGGGTGCCATGTAGTAAGTTATATAACTGAAGGTGCCATTAGGTTTTATCTTTGCCAAATCCGTTGGACGGTAGAGTATTACGCGCACGTCTCCGCTTCATATCGGCGGGCAATCGCGCCCGTATTCGACGACATTACAAATATTGAAATCGACGATTGAATTCCAATCGGACTGAAATATATTTAGGCACGGCGTCATCCGATTGGACCGTGTTTATTCTTGTATCACTCGTGATAATGGCATTATTTTTGGTTTCAGGTACGTTGTCGACTACCCGGTAGCATACTGCATACTAATACTAATGGAGTAAGTTTTGCACTATCACAGTGAAGACGAATGTTAGGAACAGTGGTTTAAAACCTACAGGGGTTTTCAAAGATGTCACATATTATGTTCATTACAATATTTTTTCATCTCCAAAACTTAACAAGCACATTGGACGCTACGACAATGTCAGAATTATTTTAATGTTGATGTTATCGAGTAGCCGAATAATTAATGTCTCTAAAGTCTAAAGTTCTATACACATGAGCATTTAGACAAATTGAATTCGAATTCGGCTAATAATGAAAGTAACTTACTAAACATGAGACATAATGAATTGGATTCCGTCTATTCATACAGAATGTACAATAAAGGAATTGGGACTGCTATATTACGTCGAGTTGGGAAGCCGGAATTCGATTAAGACACGCGAAGACCGAAGTTGACAGTGCAAATGGAAAAGCTCACTCGTCCCGCGTCGAGTTAGGTAGTAGTAGGTTACCCGCTCGATATTGTGATCAAATTAAGCTGCTGAATTATTTATCCGGTTATCTCGGACTCTATTGCTTAGCTCAGACGGAATGCTCGTCGTGTGGCGGTCGCTAGTTAGTGACCATCATTGTAATAACTCCTCTGTAGTCTAATGGTTTAGGGCGTGGCTCTTGAATTGGTAGTCGTGGGTTCTATTCATTGGAATAAAGTTTCTAAATTTGATAAAAATAACGCAGACCAGTCAACTGGTTGTCTGACATGGAAATTCAAGCGTCTCATGGACATGTAAAAAGTCGCTCCTGCGTCAGATCTCTCACCGGTCGTGTCGGTTTATCTCTCTTACAGCTTACCTGACTTTACTGACTTTGGTTGTAATCAATAAAATTACTCCTGCGTAGCTGGTCTACTTATGTCACAACCAGCTCTAAATTTTACTATGGCATTTTCGACAGTCTGTCGCTGGTTCCTACCAAAATATAGCAGCCCTTTGTGGCAATTCCATATCTATGAAAGTTGTATAGCGTTTACTGGCGACTTATAGCGGACTTTAGTAGTCCGCTTGCGTCATGAAGGCTCCTATTCTGAGGGGAGATGGGGGACCATTACGTTTCGCCCTTCGATTACTATCACGGTAATTAACATTTCTTAATAGTCCCCGAGACGTTTCAACACGAAATCAATTTGTTTTTTCTCTATCTTGCCCAATGATTGTAGACCTTAATCTTAAAGTGTAAAAAAGGTTTGTTGGTACTCTAATGGAGTTACGAATGTTGGTTGTGGAGCCGAAGTTTTCTATCGGCCGCAGTCAGAGAGATTTTATGATAACTTAATTTTAATTTTATGATTTTTCAGTATAACGTTTACGTCAAAATTGTAACATTCAAGGGCGTCGCCAAGAGGGGCAGGGAGGGGCAGCAGTAGAGATTCTAAAAAAGTTGCCAAATATAATGCAACCAAAGTCCTAACTAAGTCTTTGAGTTGATTTGCTTGAAGTTCAAGCCTTGAACAATCATCCCCGTACGTCGAAACTTGGATGAATGCATCAATTCCACTGTAATTCATAGAGAATGAGAAAAGTATGAATTATAGTAGGTAAAGTCAACTTGCGGAGTTATTAACGTTTACCCAACCAAATTATAAGAATAAAGGTAATATTAGCCAAATCTCCTAATAGTGTGTCATTATAAGTAACATTGGCATAATGAATGCTCTTTTATAACAAGTATAACAATTTAGACCTTATTGAGTTAATTTTATAAGGTTAGTTTGTTTGTTGGGTAGTCAATACCTAGATAATACTTTAGTTAACGTTCGTAGTTTAATGACTAGTCTTAGCTGCTCGCTAGGTTTAACATCTAGTCTAGGCTAAGTGATTCACAGAACATATTCGCGGATTGTTCATGAATCTTTGATGTTATGATCCGATATAGAGTTTCCAATAGTTAACTCGCATAATATTATACGTTATTATAATCAAGTAAGCAAATCCTAGGTATACCTATGATTTTTATTTGTACTTACCTAAAATACTGTTAATTTTCATGTTTAGTGACTACGGCTTGATAGTTGAGTTAATGAAAAAATTGATAACGTTATGACTGGAGTTAAAACATAGCATGTCCTTAGTTGTAATTTGTGTCTTAATAATTAATCGAACCTGATTGATACGCAACACGCTAATATTACGAACTCCTAGTAGAAGTCCCAAGTGAAAGAATATACTTACATTAGGATTTAGGATTCAGCAGATCTTGGGGTTATTTTTTTGCTCAATTCGTTACGGTACCATTTAATTGTCCACAATGATTCGTTCTGCGTTTATTTTGTTAAGAAATCGAAACCTTCGCGAGTAACAAATTGCGTCGGCAAGGTTTACAAACAAAAAGAAATTCGATTCATGTTTACGCAATGACTCCGTTTCATTACAGTTTTAATTAAACCAGGTTATTATATCCAATTCTAATTAATAATAAATGAAAATTTGCCAGGACAAATATTCTTGCGATCTTTACACGGTGGCCTATTAATTACTATGGACAAATACATCAATAACGTGGAGAGAGGAAAAGTCTTTTTTTGACCATGGATCATGATCTAGACGTCAATTGTCCATACTGTAGACAGCTATGTAAACATGATGGCAACCATAGTTTACTTATTCTACTGTCTACATAATATTACGGAAACGGTTGCTACACCGTACTCTTCAATAAGTAAATTAGAAAAAAATGAAAAACATATCATAAAATTCAAGACATAAGCTCTATTAGGGAACTGTTCTGGGATCAAAACAAACGGGATGTGACGTCGCGTAAGATAAGTGGATGTGCTTTGTCAAAACACCTGACCTCTGTGCCAAATTTGCCGAAACGTAATTTGCTCCGCTGACGTCGCATTTCGTGTAGGGGTCTCAAATCGGTCTTTCTGTTCCGGGTAATAGCACCCTTAATATCCACAAGTTAAGGGCCAAAATTGCGTGAAGATATTTAAGCAGGGAGTTGTACGTGTAATAGTCAACGGTACAGTGTACATGAGCCCTGGATAAGACTCGTTAATGGTTTGAGAAGTTGACATCTGCGAAAGAAATTCGTATTTTATTGATTGCTTTTTCTTTATATCTTGGTAGGGACGTCGTTTGTACTTTGTAGATTTCATTCAGTCCCGATTCAAAATTCTAAAGTAACATGAATATATCTTCGTTCATTGTTCAATTCAATCCGTTTCCAATTAAACTAGATAAAAATCTAACAAGGAACGAAGCTGCATTAATATTGCATTAAAATTTATTTGCAAAGTTAATAATTAAAAATTCCTATCGTGCCTACAATCTGGTCAAAATTCAAATCAATGGTCAAAGTATATTTAACTTAGGTGCATTTTGGTTTTTCAGGACCAAACCTTTTGCAAAAGGTTTGGTCCTGCGCGATCAAAATCCAAACCTTTTGCAAAAGTTTATAGCTGTTGACAGCACGAGCATCTCGCTGGCCAGCTTTGGGCCAGTCTGCGCCAGCTCTAAACTTGAGTTTTACTTACAAAAAGCGTTAATAAGCAATCGCGGCACGGTGCGCCGTTGTAATCCATCAAACCGGGGATGTTTGTGTTGGACTTAATAACTGTCGCGCGGTTTTATTGAAGACGCCCATCATTTATAGCGGGGCTCCATAAATTTCGTTATCTGCAAATTTATCACTGACGCTATCAGTTATTCGTACGCAATTAGCTGTAAATTAGTCCTTTCGATGTTATGTTGGCTTACCTTATGTCGGTTATAAGTTTTATATGTAATTACAAATTTTATTTGAAGCTTGCGTGCTTAAGGCCGTCCCCCGAGCAAACGACCTTGGCTATACATTTGCCGCGTTACCGAGATCGCACCAAAACCCTATTTTTTTTTACTTATCTTAATTTAAAAATTGTCCTAAAAATTTTTTAAAACGGGGAATATGTAGTTTATAATATTGTTGATCTATTGGCGTGTGTTTCAAATAAAAGTAATTTGTAAATCCTAAGAAGATGCTGAATGTATGCTTGAATTTTAATAAATTGGTTTTACTTTGGAAGCTGATATCATAAGTATATTAAACAAAAATAGAAAATTTAAAACGGGGAAAGGAATGTTGATACACTGAAGATTATTGCTGTATTTTATTATAACTTTGTAGCTTTTGAATTATGAGTTTATAAGGCTTGAAATACGGTAAATTACGGAATCTCCGTAAGGAACGCCCTTAATGTTAGACTTTAAAAGATGTAAGGGGAATTCGGCCCTTGTCAGTTTTTTTTTTGTCTTCATTCTGTTGTGACAAACAGGTATACCTTATTTTTAACCGACTTCCAAAAAACGAGGAGGTTATATGTTCGGCTGTGGTTTTCTTTTTTTTTTGTATGTTCAACGATTACTCCGCCGTTTGTGAACCGATTTTCGAAATTTTTGTTGTGTTGTATTAGGTTTCACTCCAATTTGGTACCATGTTCACAAAAGTGGTGACCTGATGATGGGATCCATGAGTAATCGAGGGAACTCCTCGAAATTTATATGGAAACATATGGTGATTTTGGTTTTATGAGAAGCATCCTAAGCATATGCTACCAAAACGCAAGATTTTGCACCGAGGTATACTATGGTTCCGAAGCTACTAAGAGAACTCCGGATTCCTTATTTTTTACGTTTGGGAGTTTAGGCGCTGTTTTAAGAACTGAAAGCATATGCTACTATGCAAATTACATTCATCATCATCATCATCATCACCACGTCAGGGTCACCAATGTCACCAAATTCAACCTTATCTCCAGAGCATAAGGCACACATTTGACATTACTCCTGAGAAGTTAAAGTTGCTTCGATAATGTAACATTATGTTCCACTTCGCCGAGATATTCTGGAAAACAACCTAATTTCAACCTTTTGCATTGCGTTTAGCGTTCATAGTATAATAACGCATCGCATCGCATATCTGCCAGGGCTGTCAAGCAAGCGCGTGGCGGCGCGGGCGCGGGCGCTGCGTGTGCTTGTGATACTCAATCTTCATCATTTTGAAGTCGGTACCAGATGAATCTTCTGTTCTCTGACAGAATATTTGAAACTTTTGGAACTGGCACCGACTTCAAAATTATGAAGATTGAGTACAGAAATAGTTGAGTTTTAGCCGAATTCGTAAAAAGGCACTATTAGATAGGAATAATTATTTAATACTTTTTAGTTCATATTATAAGGATGTTATTATTGTTTTACCTTGGAAGTCGGTTTTAATTTTTTGTTAAAAATAATAATTGGTGCTTACGTGCAGTACGTATGCTTGTTGATAAAATTGTACTTACATTTTGCTATTTGCAAGCAAATACAATTAACAAAACACAGTCTTGAAAAATAACCGTTTCTCCGTGCTAAAGTGCTTGAAGAAATTGGCAGCTATTGTAACTCGAGAGTCGAGACTAGACAGAGAGTATAAAATCACCACTCGTGTGACAAAAAGACGATTAAAATATAATGCTGACACAGGGACTGACAAGGGCGGCGGAGTGCCGGGCAGTAGGGTAGCCCAGTGCCCCAGTTGGCTCGCGAGCCCTCGATCCCCCCGCGCCGCCCTGCGCCGCCCTGTGGGCTGTGACGTCATCGCATGGTCGCCATCATTGTGCACAGTCAGCATCTACATAGTCTGATTACATTGTTGCTGCAGGTAGTTTTGTACTTTGAGGTTCACGGAGTGAGCAAAGAGTAAAGATCCGAGAGAGGTGTATAGTTTAGTATTGATGATTAACTTTGTATGAAAGTCCAAGGGAATGGGTATCAATTTATTAAAAATTCTGTAACTCTACTTTAAGGCGCTATATTGAAAAAACTGTCCTTTTTGACGTAATACTATAGGACCCTCAGAAATGTTACAAATCTGGTAATGAGATATACCCCAACTAACAAAAATTGCTCTTGTAGTGGCTTATATAGCCAAAAATAATATTCTTATAGGACTCGTATTATCGCTAATAAGGATGCATTTGGGCACAATTTATTAGGTTAATAACCTTATACCCTCCTTATAGTTGCTTTATTGTCCGCTTTTTTCCTTATACGTGTTATATAATAACCAAGAACAAGGTACTTCAACTTAAAAGACACATATAGAAAGCGTTAATACGGGCGATCACCCTTATACGTGTTATATTATTGTCCGATACAAGGGAGTTAACCTCCGTTTGCCCTTTCTGCCGTCATAAGCGATTTACATTTTCACAACAGCTTGGAGAAAAAATAATAACGTCAGCCATTTTACTGCCAAGTAAACGATAAGTCATTATTTTATGTATAGTTTATTTACCTGATTTAGTGCTCGTTTATAGTGAAAAGTGTATGGGAATTAAGATGCATGATAAAATGTGATACGCTGTGTGTTTTGGTATCAACTCGCCCTTGAATCTAAACTGTTTTTGTGCTAAAAACGTCATTAATTATTTAGTCAAGTTATATACAGTGCTTTAAAAAGAACAACAGGATTCACACATCGTCTATAAGGAGTCTATGAGAGTTAAGACTTTATACGGGCATCAATTGTTTCTTATGATATCGCCATTTTACATATCGTTAGGGTTCCTTTCACACTAACAAAATCGCACCTAGCTAGTGTTATTCCCGTATAGGTATTATATATTTAAAAAAAAATTCCCACTGTATTTGGGTTGGCCGAAAGAAACCTCCTTATAAGGATACTTTAGCTCACTTTTGCGCACTAATTTTAAGTTTGAAATATTATTAAAAATACGTGATTATCAAATTAATTGTTTTTTTTTTTACTTTTCTTCTGTAACCATCGCTCCTTTTCAACTTCTTCCACAGTTTTGAATCCCTTTTTAGGGTTCCGTATCCAAAGGATAAAACGGGACCCTATTACTAAGACTTCGTTATCTGTCCGCCTGTCTGTCTATCTGTCTGTCTCCAGGCTGTATTTCAAGAACCGCAATAGCTACAATTTTGAAATTTGTCGGGATTGTATGCATTTATTGCCACTATAACAACAAATACATAAAACAAAATAAAATTAATACATATGATATCTAAGGGGGCTCCTATACAGCAAACGCGAGAAGACCACCTACACCTTGAGGGTGGAGCGTCTGCACTCTCGCCACAAAGTGAATTTCAGTTCCTTTGTGGTAAGAGTGCCGACTCAAGTTTTATCCATCTTCGAGGTGGAGGAGTTCTGGCCCGCCGGTGTAGTTTTCCGGAGGTTCCAGGGGAGGCTCCCGAACGAAGCGCACATCACGTCGCCGAAAGAGACTTTACGTGATAAAGTGTAGTGTGATTGTGTGTGTGAATGTGTAAATAATATATATTAGGATAAAATTGTTCAGCGTGCATCCGTTGTCTGATTGTAATAACACAAGTTTTTACTTAGCATGGAATTAGACGACGTGAAGTACGCTACTTAGCTTTTATACTATTGTATATTATTGTATGCTCAATAAAGAATTTGAATTTGAATTTGAAACATGTTTTTTTCGCTTTTATTGCTTGTCAATAATGGTAACAGGTAGGCACCTGAAATTTACACAAAGGCCTAAAAACTAAAAAAAAAAATTTATCTTTTTTTGTTCTATGAAAGTACGGAACCATTCGTGCACAGATCCGATTCGCACTTGGCCGATCATTCCGCTCCGCAAGAAATTCACACAATCTGTTGTACGTTTAAAATGGCGAATTTAGTTATGTAAAACATTTTAATGTAACCTTAAAGAGAATAATATCTTTATAATCACCGTTTAAGGGAATGTGGATTGCTTTCATCCTTATTAAGGTCATATAAAATGTTACCATTCGTTTGTTGGATAGATGTCTTATTAAATGCCCCTATAAGTTAAAAGCATTATTAGTTACCTTGTGCATTACTTTTATAAGAATAATTGACCATATTAAAAGCTTTTATATGTCTTTGAATATTATAAGGCTAAAAAGCAATGTAAATAGCCACTATAAGATGAACATATTTCGAAGCCTTATAGTTGCCGTATAAATTAGAGTTATTACCGTTTACCCAACCAAATTATAAGAATAAAGGTAATATAAGCTAAATCTCCTAATAGTGTGCCATTATAAGTAACATTGGCATAATGAATGCTCTTTTATAACAAGTATAAGAGTTTAGACCTTATTGAGTTAATTTTATAAGGTTAATTTGTTTGTTGGGTCATATCTTCATAGCCTTATCTAGGTTTGAGAAGAACTAGAAACACGATTAATGTATTTTGCCTCAATACATTTAATTTTCGAAATGACCTCTTAAAAATACGAAATTTGAAGATTATTTTTAAACGAAAATAGATGTATTGTAGGAAATTAATCTAATTGATAGACACCTTTGCAATTCAAAATCGTATAGAAGCATTTTGCTTAAATGCTCCTAGTTATTTTTTAAATGATTATAATTACGTTTTTTCGCATGTTTTCCGAGCGAGCCAATAGCTTCTGGCCGCATCGTATTCACGACTTTATAGTCGTACAAATTAAGTATAAAATTGCTCTTGCGGTAAAATTACTTTCGATATAGCGCCTTAACAGTTTTAAGTCTGATGAGTAGAATTGAAAAAATTAAAGTGAATAAATGTTTATTTGTCCTCAATATAATAATTATCTAGTAGCTTTCTCTGATCTCTCTCAAAGTGACAGCTACTGCTGAAAAGCTTAAGATGTTAGTTGCTACACTAAAGTACCCTATGTACCTTTAACTATAATATATATATACGAAAATTATATTATAAATACTGACAATATAGATAATTATATATTTGAATATTCTGTTTAAATAACAAACATTCCAACTTGGGAAGTTTTGTCACATAAATTAATTAGCGAATTGCCAACATTCACAGATGAGGTTAATTTGAGCAAAGTTTTAATAAGCTTAATTAACGCTGTGTCTGTGCTTGAGCTGTTATTTGCACTTATGCAGGCTGCCAAAGTTAGATTACCGTAAGTTATAACTGTTTAAAACCACGCTGATGTTTATTATATCTTAAAGTGACTAGGATTTATGATATTACTGGAATATTTATTGTAAGGCCACAGGCAAATAACCTGGATTTTCATAAGCAAAATGCGAGTCTTTCTGTCTGTCATCACTTCATTTTCATATTTTTATTTAATACTTTAAGACGCAGCAAAGGATTTAGGTTAGATTTAGGTTTAGTTATATCACTGAAAAATATAAATAAATATATTTTTCAGTGATATAACTAAACCTAAATCTAATATCTCTCTATAAATTTTTAAACGCTCATCTATATAAATTCTACGCGATAATGCAAAGTCCAGCACGATTAAAGCCAAAGTCCAAAACGAATAAGCATATTTGAAAGCTTTAATAAAGATTGATTAACTAATTTTCTCTGAACTTTTTGGTTTTGATAAAAGCACTAATACTTATGGTTACATAAAATGAAGGTGACTCTTTTTATATTAGGTACAGACGATGAACTTTTATAAGTTATAAATTTATTGATCCATCTTAAAATTGATGCCGCACAAAACTTAAATTGAAAATTTGATTGAAACATCGTCGCTAATAGATAAACTCCTTACAAGTTTAAGTTTAAATCAGTTTGATAGTATCAATATATCAGAATAGCCGATAATATTAATTTAAGCCGATAATAAGAGTTTTTTTTTTTAATTGATCATGCAAAAGATATACAATTACTGAACAAGACAACATCGTTTGAAAAAGTTTTCTCTTTCCTTTTGTTTCTTTGTTAGTTTGTTTTCTTAAAAGATCCTGAGGCATCTGGTTTTGCGTTAATTTCATTTGTAAGAATAGCATGTCCACTGTCCAGTAAATTAAAATACATTGCGCTAAAATAACTTGCTATAAAACGTACAAGGTGAATTAAGTTATTAATCTCGCAAGTTCCACAAAGCAAATTTGCTTAGACTCTGTGCTTGCAGACCCGCATTGGAAAACTGCATTCTTATTTTATATCGAACGACGGCGAGTTCTTGATTTATAGGAACTCTTTTTCTGAATTCAATCTTTTTATGCGCTGCGCAAGAAAATACTTTATTTCCATCGCTGTTTTAATATATAAGAGAACTTTAAAAAATAATTTTTAACTTAAAGATCTTTCAATGCAAGTGCTAAGTACATAAATATGACATAAAATATCGTCTAATGCTCAGTCTAACTGAGGATTATGTTTTCAATAGCGTTGTTGATTAGTTAATAGTTTCACCTAGATAAGCTAATCTAAAGCGCTGTGGCTAAATAAACTTCTGACAGTAAAACCTCTAAAACCGGACAGTAATCGGATAAATTCACAAATCAATAAAATATTTCGACAGGCAAACCAGGATAAGTTAGAGATCAATTCTTTTGTTAAAAGGGATAAGTTATTGGCGAACGGCAGTAGTTAAGGGCGAAAGTTAAGTGAAACAGAATGAGTTGCTAATTCGAGCCGTACAACCCCTAACAATTTGTTAGTTCGTGCGGTGCCAGCTTCATATATCACCGCCGACTGATATCAATCATGCCACGTCTCCCCATCAGAACATCTCGCAATATTAACACGTACGCAGTTGTTCCAATGTTTAATGTATTTATGAGTATTGGAAATGGCCGAAATTGATGAGCAACGAAAAGTGTGAGTGACTATTTAGCTGAGAAGCCATTAGATTCTGTCGCGCAACCTCTACCCCTATTGTTTTAAAAACCTTACCGCAAAGTTAAGTTTTAAAAACAAGAAAAATTATTTCTTTTAATTGCGATTAAAACTTAAAATTTTTCGAAACACAATTTTGGGTGACATTGCAAAAGTAATTAAGTCTGATTGTTAATTTCGCGGAATGGCCGGAAATCGGAAGACATCGGAAAGACGCTAATAAAACTAAGGACAAAATGAGTAAGGAGGTCTAATTGCCGTTCTGATCTGCGGGCTCCGGGGCCGGGCGTTATGAAGTTTTTTGCCTCGGGAATTGATTTCCTCTTTGTTCCCCACTCCGCTCATTGTTACCGAACTTTCTTTGAACAGCCAGCTGGATTTCCGTTTCCTACTCTCGAACGGTAGTCATTCCTCCTTTTATTGTATGAAACGGACGATATATGTACGGTTTAATGTGTGACCATTTCTTCGTTGCCAATTTTATTTCGTTTCGGGTCAGTGAACAACTTGAATGGAGTTTTTGAGAAGTGAAGGTTAGGTTTTTACGTTTTGTTTGGTTCAGAGAGCTTTTGAATTTGGTGGCCTCGAAATCGAGAGAATCGGACCTGATAAAATAAATAAATGCAATAATTTTGTCTTCCATTAAATAAACAACGACATATTAATAAAATAAATATATTAGGAATTAATTATAAATCATACAGAGTACATAAATAAGTTTACCTTTAGGTTAATTAGAAATAAGTATTCAGGATTTCTTGCAAGAAAAATGTCAGCCATACACCCACAGTCCACACTACACACTACACTGGGAAAGGTAGTATAATTATAAAGTACTAGCTGTCCCGGCAAACGTTGTTTTGCCCATATTATTTTATTGAATTGACTTAAATATAAGTATGGTGTCCATAGTCGTCCGACCTAGCTCTCTTAGGCTCTTTCAAATATATAAGAAAATAATAATTGAATGCGCCAATACGACGGTTGAATGAAAGAAGATGACGAAAATTGAAGATGAAGGTGCACAGTTTGGAGTGTGGACACTGGACATAGTTATATAGATCTAAACTCCCCTCTCGGCTCTCGCACGCGCACCCCCGCCTTGATGATGCCCACTTCGCAACCGCGGGCCGTGCAGTAGGAATCGTAATGTTTTAATTTCGCCATAACTTCAAAACCAAACGTCCAATTTTAGTCATTCAAAGACCAAATATTATCTACATAAACTGTACTTATTGACAAAATAATTTATTTTGATAAGGATTAATAGCATGAGTAAAATAAACGCGTTTAAATGTACTCCGAAAAATTCAAGATTGTTTAAATAAAAAAATGGTTGGTGTGCCTCATTCGACATAGTATATATCGGTATAGTGTGTCGCGGACTTTTTTGTAGATATTTATAAGATCTACAACTAATTGGAACATTTTATGGTTCTATCTTTTATAGTTTAGGCAGCGTACGCAAAATAAGTAACTTATTAATTTTTTCTCCGAAAAACTCAAATATCTTACGAAAACAATTTTTTTCTAAAATAAAATGTAGCTTAAGTTACTCGTGAATAATGTAGCTTTCGAATGGTGAAAGAATTTTTAAAATCGGTCCAGTAGTTTTTGAGCCTATTCATTACAATTATTCAAACAAAGTTTACCTCTTTATAATATTAGTATAGATTATGTCTTTGAAAATGAAATAATTCGTCTTCGTCGCTACCAAGTCGCAAATGACAAACATACTCGTACTACTCAAGTAGGCGATTCAAGACGTACCTACTACCGACCCACCGTACGCTGATAGAGTTTGTATTACCATCTTTTTGCTCTAGTAACAAAGTTAAAAAAAATCCAGGTCTCTTCGTTCGATTCAGTCAGTTTTCTATATCAAAGTACAAAAGTTTTAAAGTTAAAAAAGGGCTGGATCGATAAAAAATCTGCATTAATGTTGACTTATAAGGGTGGGTTGCACCAACTTTAACTATAACAAAATGTCAAAATATGAACTGTCAAATCTCTAGTTAAAGTCAAAAATAGACGTCATCGTTGACGATAACCTTAACTCAATTATAACAACGCCTCTGGTGCAACCCACCCTAAAAAAGTACAATCGGAGTTCTGGTATGAATACTGTGTACAGAGAAATAATATCCGAGTATCCGCCGACTTGCTACTTATACCTTATCGCTCGCTCTCAGATGTTAATTAAGATTTTAATGAATGCAGGTAATGCAATTTGCACAAACAATTAGTGCACTGATTAAAGTTTTTACACCCGACTCTGGGATCTCGTTAACAGACTTAATGCCTTTTTTGCTGATCAACTCTTTCCTTTTATTTGAATCCAAAATTTGGGTCAAAAATTATATACAAATCGATGGCATTTTTGCCTTACATTTTAATATAATAGATCGAGTTATTATCTGAGGCCAATCATGGTAAATGCTTTTACGGTGTAATTTTGGAAGACAAATGATGTCATGCTTCTAAGTCTAGATCTAGATCTATAGACTCTAGCCTATGATAAAAAAGTTCTTACGTTTTTAAGCGCTATTTGAGCACTCCGTATACAATATACCTACCGACACTTAGAAGCTTTTGCCTTTAAGTTACCTATAAGTCTGATTAGTAAATAAATGTGGAATCAATTCTGGCGACCTCTCTCAGCACATTAATTATTCTTCCCTGCAAATACACTGGAATACTCTCTACGGTATTATCTCTACTGCGGATTCTACTCACGTCTCTGTGCTATTTTCCTTCATATATCAAAGGCGGTGCACCAATGAAACTACACAGATGCGCCCAACTCGCAAACTTTTGTGGTGTACGCGAGTAAGTGTTATACGATATGCCTACTGTATGTAAGATCTATCACTTTATAGGCCCACGCTGTCGAGATTCTCACAACTTTGAATTTTTGAACTCACCTTTGTCCATAAACTTAGGTAATAAGAGATTAAGGGCCTGTTTCACTACTTCCTGATAAGTGCCGGATAGGCTATCCACAACTTAACTTGACAGAGAGAGTATGGAGAATCTGTCAGATAATCATGGTGAATTCATGGTGAAACAGGCCATAAGGCTTATACGAGTTCATGTACGTGTACATTGTACATAGATGAATGATGATGTAGCTGTGCCTTATGCCTATCCATAGACTCAAACTGATTAATTATTATGTAGAGAGGTGGAGATCAACTACGATAACATGGCGCGCCCCTCCAAATGACTGTTTCAATGTGTGTAGTCACATCCTTATGAAAGAGTTTGTATGTAGTTAGTATTCAACCAATCACACTACACGTAATATTTCAGTTTTGTTGGTCAACTAATCGTAACTAGCTTACTGCGCAAGACAACGCACTTCAAGTCGTTTTGACAACGCACTTCAAACGTTTTGAATTTTGGAGGGACGCGCCAAGTTATCGTAGTTGATCTCTAGAGCTAACGAACTACAAACCGGTATTCTGTATGTGACAATAAACAATTTAATAAATATTCTTATAGGTTTTATGTCATAAGTTTTTGATTCGACAACTCAGTTAATACAAGTAACTCGCTTTGACCATTTCTCGAATCCGAATGGAACGGAAATTGTGCATACCCCCGCTGAACGTATCATTATAGAAAACTAGAAACAAAAATCGTGCATGATAATTTATCAAACAAATCCTTTAAATATTATACATTTAACCACTGCAAAGGGGCGAATTCCATTAATCAATCATCCACACTTTTTAAGCTCACAGACTTTAAGCCTACTATTTGACAAATGAAGGCTAGTTTAATTATCATTTCCATATAAAGAGCACAGTTTAAATATCATACAGTAGAGTAAGTTGGCCGTATTTTAATCAATAAAGACAAATTTTACTCGTCTGCAACGTAAAACTGCATGGCATTGCAAACATGTTCCTGGTCCTACTCGAGAGAATTGGAAATCAAGCGAATGTATGCGTGCGCCGAATTGGACGTCCTAGTGTTTGAAGTTTATAGGCGCGGTAATAGCCCTTTTTTTATAAAATAAGGGGGCAAACGAGCAAACGGGTCACCTGATGAAAAGCAACTACCGTCGCCCATGGACACTCACAACATCAGAAAAGCTGCAGATGCGTTGCCGGCCTTTCAAACCCTAAATTGGGTCACGAAAGAATATTAGGTACAATATTGTCGAAATAGGTACGATATAAATAGATAATACGGTAGAAATAGTAACAAGATGGCTAAAAGCTCTAGATTATGACGAGAAAGAACAAATATTGAGAGAGATATATAGATAGAAATAATCACATACATAAGCACACACACACACTCACTCTCTCTCACACACACACACACACACACACACACACACACACACACACACACACACACACACACACACACACACACACAGAGCGCGGTAACGATATTTAAAATTTTTGTAACTTTCAATATTTCACTTATCAGTTTGTTTTTTTTATTTTTAATTAAGATAAGTACTATTTTGTTGATCTGCAGGACAGGCTCAGCCTAGTGCAGACATCAAAGAAACTCAGGAGTAAAACGTCTGTAATCTTAAAATAATATAATATACTTACCAGTAAAAATATTGTAACAGATGTATGTAAATGTTATTCAATAAATTATTATTATATTTCTACAGTGCACACTATCGTTAGCTGTATTTTGAGAAGGAATGGTCATGCTCCATGTCCCTTGTTATATCCCTATCCTTCTCAGACCGCACCTGATTTAATTTACTGTATACATATAATTTATATTTTGCAAATCGCCTTAATGTTGACAAAGGGAGGGATTTGTTTACCTACAAAAATAGAAAAGGTATCTTTCACGCTCAGACACCCTCATACCCTTATGCGGACTAGAGATAATGTAAGACAATCTGCATGCGCTGATACAGCGATGCAAGTATAGATATAGAGTTACATTTCGTACATGGCGAGGTTTCGTGTTTCGTGATCGGTCAGCAACTATGCTGATTAGAAAGCGATATTACAGATACATAACAGTAATAAATGGTAAGCAACTATGCTGACTAAACATTACTGTTTGTCTGCTGCGTTTCTGTAACAAAATCGTTAAAAAATAACATACTTTTCATAATTTTTGTAAGGGTTCCATACCCAATGGGTAAAAACGGGACCTTATTACTGAGACTTCGATGTCTGTCGATGTCTGTCTGTTCAAGAACACCACAATTTTCGCCTATTTTTGATCTATAATGGCAGGAAACCCTTGGTATGCGAGTCCAACTCGCACTTGGTCAAAATTTTTTTATAAGCAATCAGCCTACAGGCTACTATTATATATTCTGTGCTACAGGTGACCTTTGGACGTTTTAGTGTTATTATCGGGCGATGCTTTGTGACGCAAATTGGCGTTACTATTAACTTGGGATTAATTAAAGGTGGAATATTGGCCATTAGTGTTAACGAGCTGCCGGCGTAATTCGATTAGCCAGCAGTTGTGTGTTTAATGCTTGTACTATCAGAGAAGTTGATTCCTATGCAGATGGCGGACGTAATACATGCTCGTAATACGGATCAAATGTCAAATCAAAGCGCACGGAGTGCGCCGCCAAGTTCCAGCAGGCCGCGCGCATGCCGTGCACTATTTACACGAACCGTTTCGACGCTTTTTTGACCCCCCTGTATCTCAGTGCCTATTGCGAGTGCAAAGATAAAATTATACCTACGTAATTATATAGTAGTACTTAAGCAGTATACCCAATTTCATAGATATTGCTTTAGTAGATCCTGAAATAAGCCCCTGCAAAAATAGCTAATTTTGGCACTGACTCACTGACCGGTAATCAAAACCTCTAGGCCACTTCCAGTTATCCTAGCGTTATGAAATTTGGCACACAGGCTGTGTGTTATATGTAGATTAACAAAAAATTAAGAAATTTAAGAAATCGGTCAAGTGTGAGTCGGCTCATCTACGAATTGGAGATAAAAATTCTTATTTACAAGAGATACACTGAGAATACGAGGAGGTTAGGGGGGGGGGGGGGGGGGGGAGGGAATATTGTCACGTGTAATGCACACTGTACTGTTTACTTAAAAATATTTAGCTTCTATTGATAGTTTAACAAATACTACTAGCGCCATCTATCGAAAGTATTATTTATAAATTACTTTCGACAGATGGCGCTAGCAAAGTTGCTCTGAAGTGCAAAATGACTTCTTAGATTAACAATGGATGCGGGCGCGGCACACAAAAATAGGTATGATTTCTCGAAAAAAGTATTGAAATCCCACCAAAAACATACCTGTTAAAAATGGGGCCAAGTTCCTATTGGCTAATTGTTTGCCTTAAAAAGAATTGAAATCCAATCCAATGCCAAGTTTAGATGCACTTCAAAATCGATCATAATCATCTTCTTCAACAGCCTGATCCTTAATACTTCTAGATTTGAACTTGGCAGGGTTTCATGCCATACGTAGCAATTGATTAATGACATAATTAAATTTAAATATTAGATATTTATAATTTATGTGATTAAATTAACCTGCCAATTTCAAATTAGAAGTATTAAGGATCAGGCTGTTGAAGAAGATGATTATGATCGATTTTGAAGTGCATCTAAACTTGGCATTGGATTGGATTTCAATTCTTTTTAAGGCAAACAATTAGCCAATAGGAACTTGGCCCCATTTTTAACAGGTATGTTTTTGGTGGGATATTATTTAGGCAAAAAGTACAGTTCAAATTGCATCGTGAGTCGTGACGAAACGATGCGATGCATTCATGAGCCATTTTATTTTTTATTTTTTACTATACAACGTAGACCGTAGTATCCACACCATAAGATACTTAGCTTTTGCCGTTCGCGGTGCAATTGGAGAAGTTGTAAGAGTCCCTTTGCCTCGCCTTGACTAGTAACATCTGACCTATTGCAAATAAACAATAACACAAATGCATTAAAATTAAGGTACATTTACATTTTACGATTTAAGTTTTTTTTTAATGAAATAAGGGGGCAAACGAGCAAACGGGTTACCTGATGGAAAGCAACTTCCGTCGCCCATGGACACTCGCAGCATCAGAAGAGCTGAAGGTGCGTTGCCGGCCTTTTAAGAGGGAATAGGATAATATAGATAATATAGGATATAGATAATAGGGAAGGGAATGGCATAGGGGATTGGGCCTCCGGTATTACCTCACTCACTCGGCGAAACACAGCGCAAGCGTTCTCACAGAAAACCGGCGTTAAACAACGCCGGTTTTCTGTGAGAACGTGGTATTTCTCCGGTCGAGCCGGCCCATTCGTGCCGAAGCATGGCTCTCCCACGTATAAAAATATAAGTGGTGAATTATTGAAAGTATCTCTTTCTAATTGCTAAAGAAAATGAATTAAAAGTTAAAACCATGCTAGGTTATCGACTTGAGACTTTTTCTCACGCGATAAAAGTTTATTTTGTAGAAAAAGTTGCAAAGTATCGAGATGCTTAATGCATTTGTCTAAATCTCAGCCGCACTGCAGACTCTTGAACACGCCTGCCCTATCCCCCTCTCCCTTCTCCCTTCATCCCATCGGAAACACTCCACCCAAGGCTCCGGTCTCGCGAGCCGATTTGCGATTAGTTTAGTCTCGAGTATGGGAGCTTCCAATCATTAGGCGCATCATTAATTCATGCAGTCATATTATCGCGTACAGATGCGGTGAAATACTTGTTCTCTGACAACCCCCGAGTTAAAGGGCCCAGGCGACATGATGATCCCCAAATATCCAAAAGGAAAACTTAAATGAGTGTATCTGTTGACTAGAATCTAGAACGATAGACTTGAGGCTAGACAGTCGAGCTTTACTACCCAAGTAGCATTTTAGGATCTATATCGTAAGTTTAATGGTTCACATGTTCTCCACAAGATGTATAACCCGGCCATACAATAGCATTATATCCGGATATAACGCGCTTAAACTACCAGCTTGGGCACAAATTAGTCAGCCCTAGCCCTAGTCGCTCTCGCCATACAACAGCAGGTAGTAAATCAGCAATATAAGTAGTAACAATTGAACTTAAGGTTATCTATTAGAGTAACAAGCGACACGTTGTACACTTACTTAAAGATGGCGCGTGCATCGTTCATGTGTCATTACGAAAACTATTTTAATCTCTGGCGGACATATTACTTTGGATATTGTATTAAAACATGTTATGTGCCTGTTTTACTTTATAAATAGTGTTAGTGAATGGGGAATGCAAGTTTACTGTGAAATATATGCATATTTACTGCTAAAATATTCGCGCGCCTCGGTTAAAACATTAAATTCATTTTAAAATATGTGTGATAAATATGAGGTGAAATATACAATTTGAAATTTTTGATAGAATTAGGCATGAAAAAAGTTAATTGTAACGTAAAACAAAAACTGAAAACTACGTAGTTTTTTATTATACAAGTATTAAATAAATAATTTGATATATTAGGTTAGCAAACAAATATGGCGGAAATGTAACACGGCTATGTCAACTATTGTAACTTTAACGCTGTGATCTGTATTACAAGTAAACATGACAGCTTCTTTCTTTATATATGTTCACCAGTGACCATTTAAATCGCTAGTTCTATATTATAGAACAAGTGGAATGTTAAACATCTATTAGCTCACATCTACCCCTCTATAATGCTCTTATTCAGCCAGCTGACTAATGGAGTATTTATAGTGTATTATATTTCCAATAGCAGTTTATATGTATCAAATTTACACTTATATAGCCTTTAGACAGGTTTAGGTGAATTTATAGCAATAATACAGCATAAACATCACGGATGATCTACAATAACACTACATTAATGCTAAAAATACACGCGTAAACTAAATGTGAACTCTTAAATGGAGTAAAATGCTACTTGGGTAATTCTCAGTTCACTCTAAACGAGAAGAAAGAAGATTTAACGTGACGACACGAATTAATTTATGTCTCCAGTAAAGTTGTCTACTATTTCGATTTCGAGTTTCTAAATTATATGTTCTAACCTATTCATGAGTTTTGGCGCCCCCGAAATTCCATGCAGGTTCACGGTGTAGATATAGTTGCGTCCAAGTGATTATCGTTTACTTCTTAGTCTAAATCAAGTCAGCGTAGAAATAAACAAGTGCCTCTGTGGAAAAGCATTGTAAGTTCATTGATTAGAATTCATTGTGCCTTTGTTCGTGAGCATTTGCGTCCACATCAGAAAAAGGTTTTTTCTTTGTTGTCTCGACTCCCGGCTCGGACAGCGAATTAAAACGGTTAAATGTTTTGATGCGGGATTTTAAAGTTGACAGCTTTTGTTTTGATGAAGTAACTTGAATTTTATAACACTAGATTCTAATGGCTGGTTTACACGTATTAAGTAGATAAGTAGTAACTAAATTCTAATAATTGTCATTTGTCATCTAGTTTAGTACTTACTAAGGGCTGGTTTACACGTATTAAGTAGATAAGTAGTTAACTAAATTTTAACTTAATTTTAAGTTATTTATTGCATGTGAACACAAAATTTAGTAGCAAGTAGCAAGTTAAAATTTAGTTAAGTTCTAAACATGGAAATTAGAATTTTGACTATTTTTTGTTAGGTTGGCAGGCGGGGCTTGTCACTTGACACATTTCGGGCAGGCACTTCAAATTAAGTTAAAATTAAGTTGCTACTTATCTTCTAATACGTGTAAACCAGTCATTAATTTTAACTTGTTAAGTTTGCTACTAAATTTTGTGTTTACATCCAATTAACAACTTAAAATTGAGTTAAAATTTAGTTAACTACTTATCTACTTAATACGTGTAAACCAGCCCTTAGTTAGAGAAAATGAAATTTCAACTAGAAGTTAAATACAATGAAAGTTGAAACTTGTGTGCGTTCCCAAATCACGTATACTGTATACTATTAATACAGTATTACCTACTTATTCGTTTATGCTGTTAATTAATAAAAATATAATTAAAATGAATAGCATTACTCAACTCTACTTACTCCTGTAAAGTTTATTCTTGTACTGTAACTAAGTAAGTAATGCAAAATTATATTTTCTGAAACGATTTAAAATCAGCAAAGATTTCACTTTTAAACCTTTTCCCCCTTAGAGCATACCGCATAACGTGTCATTTTATTAAAACAGAGAGCTTATTATGCCACAAGGGTTGTTCTCACTTTTCGGAATTTTATTAACTTTGACCCTTTTCCACTAGCTTCGAGGGGATCAAACATAAAGGATATATTTTACCATAAACTGCGCTCTTGACTCTAGTGGAAACGCGTAATAGAGTACGCGGAAAGAAGTGGAAAGTCATCACACGAAATTGAGCTGTATTTCTTTACGCTGGGAAATGGTTTTCCCTTGATACCTCAAAAGATCTTTGATGGCCAATTCAGTTGGACGCAAGTACGCAGCATGAAGCCTATTTGTAAAATTGTAAATGTTTTAAACTACTTTATATTAATACTAGCTGTCCCGGCAAACGTTGCTTTGCCATAAGATATTTGCCATAATATGGCAAATATCTTTATTATTCCAATTATATATATATATATATATATATATATATATATATATATATATATATATATATATATATATATATATATATAATTATAAAGTATTTCGCCCATATTATTTTATTGAAGTGACTAAATAAGTATGTCACCATGGCAACGTCGATCGCTATCCCGTCGCACAAACAATGGTCGCCGTCAGTCTCAGGTTGTAATAATTTACTATTATTTATTCAACAAAAGCACTTATCAATATATAAAGTACCCAGTAGCCGATTCTCAGACCTACTGAATATGCATATAAAATTTGGTAAAAATCAGTAAAGCCGTTTCGGAGGAGTTCGTGGACTAACATTGTGACACGAGAATCTATATATATAAAAGAAAGTGGTGTTAGTTACACTACTTATAACTCAAGAACGAATGAACCGAATTGGCTGAAAACTGGTGGAGAGATACTTTGAGTCCCGGAAAAGAACATAGGATACATTTTGTCCCGGAAAAATGTACGGTTACTGCACAATATACTTTTGTGATTTGCGCGTAAGCTATTCAATAGATTTTGATAAAATTTGGTATGGAGATACTTTGAGTCTCGGGAAAGGACAAGGGATACTTTTTGTCCCGGAAAATGTACGGTTCCCGCACAATAAACTGATTTTCGCTTAAACTATTTAATCTATTTTGAGTAAAGGCATGGAGATAATACATTTTAATCTATTGTTCTCTTAATTATACCAATTCGAATTTAATAATCATCGCTAAGACAGGACAACGTCTGTCGGGTCAGCTAGTTTTATATATAAGATAAAACTAGATACAGGAACCATGTTTTGGTTCCTGTATCTAGTCTAGTCTATCTAGCATTGTGGAGGAGCATTCGTAGCGGTTTTGTTTGCATGACTTGGTATACATTTGACTAAGAAACAGATAAACCACATCCGGAGTACAGTATGGTTTTTAGTTTGAAAAAAAACTATGGGAGGCAATTTGTATCAAAATACACTCAAAACTAATAAAATAATGTAATTATTATAATAAAACATGTAAAATGAACTAAGTTGGAAGACCTTCAAATATTATTTGGTAGAGCCAGTTATCATTTCTTATATTCTTTTGTTTCAGGTAAATCTGCCAAAGATGAAAGCAACGAGTTTTTATCTCCAATATAATCGAACTGAATTTAGTTAATACTAGAATTTGGTAACGCAAAAGCAATTTTTTCGTTAAGTTGCTAAATCCAATCATATTTATTTTAAATCTAAATAAAAGCTTATCCAATATTATCCGTTTAGTCTTGCCAACTCATACGAATATTAAAATATCTATTCTAAATATAACATCACTTTGAAAGGATATTATTGATGTTAAAAATACCCCTTTGTACCGTCGGGGTGTAGTGGATAGTTGAAATGTTTAACTTTCAAGTCCAGTGAGCGGCAAAATGCATATCTGGACTGGGCGGGCGGGCGGCGCAGGTTTCCGTTCTAAGAGGCATGCGGCCCCGCGACCGACAAAAATGCAAGTAAAATGCCTTTTTAGGGTTCCGTAGCCAAAATGGCAAAAAACGGAACCCTTATAGATTTGTCATGTCTGTCTGTCTGTCTGTCCGTCCGTATGTCACAGCCACTTTTCTCCGAATCTATAAGAGCAATACTATTGAAACTTGGTAGGTAGATGTAGTCTGTGAACCGCATTAAGATTTTGATACAAAAGTGGAAAAAATATTAAAAATTTTAGGGGTCCCCATCGGTATAACTGAAACAAAAAAATTTTTTTTTCATCCAACCTACGTGTGTAGTGTATCTATGGATAGATCTTCAAAAATCATATTGAGGTTTCTAATATCATTTTTTTCTAATCTAAATAGTTTGCGAGAGAGACTCTTCCAAAGTGGTAAAATGTGTCCCCCCCCCTAACTTCTAAAGTAGGGGCATGATAATTCAAAAAAAAATATATGATGTACATTACTATAAAACTACCAACGAAAATTGGTTTGAACGAGATCTATCAAGTAGTTTTTTTATATGTCGTAAATGGTAAACCTTAATTTAACTTTCATTAAATCAACTAAAATATAAAAATAAATCAAAAACCTTTTAATATTATAGAAATAAACCTTATTGCTGCTGCGGAACCCTTTAGTGGCGAGTCCAACTCGCACTTGGCCGGTTTTATTACCTAGGCCAGGGGTCACCAAATGGCGGACCGCGGTCCGCATCCGGACCGCCGCGCCGACCCATTATGTGCGGACCAAGCATGTTCGAACTTTGAAGATAATCTTCGTTCTTCTTAGGACTTCTACATTACATCTCTATTATAGGTTTTAATGCCAATATCTATAGCTTGCACCAATATTTCACTCCAAACTTCAGAGACATAATTAGCTACAAAAATGGTTACTTTTCTCATTGATATCTAAATAAATACCTTTGTAATTGCCGTAATTACCTTTGTTTATTATTTTTTTATATATAAAATATAAAATGTATGGACCGCGAAGGTCATTTCATGTCTTAAAACGGACCCCGAACGAAACTAATTGGTGACCCCTGACCTAGGCTATAGGTTTTATTTTGCTTTACGCCACTACAAGCTAGTCGCTAGAGCAATGTCAGTAGAAAATGAAATCTACAGCCTAGTTCACAAAGTGGTATTTTATCTGAATTTCTGTCAGTCGCGGTCGCCGCTGGAATCGGAAAGCCGCCTTTAGCAGACCTGTGTGTGACGCCTCACTTGACTACATTTTTAATATAGAAATGTTTTATGTTGTAACTTGCTATTTGTATAGCTATGTTATATGTTAGAGGTTGTATAGATGGGTAAACGTCCGGGTATTTTGGGCATTTTTGGGTGTTCTTACCTACGCTTTTACCCTTCTATGTAGATAATGAAATGCATGGGCGTTATCAGTGGCGTGCAGAGCAATATGACACAGGGTATGCGGGGCCCAGCGGAGTAGTCGGATGGCCTTTATTATATGGTCGGAAAAAATCTTAATAGCGCAATGTAGCCAGCGACAGCAATATTGCTAGCGCCATCTATCGAGAACATCGAGAACTATTTTAAGTACTCACCTAATCGGCTTCAATTTTCACATATTCATGGTTCCGGACTCCGGTTACTTGAGATTTACTATATTCTGATGTAAATATTATAGATGCAAGATTTCGGCCACCTCAAATATCTTATGCAAGTGAGTGATAGTTACAGAACACGTCCCTCGCAAGATATCCGATGTGGCCGTTAAAAAGGCCGATTTTCATGTGATTCGCAAAATATATAAATAAACTTAATAATAAACTATGGGTTCGTAAAAAACAAACTACTCATTCATTTATAGATTAAATCTATGCGCCTATCCTTTTTTAAATATGATTTTAGGATATCGTCATAGAAAGTTGGATTTCGTTTTAATTCTATCATTAATGCCTTTTCTATAGAAATCATAGAAAGATCTGTGAGTCGTTGTTGATTTTGTGTGTTTCTCAAATATGTGTGGATACGTTTTAAACTCGAAAATGAACGCTCTGCCGATGCGCTGCTTGCTGGGATAGTCACAATGAATTATAGAAATTATTTAAATCTAAATATCCTGAATCAGTCCACACTGAACTACAATTATTAAACAATATGCAAGGAAAACAATATAATTTAATCGTGTGCACACAACCACACAGCCAGTTATATGATTCATAACTTTTAACATGAAACTTCCGAGTTACATTGCCTTTTTGCTGGTTTAATTGTTGTAACTCGGGTACACACCTACCTTTAGACACAATTTGAATCTTTTCACTGAATGACAATTGTGAAAACTTATTATTTTTAATTTTTAATAAACACACATTCCCAACACAGACCTCACAGTCAAATAACATTTTTAAGATATCAAAAACGCACTTAATATAGAAACTCAGTAATAACTATTAAACTGTTAAAATGTGCAAAATGTTAAAACAAAAAAGTCGTCTTAGAAAACTATAAACTTGCGCAAACAAAAATAATCGTATCAGTGCTCATCACAATACTAAACATTTATGTAATGTAAACAAATAATATAACCCTTACTAAACAAAAATGCATTATACATGCATACGCGATTAATTAGATTTCCGTCCATTATTTTTACTCGGATTATAGGCAACGAAGTGTGAAGTGCAACGAACAATATCCGATTATTCCCGAACCGAACGCCGCGGCCGCGCCGGAGGCGCTCGGATAAATTCGGAAATCGGAAGATCTGCCGCAGCTCTTCAAGCTACTTGCCGTACTAGGCAAATGAGATATTTATGTCTGTGTGCGTTTGCAATATGTGCACCGATACAAAAATCTCATCGCACACATATGCCCGAGGTCTGCGAGGCCTCAAATGCATATATTATCTCCGCCGCGCCGTTACGATTAAATAATAATGTTTTTATGAAGTTTTGCAAATTAGTTTTTGCTATTTTATAAATTTAGGCGTTTTAAGTGTATTCATTTTTTACTTTGTATAATAATTAACGTCATCTAAAACGTACGAAAGTTAAATTAAAATATGTGTATGGCAAGTATTTATCATGAGGTATGCACTGCTTTTATGCCTTCAAGGTATGCACGCCCATGGGCGTTATGGCGCGAGATTTTTTATGGTACAACTAGTTATGGTAACGGTTCAACTGATTAAACTTGAAGAAAACAACAGACAGCCTTCCCATTAACAGTTAAAGCATGGAATGGTAACAGTTAACACATACGATGACGACATCTGTGGCTCAATGGGTAAAGTGTGTGGCAGCTCAAGCCGGGGGTCGCGGGTTCGAATCCCGCCGACGCGTCGGAACTTTTTGTTCTTGGGTCATGGATGTGTATTAAATATGTGTATGATATAATACAAATCTTAAATGTATGTATAGTATAGATGTATTAAATATATTTCCATTGTCTGGTACCCGTAACACAAGTCCTTTAGGTACTTAGCACGGGGCCAGATTGACGTGGTGTGAAGCGTCCATAGATATTAATTAATTAATTAAAATACTTATATTTTTTAGAATAATATTTAGGTTACTCTGTAAGTAGGTAAATAGTTTTGAACTTTGATAGTAAACAGCGTAGTATTCAGACTTTGATGTCTCAAATTGAGTCAGTTAGATCGGTATTTGGAAGTGAGCCAAATAAATATCTCCCGGATTGTAATGTGGCAGGTATAGACTATACTCTATAGACTAATTTCGGAAATTAAGTTAAAAATACTTTATAGTCGATAGACACGCGACGGTTTTGTTTACCTTCCAAGAAAAATAATAATACGTTTATTTTTACAGAGAGTCAATATTTGTTTTGTACAAATAGTCAATATTTGTTTGTTTCTTTTTTTGTTTGATGTCTATCGGGATTTAGTTACTGCTATATTAAGTATACTTTTCAAACGCCCGGATTCTTCAAAAATTCACTAGCGCTTTGGATTAGCTTACGTCAAAAAATAACTACGCCGCTGAAGAAATTAAACCATCAATCCCCAAGCGGCACCCGGCTGCCGCATAACAATTGAAAATCTATTATGTCTACGATCGAGGTACTAACATCTGTTAAAAAACTTCAGATGCTGGGGCTTAGAATAGGTACCTACTTCCAATCCAGACTTGATGTAAGTAGTCAACTCGGATGAAATGTGAATAGATCGGAAACTCTATTACTTAGTTATGTGTTTACATAATAATTATTATTAGGTATAATAAGTACCTATAGGTACCTACTAGATGACGGCCGTAACTCCGTTGCGCCAAAACTCGCCATTGAAAGGTTTTTTGTTTGCAGACGATTTGACGATAACTTGATTTGGTAAGACGTTAGATTCTACATTAAAACTTATTCAAAATACCCTTAATAGGCTTCTCGACTGGTCAAAAAAAACAGTATGTTCAATTAATCTAAAACTAAAACAGAATACATTGTATTTACAAAGAAAAAACTCGTTTATCGCGCGAGAACTGTATATTTCTCCGGGATAAAAAGTATCCCTTTGTCCTTTCCCGGATGTATTTCCATACCAAATTTAAGCAAAATCGGGTCATCCATTTGAGCGTGAAGAGGTAACAGACAGACAGACAGACTTTCGCATTTATAATATTAGTATGGAAGTATGAAATACTATGGATACGGATTGTGTATGTACTTTGTGCAAACTAAAGCCCCCGAAATACGAAGAGGTCAGGTCGACCTGCGATCAGTCCGAACTCCGACCCGTTTAATCGACCTCCCCGTTTATATCCTATCAAGTAGCGTTCATCAAATGTGTGGGCTTGAAATGAAATCGCCCTTTCATTTTCATATCGATTGACCTTTGTGTCATACACTATTTAAAAACTTCCACACTAGTATTTGCAAAGGTTAAAATACTTAAATGTCAATTCTAGATATCTAGCTCGTATTCACGACAAGTTGTATTATTACAAAATAGAAAACACGATAGCAAACTAGTATTCTTACATTTATTTCTTTGAAAATCACATGAAAGCAAAAGATGTTCGTACATTACTCATCTCTACTTGTTTCTTTCACTAGCAAGAGAATATTTGTACGTCGCTCCTATCCCTGTGAAAACGCGATAAAATTAAACAAGATTACCAGAGTGAGAGAGTAAATATACAAATTTATATGACCTTCGTTACCATACTGTAAGATATATGTATTATTTCGGCAATAATATCCTGTAGGTATTTGTTAATCATGACAGTTGAACAGTAAAATATACTTTCTAGTTCAGAGTTCACTAGCAGCGTATTATAACAACTTAGTGCAGTCACGCTCGAAAACTTAAAATTCTTATTAAAACATGGCGTGGCCGATTACAGTCACGAATTACGAGAATAAGCCGAAAAAATATAATTTATGACTTCATACTCGAAAGCTAACCTTGGCCAGTGACGTAGTTAGCAGACACGCAGTCTGCTAGAGCCTAGAGGACATAAACATATGAGCTGTAAATCTTCTGGCAGTAATGAAATATCTGTCAAACTATTAATTAAATTAAAATTAAGTAGTCTTTGGGTGCGGCTAGTTTAGCGGCTAGTTGCGGCTGC
This sequence comes from Lysandra bellargus, assembly GCA_905333045.1. Classification (NCBI taxonomy): domain Eukaryota; kingdom Metazoa; phylum Arthropoda; class Insecta; order Lepidoptera; family Lycaenidae; genus Lysandra; species Lysandra bellargus. Next base: position 2,704,543 of record HG995340.1, on the reverse strand, counting down.
AAAAATTAATGAAGTAGATACTAGGTACGTTACGTGTATTATAAGTCATACAAGTACGTTTCGGATCAATAAGTCGCTAAGTAATCATACTAAAAGCTTACGTTAGTCACAAAGTCGTGAATCATAACGCTGTTACGTAACATTTTTGCATTAAAAGCTTAACTTTTCCCCGATAAGTGAAATTAAATTTGCGACGTCGCGTCGCGCCTTCAGTTTTCGGCCGTTTTACGAGTAAACATTCCTTTAGTTTCTTGTTTCTATTCAATTACCTCCGCGCTCGCGAGGAGTCTTATTAAAATTCTCGGGGCGAAATTATTTCGGAAGCAAATATTGTTAGCTCAGTCGAGAGCTTTCGGGGATTCCGCCGCTCCCCCCGCTCCCCCGGGATCGCCGAGGAAAATGTTGCGTGGAAAATATATCCGAGTAATCATTGGTGAAATTATGGCCGTCGAAAAATAAGAATGGGGTCAATAGGCGCCGGGGACGCGCCCTGATTTATAGTGTCGATGCCGCTGCCCGTTCTCTCGTTTGTAATGGACCGAATTGGTTTCGGCGCCAAATCCTTGTCTTCGCATCTTGAGGCCGCTCGTTTGTATTCCGCAGACGACTTTATGTGTTTATATGTCGCTATTCCTAAGTCGTAAAGGGACTGCGGGAATCGACTTACTTTATGTTCTTTTATCATGTTACTTTTGTCACATAAATTATTCCGCTGTTTTGGTGGGATTATTTGTAAAAAGCCATAAATGTAGGATATATTTACATGTGTATAGATATGGAATGCGTATACGTTAAAAGATACAAAACGATTTACATATAAGTGGTATTTTATGCGCTTGGCCGCATTGAATTGATAATGCTAAGTCCTGGTCGAAACCCTAATGTTATGTAATGGATTTAACACGGTGTATAGGTGGCATAAAAAGCCCGAGCCCCAAAAACGGCTTCTGTTAATCACGAGTTGGTTGTTTTGCCCGGTGGGGCGCGGCGGTCGGGTCGGCCGGGGCGCTATCGCGGTTTGGCGCAGGGCCAGACACATGCCGGGGCAGAGTTCGCCCCGGGCGTAACTCAGGGGCCGCCCCGACCGCATCTACAGGGTTATAGGTGTTGTTGCGACTTACGACAATGATATGAGTGCCAACCTGCCAATGCTGGTTGGAGTCTTAGAATCTTGAACGTGATTGAAGATACATGCCCTGCGATCAATTTTAACTTAAAAACTGATGGCTGCATAGTTAACAGGAATCTCACCTTTGTACGGTTCAACCAATTTTAATGAAATTTTGTGTAGAGCTTCTTTATTATTTCCGTCCCAAAATTTTACGGTTTCGGTTGCGTCCCCAACAATGCTAGCAAGTAGCAACATCTTCATGCTGTAGATGTTAGCTGGATTTTTTAAACATAGGTAATTACACATAACACATGTTAGAGTGAGACATACATATAAAGTTCGTAATATACCTATGTGAAAACTTTGCTCCTACATATTATAACTAGCTATATGACCGAGCTTCGCTCGGTATTAAAAAAAAATCAAAAAACACACATAAAATGACATTTTACGAAAATGATCCCTAGCTAGATCGATTTATTGCCCCCGAAACCCCCTATATACTAAATTTCATAAAAATCGTTGGAACCGATACCGAGATTCCAATCCATACTAATATTATAAATGCGAAAGTATCTCTGTCTGTCTGTCTGTCTGTCTCGCTTTCACGCCAAAAGTACCGAACCGATTGTAATGAAATTTTGTACACAGATAGTGTAGAGCCTGAGAAAGGACATAGGCTACATTTTGATGAGGGACAATATCTTATTTCCATGAAAATAACGATAAAATGAATTCCTACTGCAGTTTTAAAATATGACAACAGATGGCGTTTTAAAGGAGTAGTACTGTTGGAGCCTATATGACAACAGATGGCGTTTAATTTTTTACTTCATTGTAACATAGAACCACAGATAGAAGTATCAATGCAATGAACATTTTAGTTCTAATAAACAGATGGCGTTTACATTTTTACTTCACATCAGAACGAAATAACAGCTGTGGTGTATGCACATAATATTTAAGTTTTTTAAATTAAACTTTATATTTTGTGCCAAATTTTAAAGCTTATTACTTTAACTATGTAGTACACATTTTTACCCATAAACTATTTATCATTGAGTTACGTCACTGCATAGATAAGTATGAGTATCAAGTTATAGGTATCGAAAGAATTGGCCCCGTGCGAGTTTCTTACGCCGGTTCTTCTCGCCAGGCTAGTTCCCGAACCGGTGATGGGCACCGTAGATTCTACGTTCTTCTGATTTTCAAAAAGTGTATTCATGATACCTATCTTGAATAAAAAGATACGCGGGCAACAGCTAGTTATATATATATATATATATATATATATATATATATATATATATATATATATATGTGTGTGTGTGTGTATACAAGAATTGCTCGTTTAATTATATAAGATAATTAATATACTTCAAGCGATAAGAATAGAAAGGCTATTGTGTCTCGTTTTTCCACGATCGAAGGATTAACCGCCTTATAATATAACTTATAAAAGTTAAAAGTTAAGTAATAACCAATATTATGTCAAAGGTACTGGAAATTGTCGTAGCAAGTCTAAATCACAGACCATTAAATCATCAAAGCTTTGAGCTACAAATTATTAATATTGCTTCGCCAATACAATTTAACAATAATTAATTGATGAAGTAATAAAATATTAATTACTATACCTACAATCTACATAGTATATTAAATGCTCATTTACATGGTTACACGAATACGACTGCTGGATACTGGACTCGACTGAACAATTGAACAATGAACATGCTTGCATAGAATATAAGAGCTATTGAATGGTGGAATTGCTGGAAATGTTTTTTTTTTATGAAATAAGGGGGGCAAACGTGCAAACGGGTCACCTGATGGAAAGCAACTTCCGTCGCCCATGGACACTCGCAGCATCAGAAGAGCTGCAGGTGCGTTGCCGACCTTATAAGAGGGATGGGAAGGGAAGGGAATAGGGTAGGGGATTAGGCCTCCGGTAAACTCACTCACTCGGCGAAACACAGAACGTGGTATTTTTCCGGTCGAGCCGGCCTTTTCGTGCCGAAGCATGGCTCTCCCACGTATATAAATGTCCCACGTCTCTTGCAGTGGCACAGTGTATCAGTCAGATAACAGATTGAAGGTCCAAATCTTTTTCCAAATGAAAGACAAATGGATATTATATTTTCTTTTATTCTTTGCAGCAAATAAGAAAATAATTTAGTTTAAATTGTCAACTAACACTTTAGAGGTTATGACGATAGGTTTTGTGTAAGGGAGGGGCTTTTTGCCCATCTATTATGTAGATAAAAGTAAGATCAGAGGAGAAAAAGTGGAGGATTTTTTTATATCAATGGCCTTTTTGTGGAAACCCTGGGAAACTACCACGTTGGCCTGCTGCTCATACGGTCCTATCCATCCCCGCAACAAAAACTAGTCCAAGTTACTGTATCAATGTAAATTAACACTCAGTACGGTGAAGTACAAATTGATACAAATGTACGGGTGATGTTCGCGACAAGCTTTTAATTTCCAATGCAAATTGTATTGTTTTCGTGTTATCAATTAATATTTCATTTATACAACCTGCACTGAAGCTCGCTACGTATTGTTCAATAAACGTGATTAATGGTTAAACGTGTTTTATATATTTTTAAATTAATAATAATTAATTCTCTGGCATACAGCGCCTTATGCGGCTGCGGCCAAGATGGACAAACATAGGCGAACACGAACGTATATTATATTTGTCTTTGATTGCCCAAATCCAATATCCAACATGGTCATTGGTCACACGTGAAAACGCCACGCTTTAACATGCTATATGAGTATCTGAAGCCTTGACTAAGGGTCACTCATGGGAGTTGGGACTTTTTACGATGTATTTTATCAGCCTTTAATGCCTATTTTATTGGCCTTTCACTAAACGGCGAAATGGGCCATCGACAGGAAAACAGTACATTGGCATCTTCCGTTTCCTTCGCGTTTGGTGCAATGCGGGCGAGGGGGGGGGGCTGCACTCGACCATGTTCAAGTGAACGTACGTCCTCCCAATAACGGGACTTTCTTCGGACGCGAGTTAAAAGTACTCGAACAAGGAGTAACAGATGTTCAGAGTTGTTTTTCCTCCCACAGGCCCTTATTACTACGGTCTTTCGGTCTAAGTTCGTCTACATATCATTGTCCGTCACACACTAATTAATGTTTAACCTATTGAGCAAATGTTTTAAAGACACCAAACAAAATTTCCTCTGCCAGATTGAGATCGAGTAGTCCCGTCCAACAAGATCTCGTCGTTACTACGACGTCACCATCCTCTGATAACTCAAGTTATCAGACGATTAAGACATTATTTCTAACTTCTAAGGTTAAGGTTTGAACTTTAAACCATTGCTTCAAAGTGACTCATTATAATAAGTACATAAGTATATTTTAACGCTAGTTAAAACAAATTATTAATTTGTTTTAAGGGGAAGACAACTGTCAATTCGACATCTTTGTGCAGTTTTCTAGACGTATGTATTTCATTGATTGGCACAAAAAAATATATGTGATTTTTTATTATATTTGGAAAAGCTTGTCGAATTTAAATAATAAAATAATGTTCTCCTACTGGATGAAAAAAAAATCCTAAGTCACATCTTTCAGGAACTTTAAACAGTTCTAACTAAAGTAACAATACAATCTATGCTTTAAAAATTTGTTTATTTGATACCTTTTACAAAAACCCAAAGATTGCCAGATTTAATTTTCGGAACTGACATCTAGATTTCCCATAATATTTATTTTTTACTTTGACTCGCTACTTAGTGCCTGTGTTGCCGCTGCAAACAACCTTCGTTTGTTGGCAAAGCTTAAATATTACATTATCTATTTTGTTTCATTTTACCTCTTATTCGTTGGATTAATGAATCCAGATAATCTATGTTTATCCTCATTTTTACACAAAAATTAGAGCAGAAGAAGAAATATACTTTATTGTAAAAGACAATGTCTGTAACAATTATCTATAGTCTTACGAGAATAGAAGGCTGAATGTAGTCGATTTACCCAAATTCCAAAATCGGTATAAAAAATTTAAAACATGCTTCCATCGTGCACTATGTAAAATTTGTACCTGAATCAAACGTTGATGGAAACTAGGTCACGAGCTCCCCGACTATTGGCTGCGCTCTCAATTTATTTCCCTATTGGAAGTTTTTGTTGGCGACTGCTGGCTGCTGGCTGAAGACAATCCTATTGTAGGGTCCGAGCCAGTGATGTTTTGTTAGTGATTGACGTTTTGACGCGAGCAATTTGTTCGCTAGCCGCTACAGAGCTGAGTATAACATTTGAGATGGGGTATCTATGTCGCAGTCGGATTGTATAGTCTGCCGTATGTTAAACGACTGCAAAATTTAATAACTTAGTGCAAACAAGTGCAGCTACCTAGATAGCTGCCCTGAACGTCTGCTTAGCAAATTGAAAAGTTGTTTAATTTTCATTATTCATCGTCACTCGTGTGACAGAAGTTTAATAATTGTGCGACAGACCGGCAAGATTACCATAGACTTAAATAATTGAGTATGTCCACACCACACTCCACAGTGGCACAGAGCTTTCCAATTAATACAACTGTAAAAGGAAAGCGTAAAAGGGGTGACAGACGTACGAACTTAAGGGGGTGACAGACAAGCGAGTAAGTACGCGGACTTATGGCTCGACGATCTTAATCGCCTGTGTGTCAGCAAAGAGCCGCGAGCCGCGAGCCCCGCCCCGCGAGTTGTTTTAAGTTCGCGAACTTACTCGGCTCGCATCGGTGATACACGAGAATCGCTCACACTGCACTGGATTACCATTCCCCCAGGCTCGCGGCGCGTGGCGCGCAGCTCGCGGCGCGCGGCTCGCGACTCTTTGCTGACACACAGGCGATTAAGATCGTCGAGCCATAAGTCCGCGGGCGTACTTACTCGCGAGTCTGTCACCCCCTTATGAGAGATGAAACGAGCGTGCAGCCTATAATTGTCTATGTCTAGAATTTTACTTGGTCAACCATGAATTTTCATTACTATAGAGCTGGCAGTGGTACTCAACCTTTTTTTGGTTTGGTTGGTTTCACTGGTCAATACATCCAAACTGATGTACGCACGTACATTTTTACGTAAAGTTTTTGGAGTGACCGGCCAATGGACGTACCCCCACCGTACAGAGCTGAGCGGAGCTGTGTTGCGACTTGCGAGGAATGTGTTTTTAAGATCCAATAGCATCGCCGCGCTGAGCGATGTCATGGCAAAGTCAGGTCAATGAAGTGATTCTATTGGTTTTCAAAAACACATTCCTCGCAACACAGCTCCGCTCAGCTCTGGTGGAAAGGCAGCACTAGTCTATGGCGACTAATGTCTAGCGAGCTCGCGACAAATCAAATATTAACTCAGACGCCGTGTCTAATTGTCTAATTAGCTATGCAAAGTGTAAAAACTTTCCAAATCCAATATAAAGTCCAATCTCGTGCAAATCTTTAGAGAGTAAGTAACTTTGTTCAGGTAGCCTCGCTTTAGACCTAAGGGAGTTGTCTACTTAGGTACCTACTACTCGTAAATGTAAGAAAAAGTTGATTTAAATTCATAAGTTCTTCAAAAGATGTTAAACAACGAAGAAATACATATCTACGTCGATTCTAAAAAGTTCGTAAGCAGTAAAGACTAATGCTAAAGGTTAGACCTACATAACATTACGTAGGTACGTCGAACTTTTTGTCATAATATTAAATTATTATTATCGTATTTTAAAATTTAAATGTAATAAAACTTGAAGTGCTTATTAAATAATTAAGTTGTATTAAAATAGAATCTAATTTTACTAAGCACCCTTTCGTTCTATTTTAAAATTAGTCAGACCAGCTTTATGTGAGAGCCAAAGAGTTATTCTCAGATAAATTCTATTTGGGTCGAATACGTTCTTATTAGTGGAAAATTGTAACAAACAGGAAGTGTAGTGTGCTTGATAAATATTATCGCGACAGTGCAGCGCCGCGCGACGCAAGTGGGCGATTCTGACTAACTGTTATGGTCTATTTTCATTTGCTCCCACTTGATTAGGGCAAACGAGATAAATAATACACATTAAGCCCATTAGTGAAAAAAAAACAATATCCCGCTTTCTCCTTTCAGGGTAATAAATAATAATGTTGAGTGAAGAACTATTTGTTTTACAAAAAATATAAACAAGCAAAACAATATTATTAAATAATAACAATCCCACGTGTTAATAAAATCCCACCAAAAACATACCTGTTAAAAATGGGGCCAAGTTCCTATTGGTTAATTATTCGCCTTAAAAAAGAGTTGAAATCCAATCCAATGCCAAGTTTAGATGCACTTCAAAATCGATCATAATCATCATCATCATCAACAGCCTGATCCTTAATACTTCTAAATTTGAACTTGGCAGGTTGATTTGATTATATAAATACCAATATTATTTAATCATGCAATTAATCAAATGCTATGTATATCATAAAAACCTGCCAAGTTCCAATTTAGAAGTATTAAGGATCAGGCTGTTAATGATGATGATTATGATCGATTTTGAAGTGCATCTAAACTTGGCATTGGATTGGATTTCAACCCTTTTTTAAGGCGAATAATTAACCAATACGAACTTGGCCCCATTTTTAACAGGTATGTTTTTGGTGGGATTTCAATACTTTTTTTCGAGAAATCGTACGGTCTATTTTTATAGTGCCACACCCGCATGTATTGTTAATCTAAGTCATTCTGCGTTTCAAAGTAACTTTGCTAGCGCCATCTATTGAAAATATTTTATAAACAATATTTTCGATAGATGGCGCTAGTGGTATTTGTTAACCTATAAATAGAAGCGAAATTTTAAGGTAGCAGTATTTATTTATAAGCTATACAGTGTGCATTATACATGACAATATCTTTAAACCCTTCTCTCCTCCTCCCACACGTATTCACTGTTACATAAGAAATTTTTCCTAAAATTTGTAGATGAGCCGACTCACGCTTGACCGATTTCTTAAATTTCTCAATTTATTGTTAATCTACATATAAAACCCAACCTGTGTGCCAAATTTCATAGCGCTAGGACAATTGGAAGTGGCCTAGAGGTTTTGATTACCGGTCAGTGAGTGAGTGAGTGCCAAAATTAGCTATTTTTACAAGGACATATTTCAGGGTGTAACAACGCTATATCTATGAAATTTGGTATATTGCGTAAGTACTAGTACATGATTACGTACGTATAATTTTATCTTTGTACTTGCAATAGTTACTGAGCTACAGGGGGGGGGGTCAAAAGTGCGTCGAAACCGTTCGTGTAAATAGTGCACGGCATGCGCGCGGCCTGCTGGAACTTGGCGGCGCACGGCCTGCTGGAACTTGGCGGCGCACGGCCGTGCGCTTTGAAAACTGATAATATGATACAGATTCATCAATATTTATATTGTAATGTGTGACGTAAATATAATTATTATTGTTATAACATTAACAACATAAAGTTTTTTTTATTTTTATATTAGAGTTAATTTATTCAATTAGTTACGATTCATGAGTTTACTAACATTTGTTGTATAATAGACAGTAAACAGGTAGTTATTAACAATTTCAACTTTTGTATTAACTGGCCCTGTGGCGCAACGGATAACGCGTCTGACTACGGATCAGAAGATTCCAGGTTCGAATCCTGGCAGGGTCGCGTATACTTTTTTTAAGTTTTGTGTAATTTTTTAAATCAAAACTCCATATTTTTTAAGAATCTAAATAGATTTTAATAGTAATTAATAATTATATGTTTTTTTTATTTTGTTACAGATAAACCTCCGCTTGATCTTGGTGTCTGGTAAAACGAAGGAGTTCGTGTTCAGCCCGGTAGACTCGGCCGGCGACATAGCAGTTCATGTTTACGACAATTGGCCAGAAGGTAATTAGCATAATTAATTCTGTCATTAACATTCATTAATAAATAATATTAAATGGCAAGGAGGCCTTACCTTCGACCTAGTAAAAAAAGCTTTAGCTTTCGATAAAACGGTCTTTGGTCTCAAAATGATATAACGCCATCTAGCGGTGACTGGAACGCTAGAGCTGTCAAAAGCTTATGAAGTAGCTGTTCCAAAACTGCAATTAATTAGTGAATATTATGTTGGCAGGGAATTATAATTAAGCGAGTATTAACTATTAAGTAGTTTCGTCTTTACCTTGCATTGTTAGACAAACTTTCAACGCAAAAGATTCTCAATAATCAAGACGTGAGTGGAAGAATAAGGTAAGTAACATGAAAAAACTTCCCGTTTTTTTTTTTTTTGCTTAAATGGAGGCTTTCGGACCGGAAAAGTTATTTGAAATAAAAAAAAACTGGATTATATGTGTAGCCAGATATATTAAAGCTAGGTTATGAAGTAGATAAGTTACAAGTTTTATGAAAATAATAAGGAAAAAAGTGAGTTATTGTCCGTATGTTACGAAATGTTACTTGTTCGATTCTTCCACTCACGTCTTCTTCCCATAGCGTTTACTCTTCAACGTTCCAACAGCAATTTTTTATGTGGCGGGCTAATACTTCATAATCGATATCCAGGCATACCTCCGACAAGGTAATCGGTATAGTGATGGGCAAATAATAGATAAGTATAGCGTTTAGATAGACCGTAGACATTGTGTTCAATCGAGCGTTCAGTCCCTGACCTCGCCAAGGGAACTCCGCTCTTACGCACTACAATTTAGCACCGATTTTGCGATATATCGAAGGTCATGCTATGCTTTAATATTCAGCTCAAAGAATGAAACTGTATAATGTATATCGTGCTAATGGGCCAGGGAATAATTTATGATAGCATTAGTTACGTAATAACTAATGATACATGTATCTCCGATCGCCCCAAGCGATATATCACAGGATATGATAAAATAATATTAGTTTCGCATTACGCTTTAAAACTTCTAGAGCTTCAAGAAAATATTTCAAGCTGATATCCTCATGAATCTCCGAGGCGGTAATATTCACTTATTATTGTTTGCGAAATTGGACGTTCAACTGCGGAATAACAAGCCGAATTGAAGCCTGCTGCGCTGCCTGAAATAATATGAATTATTCAAAACAGAACGAAGGTTTAGATATAAAATCCGGTGCCCCCAGTGATTTCGGCCGGTTGTTTAGCGGCGCGTTTGAAAAATAGAGTACCAAACATGCTACATAGAGTTTTTATTAACAACGCGCGCAAACTAACAGAATAACAGCATTCGTACAAATATTTTTCATATTTTCCGAGTTCGTATGCGGAAGTTTAGTCGAAAACTCGAAAAATGTAGCATTTTCGTCGGCGATATACAACGTGACACAGGTGAGCACTCGACGCCGGAGACACAATGGACCAGGCTGCGGGCGGTGGGTCACGGTGACGTATAATGACACATTTCGTCTCGTTTCCTATTCCCACTGAGATAGCGTCAGCGCTGTTTACACTGCGATGCCGGTGAATGCTGCCTTGTTACGAAAATGGTGCACTTGTAAAATGCCCTGTTAATTTTACGACCTTCGACCTAGTTCAAGAGAATCCAATTTAAATGTATCCTTAAAGTTAAGCTGCTGAATTACTGTCTCTCAATGAAGTGTACTTGTTTGTGTAGTTCAGGAGTCTAGTCAATAAGCTTTGAAATGAAAGAGCACTACAAACACTGTGCCTTGTTTATCGAGTCAGTAGCGAGTCCCGGCGATGCATATTCAACTGTATCGACACTCGACAGTATCCCGGCCCACTTGAGCCGCTCGAGCAGGATGTACGAAGACGCGTCCAGCTCATATAAATTAAAAAGACGGATATGGAGCGTCGTACGGGACTAGGTACCGTTACGACTTAAAACGGTATGGTCATGGTTAAGCTTATCAGCTTATGTTATCGTTATGTTACAAGGAATATTATAAAGGCTGCTTGTCCAGGTTGTAATTAATTACTAGGTGTCTACCAGTTGCAAAGGCTATTTCTACCCGAAGGAAAGCTTAAGAGCCCGGGTAACCCTCGAAATTCTCATACATACGTAATACCAAAATCATTTTGTCATACGAAAATATTTAACATGTTTGAGTTATTTTTCAGCTTAAAATAGTAATTATCTAGGTTCCTGAACAAAAATTAACTTCAAAATATTTAAACACTAAAAAAAATTTTTTTGTGTATAAATTTTTTTTACTAAATTTACTACTAAATGTTTAAACACTAAAAAATAGAGTAAAACACTAAAAAATATATAAATAAATATTAAATTTAACTACAAAATATTTCAACTTTAAAAAATATTTTTTAGTATTTAAATATTTTGTAGTAAATTTACTATTTATTTATATATTTTTTAGTGTTTTACTCTATTTTTTAGTGTTTAAACATTTAGTAGTAAATTTAGTAAAAAAAATTTATACACAAAAAAATTTTTTTTAATGTTTAAATATTTTGAGGTTAATTTTTGTTCAGGAACCTAGATAATTACTATTTTAAGCTGAAAAATAACTGAAACATGTTAAATACTTTCGTATGACAAAATGATTTTGGTATTACGTATGTATGAGAATTTCGAGGGTTACCCGGGCTCTTAAGAAATAAGAATGGACGTTAAAGCTAGGCGGTGGTTGTATGAAACAAACATAAAGGATCTGAAAAGTATACTTTTGCTGACGGTTCTGAATCCTGATGCCTGAAGGGTTTTGATAAATTAAATGTAAAGAACCGTCAGAGTAAAGAAACAAAATTTTTTTATTTTTAACGGGCTTTGGCCCACCACACATTCCCACCACTGTATCTCCTGTGTCGCCAGGATCGACAGCGGTATCCAACCACGAAAACCCTTTGATATGATCTCAGGGAACCCGAGGGACGTGCTAAAGCTGTCTTGGGACCCGCAACGAATTTAATCAGAAGAAAATAGGAGGAGTAGGAAGTGTACAGTTTCCCTCCCCATAAATAGCGGGAGACAGCACAAAGTTGCAATGACCGAAAGTCAAAGAACTAAAGGGAAAGCACCACGGGAATAATTAATATTAATTATGACTACTAAGCTAGATCAAAGTTAATGTTGGGATTTGTTGTGTTACACTGTTTCCAGTAATAATTATGACAAAAACGCTTAAAGGCACGGAAGTTCCTTGCGTTGTCCACGAGATCATCGTAATATGGGACTCCAGATTTGCAAAGTATGTTGTTAAGCATTATATCTATAATGCTTAACTTGCTTGATTAATGCTTATTAATATACGAAAGATCTCTTTCTTTTTGCCAGAGGTTACACTCCCAGAGAACATGATGGGCGGTTTGTTCGAATATGTTGCCTTCGATCGAGCACTCGCACATGGGTGATTCTACTAATTTAAATCCATAGAGTTTGGCTTTAAAATTACCATGACTGGTCAGGAATTGAGATACGCAATCATCAATATCCATCCAGTGTTTGGATAGCCGTTGACGTATATCTGGAAAAAAGTTATAAAGGTGGCGACCTTTTGTGGAGTTATCCCAACGAGTTTGCCATTCGGACATTCGGTAACGTACTGAATCATCTAAGGATTCAAACAATCTAGCTATTTTTGGTTTATCGCGAGCGTTTAAAAAGTCGGGGCTAGTAACGTTTTTGTTGTGGTAGTACATAGTACCACGACGCTGTATTTCAAGGTCTACGGGTAAAACTCCGGCTAGTACGGGTAAAGCTTCGGTACTTGTGGTTCTGTAAGCTTTACACAGGAATATGAGAGCAAGACGTTGACTTTGCAATAATTTGCGACGAGCCGCACCAATAGTTGCTCGGTCGGCCCACACGGGAGCCCCGTAGCATAAAGTACCTAAGAATGTCGCTGAGTAAATTAGTTGGAGAGTTTTAAATGAGAGACCCCATGTTAAAGTGGAAATTTTGGTAAATGAATAAACGTTTAGCTTTTTCACTGGTCTGAATTATATGATCTAAAAACGAAAATTTATTTTCTAAGTAAAACCCGAGATAACAGAGCGACTGCTTGCGTTTAACGTTAACATTATTAAGTTTAATGCTGGGTGTCGACAATAGGAATCCCTTCAAAAGTATTTATCAGAAACAAAATACGTTGTTGCCATCTCATTAGATATATCGGGTGCTTTTGATAATGCGTGGTGGCCCATGCTGCTATTAAAATTAAAAAATAGAGGGTGCTACTCAAACATTTACTACTTGATACGTTCTTACTTTTATAACAGTTTAACTAAGCTTCAACTTGGTCACTGCATTCACGCTAAAACCCTGACGTGCAGCTGTCCACAGGGTTCCGTACTCTCGCCTAAATTGTGGAACGTAGGCTTCGACGATCTGCTATGCCTCCACCTCCCACCGCTTTGCATACTAGTTGGCTATGCCGATGATGGTTTTCTCATTATTCAGGTTAACTCACGTTCCGAAATTGAAACAAAAGCAAACTTAATTTCGGACTGGGGCCACCGCAACCGCTTAAATTTTGCCGCGCATAAAACCTACCAAATACTTTTGAAGGGATCCCTCTTGTCGACACCCAGCATTAAACTTAATAATGTTAACGTTAAACGCAAGCAGTCGCTCTGTTATCTCGGGTTTTACTTAGAAAATAAATTTTCGTTTTTAGATCATATAATTCAGACCAGTGAAAAAGCTAAACGAGACGGGACGAGAATGTCGGAGAACGAGGAGTTTTGTCGCTTCTAGTAAACGGGTTTGTATCTTTATCCGGCGGTATATTATTATGACTCGACATTGTGACTTAATTATAAAATCAGGTGCCGCAAATAACACTATACGTAAATGAAATTAGATACCTAATATAATAAAAGTTAAACTGAAAGTCACAGTCAGCTGATCGCAAGGCCGGCCGGCGCCGCGCGAGCGGTACCGACACACACAATATTTTACCTACCTACAATTCCCTACTGATAAAAGTGAACAAAGAAATTACTTACCGAGTTAAATCCAATAAAATACGGGCAAATGTGTTTAAAAAAGTTACAGTACACGTAGATTACACCGTTACCTAGCTATTTACACACACTCAGCACGAATTTATCGATTTTAAACCACTGAAAATAATTTTTATTCCCGGAGCGCACGTCAGACGATGTTAACCGTACGGAGGCGGCCGCGGAGGGAGGAAAAAACAAAAGATAAATAAAGTTTACAGCACCTCCCAGCTAGAATTATAACATCGAGAAACCTGTTAAAAATACAATAGAGTTAATCTAAGTCCGCCTGCATTGATCTACGCTGGCTCCGGCTTCAAAGGCAGCTCACGTCGTCTCGTGAATAGTTTGCCGCTTTTGAGCGGCACAAACGTTTTTAAATGCACTTACTGAAAGCAATTATGGAAGTTCTGAGGCAGGATCTGCTCGAGAAGTACTCTGTAAGTCTGTACGCCGTACGCGTGTGCTGATAGAAGAGATCATTGATCTACGTTCCCGTTGACTGGCTTTGAAAAGTTATTGTCCTTGTGTAGAAAGAATTTACAATGAATGCCTAATGTTCAATTTCTATTTCTTTTTATGGGAATTTCTCTATTCAATTAGCGCTTTCGATTGGCCACTATACCGATGTAGCTATTAACTACTCCTGTCCTGACGGAACACCTTTGGCTAAATAAAGTATACTGAAAATAGTTGTGTAAAACTCCTTTTACTGGCTGAAATGATTTTTACCGTGAATTAAAAATGAGATAAAATGATTAATAGAAGATCTTTTAACTTACCTACTTTAGAACTATTCAGCTATTGGATAATCTCAAACTTTCATTACTCCCCGAAACGGAGTGAATATTATAGAAAATTCACAAAGGACTTATGATTACGGAGCGGGTGATATTGAAAAGTGATCGTCACGTTTGAGCTGGCGACTCAAAGACCGGACAAAAACTCTCGCTAATGAAGTGCCGTAATTGCGGACCGAGAACTCGCCAAATTAAAAATCGATGGCGTGTACCAGAAGATGATATAATGGAAAAACTGATAGGGTTACCACTTGCCAGTTTTCGGACGAAAAATTGAATTAATGCAAAAGAGTTAGAACACGGCAACTAAGGAAAGGGATGAGTAGAAAATGTTGTACTCTAAAGTCTAAACAAACTAACCTTCCTAATATAAAAATCTATTGAACTTATCTTGTAGTTTCATCACTAGTCAATGCCCCTGACATGAAATACTATTGTCACGTTCAACCCTTCCTATTCACAATTTCTCGTAAGCCTGTCCATATTCTGCAACATGCAAGTTTCCCGTTCACAGGATGTTCTGTTGATACTTGATGTTCCTTTTGTTCTAACCCCCGTTATGTTTAAACGCATACCTCGTTACATGCGTACCATGTTGCTACACGATTTGATGCTATCTCCACAAAGGTTTCATACAAGTAAAAAATAAATACATAACGGAGCGCGGGTAAAATTAGATATCATTCTTCGCACCAGGGGGCATGTCAAGTTCATGTTAACGGTCGTTTTCCATGTCGTGCTGACATTTCGTTATTCTACCATAATGATCTTACATAACTTGATATACTAGATGATCTTACGTAACTTACAAAAAGTAAAAAATGAAAGAGAATTAACAATATACGAACAGAGTAAAACTAGAGTTAGCAGTCATCTTTGATGTACTCCGGAACTTTTATAAGCATTTTGTTATAAGATAGACCGTCCTCTGTAAATGTCAAAAGATCATTAATTCCATTTATCATTATCTTCGTAGTACGGACACTGATGAAACGAATATTGCATAATTACTTGTTCCAGCCACAGGTAATAAATATAATTGTGAGTGGTTGACCAAAAAGGGACCTGAAGGTAAATAATTTGATTTTGAGTAAAATACTAAAGCTGTTACATTTTTATATAAAATATTATAATATAACAATTTTGAATTACAGATAGGTTTGCTGAAATCGATCGTTATTAATTATTATTTTAGTACATTGTAGATAAAAGCTTTTGCATTTATGGATTTAGAGATAATAATAGGGATTAAGTATAGAATATAGATAGATATAATATTATAGATATATTTATAGTCTGTTTTTCATCTTTATTTCAAATTAAAAAATAATAATAACCGGCAACCCAAGGGTTTAACCTCAATAAAAAAGAGTATTCAGACCACAGAAATAAGATCTAGATAGAGGTCTGTGATTCAGACTAATATTTTAGTAATTTTATTTCTTTAATTTTAGAAATTAGTGTTGGCCTTAAGATTCTTAAGGCCATAAATTTTTGCCACTATTGCTATTATGATTGCAAAGCGGTCACGATCGTCGACTTTGGGAAATAAGAAACTCATTTAACTACTGTATAATACTATATAAGTTAAAAACTGAGAGGCCTCATAATACTAATTAATATTGCAAAAATATTGACCATTATTATTTGCTGTAAAAACCGCAATCATATATTTTAAAATGATAGCGTCTAATCGCGCAATTATCCATAAATGAGAGTCGGGCGTCATAATATGGTGTAGTTAAAGAGTTTCCCTCCCAGCCTATACTTAAAGTTATTACGGGGTATCAAGGCTTGTTAAAACTTCCAAGTGTTTGCCCGGCGCCGGCCCCGCTTCTAATTTCTTATTTTGTACTTATTCTGTAGATTATGTAACTGAGCCGAAGGTAATTCGTTACTAAGGGTATGATTTTGTTTTCATTTTACAGTACAAATGATTTCTAAGTAGCCTAAGACAAAAATCCTCCCAAAGAACATTAGCTACAGAAGGTTACTGTTGATGATTGGAAAGACATTGGTATAATCTTAATTTTGTAAGTACCTGTTTTAAAGTGTTCTGTGTTTAACGGCCGTATGAATAAAAACTTAGCGAGGGTTTTAACTACGTTTTTACATAGTAATTTTAGCCGTTAAGGCTCAGTAGTCCCTAAAATTAGCAGGTCGATGTGTGTCAGTACGAATATCGACGTAAAGGACATTAAAATAACATTCATATTCATTCGCCTTGTACAGTGGCGTTTACGCGCTTGCCGCGTACCTTGATAATAGGAAATAGGAGAAAAAAAATTGTTTTTAGTATTACACAAATCAAATATATCAAATCGTTTAGGTTAGGTTATGACAACCTAACCTAAACGATTAGGTTTAACTCTGGAATGAACTGTCACCAGCAGTTTTTCCGGACCTATACGACCTGCAAACCTTAAAGAAAAGAGCGTATTCCCTCTTAAAAGGCCGGCAACGCACCTGCAGCTCTTCTGATGTTGCGAGTGTACATGGGCGACGGTAGTTGCTTACCATCAGGTGACCCGTTTGCTCGTTTACCCCCTTATTTAATAAAAAAAATCTACTACATTTTTTGTTTTTTCTAGAAAGTGTGTAATTTAGCCATAAAATGATTTATTTATGAAAAACAGCGTTATAATAGTCATCTTTGAGATTTTTTTTTCTATCGAGCAGAATTTTTCAAATTGTGTACTGTATACTTTTGCGTACAGAAAATTTTCTCAATTTTAAAACGGTACTTTTTTATACTTAAACTAGCTGTCCCGGCAAACGTTACTTTGCCATAATATAGGGTTGCCAACCGTCCTGTTTTCCCAGGACATGTCCTGGTTTTTGTAGTGTCCTGGGACGTCCTGGATAGTTTTTAAGCAGCGTCCTGGGTTGTCCTGGGTTTTTTAATTTTAAAATTCGCGCGCCTCTTTTCAAAATACGCTTCGAGCGGCCGCACGGCTCGCAAGTAATCGCGTTGCCGCGCTGCCATGCTATTTCAAATTCAAAACAAAGGCGCAACGTGCCACTTGATGATTTCTCTTTCGCTCTACTATGGTAGCGCAGTAAATCAAAGCAATAAAACTAACGCAAAAAATCAAACATCGTCCTTCTCTCTCACTCACGCCCGTCTTTCATATGCCAGGTGAAAAAGGACGACGCGGAATCATCGCCAAGTTAGTTTTTTCTTAATAACTCGATAAATATACAACATTTTGAAAATCCGCCAGGTCAGTGTCTCAATGATAGAATTTTATACAAACAATATGTTAAAATATTAACTTAGTTTAATGCACGGTTACGGCAATATAATATGAAAAATTGGTAAAAATTAGATGCATCTTTGTGATTTTTTTCTATAGAGAAATTTTAAGATATCGTGTTTTCGCTCAAATCAAATTCTTGGAAATATAATTTAGTATCTATGTTTAGAAAATGAAACAATTTGGTGCTTATTTTCAAGTATGAAAATGAATTATAAAATCGTCAATGTTGGGTTAGTCGCCCCCTTAATGTGTCCTGTTTTTATACTGAATTGTCCTGGTTTTTCCAACCTCAAATCCTGGTTTTTTAAATTTGAGGTTGGCAACCTCCCCAGCCCCAGCGCCTTTAGGCTTCGGCTTTCGCCGAGCCTTTTTGGACGGAGCCTTTTCTTCTCCGGGGGCCGGCTTTTTCGCTGCAGACGAACATCCGCTACCGCCCAGCACGTGCCCCCTTTCGACCCTGCCAGCGGCTTCGCACAGGGCGCAGTTTGGTTCTGCGGCCCCGCACTCCGCCGCCTTGTGTCCCGGTTTCCCGCACCGGAAACAAGTCCGACTACGGTCCACCGGGCACCGGCACTTGGCAGCCACGTGGCCGGTGTCCTGACAGCGGAAACAACGCGTTGGCCTCGCGGCCAACAACGTCACCCTCGCCGACACCCAACCAACACGCAACCGCCCAGAGCTCGAAAGCTTCTTGGCGGCCGCGACTGGGAGGCGGACCCAACACGATCCGTCCCCCCGTGGCCCCTCTCTTATTGGCCCCGCCCGGACATCGCCGGTCAGGCACTCTCCTGCTCGTGCGACCACTTCCACGACTTCAGCGGTCGTCACGGAGTCGTCAAGGCCGGCGATGCGCATCTCCGCGCATGCGGCTGGCCGCCCAACTTTCACCTCCGCAGGCAGGACACTCTTAAGCCTCGCGGCGAAGGCGTCCGCCTTCTCTCTTGCGCCCTCACCAGCTATGGTGAGAAGGCGCCCTCCGGTTCGGGCCCGGCGGAAGCGAACTTGTGGAATGTCAAGATCCACAATGTTCACCGCCCGCCGGGCATCCTCAATGGCCTTGGCGTAGGTCAGACCCGCCTTCACAGCCGACTCTTCTATTGTAAGAGCGACGGCCGCATTCTCAGACCTACTGAATATGCATATAAAATTTGGTAAAAATCAGTAAAGCCAGTTCGGAGGAGTTCGTGGACTAACATTGTGACATGAGAATTTTATATATAAGATAATGACATTTCCATTACAAAAAACATTATTTAAAAAACCCATTTTACGTAGTTGCAACAACCACTGCACCTTAAGGACAATAATAAAATATTATATAAATTATAAATCCTTGAATTATTAAACTCTAGAATTATTATTTATTTATAAACCAATGCTCCCGTGGGGCGGATCGTCATTGATGGTCGAAGACGCGGGTACATCTCTACATTTTAAAACAGCCTTAACTACAGGGTCTAGACTCTGGAGACTCAAGTTTTACAAAAGAATTCCGTTTACAAAGAGAGCTTTCGAGACTATAATGAGCGCTAACAAAGGATTTTTAGGATTCTATTACTAGAGAGGCGAAAACGACTTCAAATGTTTTCTAGCTTTAAATTTTTTTCCGTACCTACCCAAAGGTTGATAAAATCGACCAAGTGCGAGTTGGACTTGCGCACGAAGGGTTCCGTACCACAATAGAGCAAAAAAGGGTGAAAATTGTGTTTTTTGTATGTGAGCCCCCCTTAATTATTTTATGTATCTAAATTTTATTATTGATTATTAAAGTACAAACACAACTGAGTATTGCGTGAATATTTCAAGTGCCTATGTGTTGCCGTTATTGATATCGAGCAAAAAATAGCAAAAAAATCACGTTTGTTGTATGGGACACCTCCTTTAATATTTAATTATTTTGTTTTTAGTATTTTTTGTCATAGCGGCAACAGATATACACAATCTGTGAAAATTTCAGAAGTCTAGCTATAGCGGTTCTTGAGTTGTAGCCTAGAGACACACAGACAGACAGACGGACAGACATCGGAGTCTTAGTAATAGGGCCCCGTTTTTACTCTTTGGGTACGGAACCATGTTATATTACATAAAAGTTATTACTAAGACGGCTGTCTGTTCGCCCGCCCGTCTGTGTGACACTGCACACGCCGTGTGACACCAGGATGTATCCTAAAAAGTGCTACAGCTAAACAGCTCAAATTAAATATTATAACCTCCTCCTTTTTGGAAGTCGGTTAAAAAATGAATATATTATGTATATCTGTAGCCGCTATACTACAAATACTAAAAACAAAATTAAATAATGAATCAATAGTTCGGAGTTCGGACTATTGACTTGCACTTAGTCGGTTTTTATTATAAATTCGTAAGTTCGTTCACCGAATGTACCGCAAACGCGATAACTCAGCTTAATTAAAGAGCGTTAGGTTGCTAATGAAAGGCCAACCGAACTCTGAACTAACCAGTAACCATTGTAAAGTGCAATTTTAACTGCAGTCTGCAACACCAGTATCGTTAGTCTTTTGATGTTTGTCTTTGACCACGCATTTTCGTTCCCTTTTTGATATTGCGATAGCATAGCCCTGTATTTAAACGATATTTCTCATATTTCGTTTTTTTAGTCCCAAATTTGGCGTATAATAAATAAAAATAAAAAACGTTTATTTCAACCCATATTTTGTTAGTAAACAATAAACCTAAAAAACTATGTTAGCAATAGTTACAAAAATAAATTACTTAGTTAATAATAATATAATCCATAGAAAACCATGAATAATTTTATTATACATTTCAATTTTTATCACAGAGCAACAATAATTTATATTCGTCCTTTATCAAATAAAATGTATCATTTAGGAATCTAATCCGTAAAGTACGTGAATTCCAAATTTTAACTATTTAAAGATAGACAAAGAAAACCAAACTCCGTTGTCGAAAACTAGGTCAAACACGGATAATTTTAGAAAATTGTTCGGAAGGACAGGAAAAATAATGTGTCGCGGACAGTCACGGTTCGCTTTGAAAAATGTTGTGCTCCGTTTTTAATAAGAAATTATGTTAAAAATTTATTAAATTTTCTGTGAACATCTTAAGGTATTTAATTTATATCCGAGTTAAAATTAAACCTTCAGTTCTTTATCACCGTTTCTTACACGCTCTTACTCATAATCGTTATTTAAAAAACAAATGATAAATACGCATTGAAGGTGAACATATCATTAATGTTTAAATTAATGATATGTATTTTATTACAATATTATCTAATCTAATATATAAAATTCTCGTGTCACGGTGTGCGTAATTGAACTCCTCTGAAACGGCTCGACCGATTTTCGTGAATCTTAGCGAGCATATCGGCTAGGGTTGAGAATCGGACAACATCTACTTTTTATATTGATAAGTGCATTTGTTGAATAAATAATAGTAAATTATTACAACTCGAGACTGACGACGACCATTGTTTGTGAGACGGGATAGCGATCGACGTTGCCATGGTGACATTTTATTTAGTCACTTCAATAAAATAATACGGGCGAAATTAATACTTTATATGGCAAAGAAACGTTTGCCGGGACAGCTAGTTATAAATATAAAAAGGTCGAACATTGAACTTAAATATAATTATTGTGGGTGACAAAAAATTCGATACAAACTCTCGTACAGTGCCATCTCTATTGTGCAATTGCAAACAGTTTTTTTCCATGGACGCTGTATCTCTGTGTGTTTGGTGTAATTGTGTGTGTGGCACTCGTCTCGTTGGTTCGTTTCGATACCAGTCGACACTTACACACTTACAGGCGTACGCCTCCATAGCTCAGGGGTTAGAGCACTGGTCTTGTAAACCAGGGGTCGAGAGTTCAAATCTCTCTGGGGGCATATAATTTCTTTTAGTTTAGTAGGCTTTCGGGCTTTTTTTTTAGTATTTTTCATTACTTATGAAATTACTACCACAGACGTAGAAAATAAATACAGAGAAAAATATAACAGCAGAGATATTCCAATTTACAATTACAAATCTTACAATTTAAAATGAAACAATAATAGGAATCTGTACAAATAGGCGGTCTTGCCGCTGAAAGCGGTTTCTTCCAGACAACCTAGATGTCTACATTTTAAGTTTCACTCACTTTTGTACCGTTACATTCCAGCGGACTGGGCGACGGAGCTGGTGTCCCGCGCGGAGATCCTGCGGCTGATCTACCAGGGGCGGTTTCTGCACAGCTCGGTGACGCTCGGCGCGCTCGGCCTCCCGCTCGGCCGCACCACCGTCATGCACCTCGTGCCGCGCGAGCACCTGCCCGAGCCCAACTCGCATGGTAATCCACCACTGAGAGCTGTTTCTTTTTAATCACTTCTCAACATTATGCTAAGTACTCACATGCGGTTTTACTCGATAGTTTTACTCCAAATCGAGCAATAACCACCGTGTGGACCGCAAAACTCACAGCTCCATCGAGAAAATCGATTCCTCGGCAGTTGACAGACCAACATCATTTGGCCGGATCATGTCAATTTATTGTTTTATTGTGATATGTCGGCCACAGAACAATAAAAACAGTAGAAATGGCATGTACCACGATTTGTTTACCAGAACCACTGTCGCCAAACTCACATAAACAGAGAATAGACCGTTGCACTACTAACAAACGAATGTTTTGATTGGACGCGTAATTCTAAACCCAAATAAGCCTAAATTTATTAAAACTGAAAACAAAAACACACCTTCAGTTCTCTACAATAGAGTTTGCTATGCAATACACAAAACAGACACTTAAGACATTTCGTATTCGAGCATCAGTTTATTGTGCATTTACTAAAAAGTTTAGCTACTTCACACTAGATGTCAGTATTAGGGCAAACAATTTTCATCAAATGTTTAGTTCAAAATTATGCTTTATTTCTCAGGTAATAAGATTGTTTTTGGTTTGAATTTTTCTACATATTGTGCATTTAACAAAAAGTTTAGGGCAATTTGCAATTTTAGGCAATTTCGAGGGTAACCCGGGCTCTTATGGAGTAAACTCCAATAATAATATGTACTTATGTATCATACTTTTTATCTGACGTCAAAACTTTAACCTCGGGCAAGCCTGGCTACCTAATTTTATTTTTTCCACCTTAACATCTACTACCCGAGTTTTATTAATTTACAAGATTGATTATAATATTGAAGTTTGAACCCAGAGGCCAGACATACAATTAATCCTCTAAATATTTCAGAAGTACGGTGGATGTAGACTTTCCCATCCTCATCCCTATTTCCCTCAATATTCCTGTAATTCCTTCAGTAAGTACCGCAAAAGTTAAAAAATATTTTTATTTTAAAGTACATAATATAAAAAGCAATTTGCAACGCCATCTGTTGGGAAAGAGTTTACAATTTACATTGCATTTTGTAAACCTTTAAAATTTTTGCCAGAATAAAAAAATACTACAAATAGTAGGCAATAGAAATTAGAAGCTAAAAACTTATTTATTACAAAAACGTGATCGGGATTTCGATATGAGTATTAATAAAATACTTATTTTCTTTATCAAAGAATTACTGGTAAGGTTTTTGTTTTATGTTTTCAGATCAACGACAGAAAAGTAAAGGCGGCTCGAGCAGTTGTTGTTCGGCGTCGTGCTGCATATTGTAATGGGTGCGAGCGGGAGGACCGAGGTGCGAGAGAGGCGGGTTGTACGCAGGACTCATGTGTTCAGTGCTAAAGTCAAGATTCCATTCGCCCTTATTAAGTAGTTAAAAACTTGTGATGTTTTTTAAAGACTCGCTTCTAGAAAAATGGCGACACGTAGCTTCTCCGTTCTTTTCGTTTTTATTTCTCGATTCGCTAGCACGTTCATTTTCGACGCTACTCTATTTATGCACAAGTTAAAAAATTTACGAAATTTATCAACGCACATCTTGAAGCGACTCTTGGAAATATCGCAAGCCGATGTCGCTGCGACTCGCTGTGGTTATAAATCGAGGGTAGCGCGAATTGTATATCTCACCGCATAATATAGTTCATCATAGTTAAGCGTTCGGACGGAAATTTGTATGAAATTCGAATTGACGAGCGTCGAGTCGGGTCGGATCTGTGAGACCCAAACGGCTGACAGTCGCGAAGTGTGTGCACGACCTTAGAGTGTATAATATGGAGGCTCGTGACGTCATCCCTGCAATAAATACAAAGTTTTAGTATTATATCAAGGCCATTATGAATTTATATAAATTTAACGGAGATATTTATAAAAAATTAAAATGACAAATTATTTAGTGAAAAACCGGTACGGAGTATAAATTATTCTCGTTTGCGATGTAAATAGTGTACTCGTATATTCGTTAAGTGAACGTAACTGCTATATATTTCATTTGTGATAGGTTTACGCGGCGGTTTGGCAAAAAAGTGTAGAATGTTAGAGTCGGTGCAACGAGGCGTGCATAGATGGCGCCACATTCTGCTATTTTCTGTCGAGCTGCTCTAGAATTGTTTTTATATTTTACGGCGCTAGGTGTAGTTCTGTCGGCTCCCGCGGCGGCCGGTGCTGTTCGCGAACCGAGTACATGTAAGGAACCTTCTCACCCGACTGTCATACATGAAACAAGCATTCGCCTCTAATATATTTCCTAGCTGTATCTATCATCCAATATGTCGAAAATGAAATTTTATGCAGTATGCTAAATATTAGTGATTATTTCTGTTTTCGCTGCTTTATAAATTATATTAATCTTTATTTTTATCACCGATGCTCGAATTCTGTATATGACAGTCCTTACTTTGCATATTGTTTTCGGTCTTTATTATATTTCTTTATTTATTGTTGTCCTTTACAGGTTTTATAATGCCTCCTAGCGTTACCACCTCCCAAAATGCTTTGTAAATAATGGACGGAGCTTTTTATATTATTTTTATTTACATCACATGTACTGGCCATATATTTACCGAGTTTTTGCTTAGTTGTTTAAGAACGTTTATCGGTTTAAGTTTGAGCTATCGACTAAATTTATTCGGCTTAGCCCCTACTTTTTGTTAAATTTTCGAGTTCTTAGCTGTCCACGATCTGAGTTTTGTGATATAGTACAAATACAAATGCATACTTGTCAGAGAATGATTCTCAACAGTATTATAAGACTAAAGTAGCCGACGTGTTCATATGTTTTAGGTTGGCGCCGATAAAAATTGACTAAATATTCTATTTTTATCCTTAGTTTAAAATTAGAAACCTATGAGATATAAATTAAAAAAAGAAAACACTGCATGAAGTAACCCATAACCATTTTGGCATGTGCAATAAATAAAATAAAAAGGAGCGCCAATAGGTTTTTATCGAATAAAAACTGTTGCTACACCGTTTCCGAACGTTACCAATCTTGCCAACTTGTATTACGATTCGAAAGGAAATCCGTTCATAGCGAGTAGGTGTAGCAACGTTTTACAAAATCTCCTGAACAGATGTATGAATGAGTTTTTTTATTATTTTGGTTACTGTTTAGTTGCTGTAATCTGTATGTATGTATTTTGTTAAGTTGTGTAAAATACCTAGTTATAATTAAAATTTAATTTCAAACTGATTTTGCATGTTTTATTTTTTTAGCTACCGTTTCTCGTCCTTGTATATAGATGTCGCTTCTCCTGTTTTATATATACCCGCTTTGCTGACTTCTCGATCCTAAATGTATTGACGGATTTAAACGTAGGCGAATTCGAAGTTAAAGTGATATCGTAGGCCAGATAGTCGATGTCTTCATTGTATTTGAAATATTTTCATAGACTAGGACTTACACGTAATCGATCTATAATAAGTGACTATACTATAGTTACTGTAATACCTAACACTGTTATATTAAACTGGTAGAAGAGGTGTTCGCAAGAAGTATTTGCGCACGAGATACTTATATTTTGAGACATATCTCTTTATTGTGTTACTTTAACATAACGAGATCAATTCATTTACATCTTACCTTTAGTGTCTAAACACTAGGCTGAATTACGCCGGCGTGAATTCCGCCGCAAATGTCAAACGCATACAAATACGCCACTAAATAGTGTGTCGTCTCTCGCGTATTTTGTATGAGTTTGAAACGCGGCATAAACGCGTCGGAATTCAGCCTAGTGTGCTTAGACACTTACGATCCTTCGTTTGTGTGCAATTCTTAATAATAATAATGTAAGGCAAGGGCTTGGGCCTCGAACGAAATGTAAATATTGATATTCTTTTTTTAGGTAATTCTAGTGTCCTAATCATAGCTTGAGTAATCTTAACTCCGTTGTATGTGGGTGAAGCTGTTTCATTGTACAACATAAACAAATATCATACTTCGTTTCTTCATATTCTTTTCAAGTATTATGTTCTAATATTTGTTTTCTTCTTTATAACTTTTCTTCAAGATATATCTTGACTTTGGTCACATTTGCTATGACACCTACAACTACAATATTCTTTTTTAATTGTTAAGTTATAGTAGCAAATAAAAGTATTTTCTCAAAGCATAGTTCACGTAAGTACAAGTTTATTTATTTATCGTCGACGAAGACACATACAACGGCGGGTTCTGTAAAACAAATAGGTGTCGCTGTATAACAGGTGTTTACTACGTACATAATTATATAATTGTTAATATTAAATCAATTATAATAATGTTGATTATTTGAGTTTGGTCGGTAACAAAATTGGTCAGACGGTGTGGTGTGCGGAGCCGCTGTAGATAGATATGTTTTGTAATTATTGACAGTATAGGTTATATATTGTTTGAGCGATTGAGTTTCGATGGGGTCAAATAAAATTTTAAGAATGAAAATGTCTTTTATTGCAATGTAATATGTATCAAACTAGGACGATCAAACAATGAATATATTTAAAACTGTGTATTATTATTTCATCTTTTTCTTTTTCGTTTAATTTTTTTATTTAACCCGGCGAGAATGTGGCAGGGTAGTTTACACCCTGCCCACCACTTAAACGCGCATAGTTTTTTTTATTTGGCGCCTAGCAACAACAGGACTTTCAGTAGCTGGAGACAAGGGAGTGTGGAGGGTGTTAGTGGCGATATCCTAGTGTTGCGCCTTTTTTTTTACGCAGGGGAAACCCATCATGGGTGCCCCGGGTTGGGTACCCCGGGGGTATGTGAGACTCCTACTCACTAAAACCACCTGCGGTTGCCTTCAGCCGTATGTGGAGGGATATCCTGGTTCTCTCTACCACAGGACTCCCTCCACGACCGGCCGGTCTACCTCAGAAGGGACCGGACTTCCACCAAAGTAAGGGAACGCTCCGGCAAACTGAAGCGTTCCCCTCGGCGCCGGGACTAGCTAAGCCGGGCAGGTTCCCATCATTGCCCGGAGACCCGGATTAGACGGAAGTTTGGAGTTTCGCGTAACGACGCCTCCGCACTCCCGTCCTACGCCGGCGGAGCGGAACAGAGGATGGGTCATTCTCTCTGTTCCGCTCCGCGGCCTCTTTCTGCGAAAGGACAGTTTCGCAGAAAGAGACCGCCGCCTGCCATGCCTCATCGCTCTCGAGCATGCAGCGAACCATGCTCGAGAGCGAGAGATCTCGCCCAAGCACCGCCATGAGATCAATGGCCCAACGATCACACACCTCGAGGGTGTGCTGGGCCGTGTCCTCCGCAGCGCCGCACTCATGGCAGGCTGGCGTAGGCTCCCTCCTGCTGGTGTTGCGCCTACCCTAGCGGGAGCTATAGGCTTGCTAACCTACTTCGGGTAAATTTTACCCTGCCACATAGCTGGTGTATGTATGTATTTATGTATTGTATATATGTATTTTTAATTTTGTTTTGTGTAATTTATTTCACTTTTAAATATTAATTTCGCTTTGTTTTTTGTTGTTTTCCTTCAAAATGAGTGACGAACGTATTGAATTTATGATAAATGAAGTTTTAATCGATTTTTTCGAGGAGTCTGACTCTAAATTTGGATCTGAACTCTCAACTTCAACATCAAGAAATATTCCTGGAATAGCTGTCCGACGTCGTGGCTGTCCCTATAAGAAAGATTAGAAGGCTAAACATGGTTGTAAGCACTGTAAAAAACCATAATATTATAAGTAACATGCAATATTTTTAGCTATAATTGTAACACAATGTTCAAGACTAAAAAAAAAATTGCACTCCGGGAGTGCCGGCAGAAGTGAAAACTTGATTATTAGCATTGTGCATTATTTTTTCAACCCATTTTTTATGAAAATCGATTTAAAAAAAAAACCGGCCAAGTGCGAGTTGGACTCGCCCATAAAGGGTTCCGCAGGATTAATAAGGTTCATTTCTATAAAATTAAGTTTTGTGATTTATTTTTATATTTCAGTTGATTTAATGAAAGTTAAAAAAATTAAGGTTTACCACCATTTATGACGTATAAAAAAACTACTTGCTAGATCTCGTTCAAACTAATTTTCGTTGGTAGTTTTTATAGTAAAGAACATCATATATTTTTTTTAGAATTATCATGCCCCTACTTTAGAAGTTAGAGGGGGGGACACACATTTTACCACTTTGGAAGAATATCTCTCGCAAACTATTCAGGTTAGAAAAAAACGATATTAGTAACCTCAATATGATTTTTGAAGACCTATAGATAGATACCCCACACGCATAGGTTATATGAAAATTTTTTTGTTTCAGTTGTACCTATGGGGACCCTTAAATTTTTTTATATTTTTTCCATTTTTATATCAAAATCTTAATGCGGTTCACAGACTACATCTACTTACCAAGTTTCAATGCTATAGCTCTTATAGTTTCGGAGAAAAGTGGCTGTGACATACGGACGGACAGACAGACAGACAAACAGACATGACGAATCTATAAGGGTTCCGTTTTTTGCCATTTGGCTACGGAAACCTAAAAAACGATCGTTTTAATTAATCAATCGAAACCCTTACAATCGATTAAAAAATATCGACAATCGAAAAAAAAGCTGCTGTCAGACAGACTGTCAGACACTTCTCGCGACAGTTGTCTTTCAGGTGGAAACGCGGCCTTAATCAGCGCATCTGCTAAATAACTCATTTCCCCGACTGTACATTTCTGCTTAGCACAATTTTCCCCGACTGTACATTTCTGCTAAACAACTCATTTCCCCGACTGTACATTTCTGCTAAACAACTCATTTCCCTGACTGTATATTTCTGCTAAACAACTCATTTCCCCGACTGTACATTTCAGCTTAGCACAATTTTCCCCGACTGTACATTTCTGCTAAACAACTCATTTCCCCGACTGTACATTTCTGCTTAGCACAATTTTCCCCGACTGTACATTTCTGCTAAACAACTCATTTCCCCGACTGTACATTTCTGCTAAACAACTCATTTCCCCGACTGTACATTTCTGCTAAACAACTCATTTCCCAGACTGTACATTTCTGCTAAACAACTCATTTCCCCGACTGTACATTTCTGCTAAACAACTCATTTCCCCGATTGAACATTTCTGCTAAACAACTCATTTCCCCGAATGTACATTTCTGCTAAACAACTAATTTCCCCGACTGTACATTTCTGTTTAGCACAATTTTCCCCGACTGTACATTTCTGCTAAACAACTCATTTCCCCGACTGTACATTTCGTTCGAGTTCGAGTTCGACACAAAACACTACTCTCCAACCGTCTTACGCGTTTTGTATGGTTTTTCGATCAACACGAAAATCTGGCGCGAGTTTCAGTTTTTACCCATCCCACAAAAGTGCTCAACGCCGCTAAAGAAGTTTTCACTTCAAAAAATAAAAATTTACCTGATTAATATATAGTTGATTTAAATTTTTTTATAAGAAGATCTCATCACTTATACGTGAAACACGATATTACCTAAAAAATAAGAAGTTACTTTTTTGATTTTCGATTTTCGAAGTTAATACTTTTGTTGATTGTTAGATCTATATTTTTGTTTTCGGTAAAATTAATAAGTATACTGTTTATAAATATACAATTTTTTTATTTAATATCATAAAGGCAATAGTAAAAATGAATAAAATAGTAAATATAATAGAATACAGCTGTAATTTACATCACAGTATGAATTATTACTTATGGGTATTTTTTACCCTGCCACATTCTTCGCGTAACTTTTTTTCACCACATTCTCGCCGGGTTAATAACTGTTTCTTTAGATATTATGTAGAAGATTCTATAAAGTTGTCATGCCTATTATATTGAACAAATAAATAGTATGTATTTAACACGTGTGACACCCTAATGTATGTGTTTTTTTAGATTGCCTTGTGAGTTATTACTATTCCCAAGCTGTGTGTAGGATAACGGCCAATTAATATGAGGACAAAGCAACTCTACTGCTTCACTACTACTACAAAATGCTATACTCCACTCGGGCTAGCTAGTCGCTAGTGGTCATTGACTTCCTGTTAAAAACTTGTCATTTTCCATATAAAACCACGATTGACAATATCTGACACTTCATTGTCAATCGCGGTTTATATATGGAAAATGACAAGTTTTTGACAGTGAGTCAATGACCGCTAGCGACAAGCTAGCGCGAGTGGAGTATAGTATGACTAATTCTGCTGGGTCTAGGTATATGATAATAAATAACAAATACATACTTTATTGTTCACTCTGGATACATAAAGTACCAATTGATAATAAACAGTGATTTGTCAAGTTCTAGTTCCGCTACGCTGAGCTTTTTCAGCTGTTTCTCAATGCCCTGTAGTAGCGCCATTTCAGGAGGAGTTAGAGTTTCTAGCACCTGAAAACAATGTAAATAACAAAATTAAAATGTTTGTATTTTTATTCATTATAATAATTATTATTTAGATTATTTTCTCCTATTATTAAAAATATTACACAGTGAACTTTAGATAGCAATCAAATATAGTGCGTGAATTAGCTACTATGTACACATAATATGACCGTAGATTGGTTTAAAAGACGAAGTGCTCGATGTTAATGTTCTTTATTTTTATTTTTTAGATAGAACCAATGTACTTTTATTAAAAAAAACTTTTTGTAAAATGTAATAATAGATATTATTTTAATTGTCAATATTATAATTACTACATACTTTATAGTCTTAAATTTTAAATAGCTGCGGAAATGTGTGGAGTACTTCGATTGCGCGATTCAGGATTGTGGCCCTATTCGGTGCGCTCCATATCCATAATTCTTATCCCTCCTTATGTTTTGTTTTATTATTCGTATATAATATACCTTAGGGTCAATGCAGACCACAACGCGACGCGTAAATGCATTTCTAAATTGGTATGGATTTGACAGATTTGCAAGACAATAAAGAATATAAAGAAATGATACTCACATCGTCGATATTCTGCTGCGGTTCCCCGCGCACCTGCATGCCGTGCACGATGGAGCGCACTCGCCGCTGCTTGTCGAGCAGGCGTGCGTGCGACCGCCGCAGCTGCCCTGCCGACCGCGACGTGTTGTGAAGCGCCTTCAGACACATGTCGCGGGCCACGTGCGCCACCTTTGTAAGAGAAAGAATTTTGAATTTTATATTCAAGAACATAATAGCAATTAATAAACTTATTTTTTTGATCGGTCTCCATAATATTTTCAGAAGTAAATACTACTGCTGAGGAACCTATTGCATTAAACAGTTATCCCCACAGTGTAAGGTTGTGCCCACGGAGGGAGATATTAAACAACCTGATCCATTCGTATCTACTTTATTACTGACCATTATATACTAAGACAATACATATTATGGGTCGATCAACTTTTATTGGTCCGACGGTACACGCATCAAGTCCCTGAACGATAATTAATAAATATTAAATCATAAAGTGTTAAATTGGTTTTAATTATATTCCTTTTAATATTTTCTAGCGTTATTGTGAACAATATTTTACTTGTTTTATTAATTTGTGCGTAGTTTAATGGTTGTCCGAGAGACTAAATGCAATTTTCCAGTACTATCACACTTGTCCCAAACCGCAATGCATTAACAAACTTCGCATCACGAAAAACATACTATCACGACCATAAATACCAAATACATATCTTGTTTCAGTTCATAATTATTATTGACATCAAAACATACAAACAATTTTTTTTATTGGATATAATACGATTTTCAAGCATTTTACTTTTGTCCCCATAAATCACCTACATGGCACAGGTCTCACGGACAACCGTAATTTAGTTAATGAACCAAAACACAGGTGGCGCGGTAGACTCCTAAACAACAAGCCAAACACAATAGTTAACTGTCGGGCTCAAACGCCATTTTGATTTGTATAAAATCACGGCGACAGTCGTCCGAGCGACGTTGGTGAGTGTGGGTGGCTTTTTTGTCAGTCCGTCGGACAACTGTGATTAAAAGATAAGTACTTGATGCATCGTTATCAATTATACTACACGAGATGCGCTTTCGTCTATGTTTTAGTGTGAGCTGAGATTAATATATAAAATAACAATAGTATTTGTTTGGCGGCTCAAAATTTAAAAAATGTCCCGCGGACAACCAGTCACTTGCACAACCAAAATGGTTAATTAATTTAGTAAAATCAATAATACAATACGTAACAACCTCGCCTTAATAGTTTTTTTGTAAAAAAATATCACTATTTCCGCTTTACTTAATTTTTTTATATTAAAAACATAATTTGGTTGTCCAAAAGACATCATTCGTTTCAATTTTAATAAAAATATTTCGTATTTTGGGTGTACATAGAACAAATATCAAAATATTATTTATTATTTAATATTAGAAGAATTTGTTTTAATTCTTAAGGGCATTTAACATTTAAAAAAGTACTACTGTGTAAGTTGTCCAAAGGACATTATTTCCCGTGAAAAGATCGGTTAGTGAAGTTAAATCCACAAAATATGTGCTTAATCAACATCACTGCTGCTTATATAATCTTAATCTACGAAGAATCCTCTTCTAAATGAAATAGTAAAATGCTGAAAATGAAGCAAAAAAATAATAGGAGTAAATTATGCTCGGGACCTTTAAAAATTGATTGACCCTTATATACTTAGGTATACTACAATATATACTTACACACTACAACAGTAAAAGTAAAAAGTTATTCTGCAAGTTTGGAGACTGTTTAAACAAGTCCCTTATTGGGTTGGACAATTTCTTTCCATAAGATTTACTGTTTAGAATTATTCACTAGCAAAACGTTTAAAATGTAAAAAAAATCAGGAAAAACTTAAGACAAATGGACAAATAATATATTCACCTCATTCAACTTGACGTGATATAAATATATCGCTTTGGCCATGCCTCCCGCCGACGCCGCCTTCCGCATCGGCTGGATGCTGATGAAATGTTGCTCGAGCAGTTTGTACGTCAACTCCTTACACTCCTTGTTCGGCAACATCGCATGTTTCTGTATGTCCTCCTCCTCAACGTATTTCCTTGTGAGAATCAACCTAAAAATGATAGTCGTGTAAGGGCCGATTGTTCAAACCTCAGATAAACAGACAGATAAGATTTATTCCATTGATAGCGAAAAAAACAGTTGTTCAATAGTCAGTTAAGCTTTATTCGACTTATAACTCCCTTATCCGGGGAATAAATGTATTTGTCTCTTGGACGGCCAGATAAACTATTATTCCTTAGGTTAAACTACTAATTCGGTAAATTGAAGTTACTTAGCTTGAGGTTAGTTTTCGTGTTTTGTGTTAACTTTAAGTTTTGAGGGATTCACAATTCTACTGCATGCCGTATTATAAATTTGTTTATAAAAAAAGAGTTGAAACTCAACTCGACACTAAAGTTATGCAGTTTCTGAGATTTTTGACAAAAGTTTATCTATCCAACAGTTTTGTTGATTAAGACCGGGCTGCCAGAAATATCAAAGCTCGCCAGCCCCGCCTACACACTATTCATACATTCCAGAATCGTGCCCCCGGGCATTGTGGCTCCAGGATATTTTAACAAAATCTTTTAACACCTTAGTTAAATCAAATATATGTAGGATAGGCGTAATGATAACCAAATTATAGAATAGAAAACAAGTGCACAGAGTAAATTTCAATATGAGCTCAATATCCTGCTATAATTACTTACCAATAAGAGATATTTGAGTTCGTTAATACCATTAAAGTGGTGGGAAACCTACCATTAGCTTCATTTTAACAACGCTCTTATCTATTCAAGTATTTCGCTGTTAGTCGTAGTAACGAAATAATAAAGAAATATATATTACCGGAATATCCTAGCGGCGTTAGATCCGAGACGCTCTGTGACGAGATGGTCGAGCAGCGCCCGCAGCAGCGCGGCGGCGGCGGCGCGGCCCCGCACGCTCACCCGCCCGCCCCCCGCGTCCCCCGCTCGCACAACGAACCCCGCGCCGTTCTCCTCTATAACATGGAGAATTTGGTCAGAGATTGGAGGTTGGCCCTAATGTGCCAAGAATCCATTTCTTTATTGGTACTATCAGAAAAATTTATTCATAGGCAGATGACGTGTTTTATAATTTATTGCGTTATCGTCTATTTTGGCTATTTTGAAACTTTGATGCCATTCGCTAGAAAATCGGAAGACACATCGTATCAGCCAAACAAAACACGTATCGCGTAACAAAAACTCCTGATATAATAATTAAATAGTAAACCTGCTTTAGTGTGGTAATAATTTAATTATATAATCTATTTCTTTATTATTAGTTATTACATAGCGGTTTAAAGGCACAAAGTACAGACTACAATACCTATAACTTTAAGATACTGGTCAAGGTACTGCTGCAACAACGGTCTGTCGGGAACCGTCCGCGCTCTTTCCCGCACGTCCACCACCGGCGTGGGGGTCGACTCCGGCGCCCACGGGGACGACAACAGGTACATCTGTTCCAATAGCAACCGCATCACCTCGCCCGCTGAAAAGTTATACGTTATTAAGGTTCATTTATACTTTTTAAGCCCATCAATATTCCGTCAATCAGATTGATGGATCAGATTGATGAAAATTTGACCGTGTAACCTGTGACTTAATCCTAGAAGTAGAAAATATAGTTTTCCAAAATTGTTACTTCTATTTTTAAAATGTTTTATTCACTTTTAATTTATAATAAAATATGTAAATATTATGTTATCAATGTTTATCTTACCATTTTCATCTATTCTCCTCGTAATTGCTTTTATCATGATATCATCTCGAAAATCCAAGTCAAATCTATCAAAGTTTACTCTCCAGTATATATCTGTAACAAATGTTTTATTTAGATTAAGGGTGGGTTGCACCAGAGGCGTGGTTAAAGTTAAGGATAAGGTCAAAGTTATGGTTATAGTTAAGGCTAATTTAGCTTTAACCTTAACTTTGACCACAGAAATTGACAGATGTCTGTTGCGTTTATTTTTAAACCTACGGGTAATGGGATTGAGAGTATAAAAAATTGAATTATCCGTAAAAATCGTCAGAAAAAAATATAACACTGTGAAACATAGTCAATTTTCACGAAAAAATTAAATATAAGTATGAGTGGTTATGGTTAAATATGGCGTCGGACGCCATATTTAACGGTAACCAAAGATTTGACATTTTGCACTATAGTTATAGTTAAATTAAAGTTATAGTTAAAGTTACAGTTATAGTTAAAGTAAGTTGGTGCAACCCACTCTTAGCATTGTAAAGTGTTATGTATTAAATTATAAGAACTTTAGAAGCTTACCAAGGACTGTTAAAATTGAATACATCAATACGTATTAAAGAAAGAAAAGGCATTATATTATTTACTAGCGACCCGCCCCAGCGTCGCACGGGTATAAAATATATAGCCACTGAAAAAATTATTAAAATCAATAGCCTATCACAACCCTTATGTGGTCTACTTCTTATCTGTGCCAAATAACAAACCACATAAACCAAACCAAATAAAAATTGCTCCAGTAGTTTGCGAGATAAACCCTTTTAAATAATTTCCCCCGTTTTTTCCACATTCTCCTATTAGTCTTAGAGTGATAAGATATAGCCTATAGCCTTCCTCAATAAATGGGCTATACAGTAGTTCCTGAGAATAGCGCGTTCAAGTTAGCCCTTTCAAATAATTTTCCCCGTTTTTTCCACATTTTCCTCTATTTCTTCGCTTCTATTAATCTTAGCGTGATAAAATATAGCCTATAACCTTCCTCGATAAATGGGCTATCTAACACTGAAAGAGTCATCTAAATCAGTTGCGTAGCTTTAAAGATTAAAGGGAACATAGGGACATGAGCGAAAAAAAAGCGACTTTGTTTTATAATAAGTATAGATTAGTGAAACTTGGTCCAAAACCTGGTTATTGAAATATTGTAACTGGACT
Source organism: Lysandra bellargus (assembly GCA_905333045.1). NCBI lineage: Eukaryota > Metazoa > Arthropoda > Insecta > Lepidoptera > Lycaenidae > Lysandra > Lysandra bellargus. The sequence continues at coordinate 2,668,255 of HG995340.1, read as the reverse complement.
AATCTTATATTTATATTTCTTTATTATAGTCCGCGCGGAACTAGTTGGCCGCTCTGCCGGTATGTGAGCATATGGGCAGAGCGGCCAACTAGTTCCGCGCGGACTGTACATACTCACTATCCTTTGACTCTGCTAAGTTGTTCATGGCTTGTATTAGGTCTCTAACATCTATATCTGGTACTATCGTGGCTACGGGTACTAATGTTGGGATGTCGCTGCCCTCCTTTAATTCCGCTACTGGAGCCTGCTGTATGTACGCTGCAGTAGCAAGACTAATAAATGTGTCCTTAAGTTTAACTAATGATATATTTTTCTCCTGAAATCATCAAGAAATGCTTACGAAATACAAAAACACTTCACTATAATAATTTTTGAGTAATCACTAGCAGTGCCGTAAATAGCCTTTTTTGCGCCCTTTGCGAGCTTCTATAACTGCGCCCTTGCGCAATGCTTTCAGGGCCACAGGCCTCTCTGGTCTGGTCATTCTTGCGCCCCCCAGAGTCTGTGCCCTGTGGCTGGGCACCGGTGGCACCGCCCTAATTACGGCACTGATCTCTAGACAACCTTTAGTTTTGAGGTTGTTTGGTGGTTAACAGGAGAATTAAAAATATTGTGTAAGATGTCATATAATGGGATAGTTATTATATTAAACTCAGATTATTTACTATCCTTGTGCTTGTACACTTGTGTTCATTTACTGTTTAAATATTAATCCTTCGATCGCAGATTCTTGGAAATCTTTTGTTCTCGTCTTGGGTCTTATGGGAGTTGAAGCATTAATATTAACCAAACTTACTTTGTCTTCTTTGTATTTGTTTGCAATCGTAACTAGCAGCACTGTCGCTGTGCATGAGGCCTGCTGCAACAACTCCTCAACAATAATTTCTGCATCACTACCATATTTGCCTTTGATTTGTAATAGATATCTAGAACATTAAGTAAATTGTAAAAATATGCATTAGTGCGCTCAACTGACAGATAAAGAAAGTAGTAGAAAATAACATATTCAAAAATGTTTTATCCGATTTGTTCAACACACTTTTCTCAGGAATATTTTATCGTCTGGTAATAATTATTATGAAATAAACGCTTATATAATTACCTAGGATATCTGATTAGAAGCATAACATTGTCTGGCAGTAATTTGTAATTTACACCACGGTCCGACACTTCAAATGTTGCAAAGTCAAACTTCAAAAGCGACCTTAAGCTTTCTATAACCTATAATTGTAAAGTTTTAAAATGTTAAGATTGTAAACAATTCTTCCAGTATGTTCCAGTATGTTGTGATTAAGTGTAAATAATTAGTTACCTGAGTTCGAGGTAATTTAGTACTTCTAACAATCATTCCAATTGGTTGAGCTCCATACTTGAACAAATAGTCACCCACTTTCTGTACAACTTCACCGAGGTATCTTTCCAGAATTTGTGAAACCGCACGACCGAGTTGATGGCTCATTTTTAGTCCCAGTTTAAAAACTTCTTGTACAGTAGGTATTTTATTTTATGTTATTTTATACTAAACATACAATTTTTATTTCATAGTTGGGAAATTATAACCTCAAAAACATATTTTAAAAACAATTTAAAATTTAGACATTATTTTAAATTATACACGTACAATATAAACAATAATATCACTAAGTTATTATTTATAAGAAAACCAAAGAAAACTAAAAGTAAAGTTAAGTATAATTTTAGCAATGTTTTGTTTTTTAGATAATGTCAAATTTCTGACGACTGACAGATACAACTTGCAGTGTTCTGTGTTGCCAACTATTCAAAACATTTTCCCCCTAAAAGGGTGAATTCACTTTCCTGCATTGCAGTCCGCCGTGCAGGCCTGCAACACCATTCACTATCCTACATAAGCCGGCGGACTGCACCGTGCATGGCGGCTTAAGCAGGATAGTGAATGGTGTTGCAGGCCTGCACGGCGGACTGCAATGCAGGATAGTGAATAGGCCGTTTAAAGCAACTTCAAATTTCAAAACCCACTAAACCATAAACCTTAGTATATTAATGGCACTGACCTCCATTAAACAAGTACGCTGGACTGATGATACCCTTTGAAATGACAGCTAATTTTTGTGCCTATTTGAAGCGGAATCAGCTCCCCCATTATGAGGGATAGGAACTAAATTTGACGTAAAAATGACTTTTGAAAGTCGCCATCATGTCGCCATATTTGCGCTGATAGCAGTAGTGGGAGTATTTGGAACTAATACTAGTGATGTACAACTGTCTTTTCTATTATCGATGAAATGTTTCCAGATTCAGATAATGTCGACCATTAGGACAAAATTTTTAAATTGAATAATACAAACGCTACATTAAAGATAGGCGTAATAAATTAACAACTTTTTCATACGTAAATAACGTGAAGTAGCAGTACCTATCTATAATCCATTTATTTTTACCATTTTGCACTACGAAAAACTGAAAACAAAACTGAAGATAAGCTTCTAACAAAAACTTTGTTGTATTGTATTTTCTAATTTCATTTCTAATATTATCAAAGTAGTGTATCGTATTAAAGCTGAACAGAGCTGAATAAGTGTTCTGTGCGATAAGACCCTAACTAATCTATACCATATAATATTATAAAGCGGAAGAGTTTGTTTGTTTGAACGCGCTAATCTCAGGAACTGCTGGTCCGATTTGAACAATTATTTCAGTGTTAGATAGCCCATTTTACATATTTTATCACGCTGAGACTAATAGGAGCTAAGAAATAGAGGAAAATGTGGAAAAAACGGGGGAATGTATAACGTGAAGAATTATAATATAGGCTATTTTTTGTGGACCAATTTGTCTGTGAAATTATATATTTACGTGGGAGAAGCCGAGCGGAACGTCTAATAATAATATAAAAGTTCCCTATTTATTTATGGATCTAGCAAGCCAATTTTTATCTATTTACTTTATCTCATTTGATTTTCGCCATTTTGGCGCTGATTGCAGAAGTGCGAGGAAATTAACTAATTGGATAATGCGATCCATAAATAAATATAGAACGTTTGAATACATTTTTTTATTGGGGTGAAGTAGGAAAGGTATTTTTAAATAATAAAAATATATGTGCGATACTTTAACATTATATATTTTTATTAGTTACCGTGACACAGTTACAGTCTGTCGGGAAAAAGTAGACGCTGAAATAAATTTTCCAAACATAATCACGATCAAATGGTAGTTTTTGCGCCTTGTATTTTCACAGAGAACGTTTGTACACTTCAAATAGTAACGGCAAGCGGTAGTAGCAATTTTCGGACGCCAGCCAGGCTTTTCATTTTTTTTCAACTATAATTCTAGTCTTCCTTCGTCAGACGGAAACCTGTAAATTATTTTAAAAGCATAATATGTATTTGATAATAAAAATCGGTAATCGGAGATTTCAATACAATTATTATATATTATATCGATACGTTTTATCGACGGAAAACTCCAGCACTATTGAAAATCCAGCGTACTTGTATAATAGAGATCAGTGATTAATGGTATATTATGTCTATGCACTAAACCAACCAAAACTCCCCAAAAAATCAAAATATTTAAAATGGGGGTGTGTTCTACTAAACGCTGAAATACACCTTCAGCCGGTTTGAATGGCGACCACGGACCAATGTAAGAATGAAAAAAAGACAGTCAATAATTATCTAAAATTTAACCGACAAAAGTTACTAATCCTAATACCTATTATATTTTTATATTGTAGGAATAAAAAATCAATTCAACATTCCAAAAAATCAAGAATCAGTAAGCTTTAATTATTATTAAAATGTTATTAAATTCAATGGTTAAACTCTAGTCACTAGTGTCTTCAACTCTTCACCCTGTAAGTATTCACTCTTCACTCTTCGCTGCGAATTTTAATCGTGCGGATTATTTTTCGCACTTCTGTGTTTTCCAAAAAATATACATAGTTTTTGTTAAGTTTTTGCTGGGGAGTTTTGTCGGGAATGTGAAAGAGTGATGTTAAGTGTTTTTGTATTAATTTCCTAAAATTGTGTAAGGCATCTACCACTCCACTGAATCAACCGACTTGACTTAATTTGACTGTATTGACTTTTACTTAAGACTTTGGACCTGACGTAATAGAAAAACGATGCTGAAAATTGTATTTTATGCAGGCACTTCACATGGCAGATGGCTATTTGTATTTGCGTATTTGATGTATGTATTTGCCAAGTGCAGGCACTTCACATGGCTATTTGTATTTGCGTATTTGATGTATTCGCAAAACAATCACCATGTGTAGACGGTATGTTTGGCATATATTGGCCTTATTTGCCTATTTGACAAATGACGAGGCTAAAGCCAGAGTGATCTAAGTGACATTTTTACCAATATTGAGTTTGTTACACTATCGCGTAGAAAAAACTAAATTCTTTCATGCCACACTGATCTATGTGCTGGCCAATACTTTTTTACTTGAGAAATCACAACATCTCACTATAGAGTTGGTGCAGTTTGCGAATTGTAAAGATGCCAGACTGATCTAAGTAATGAGACGCACGTAGATCACTGTGGTCGCAAGTTTACTAGTAGAGTAATTGTTAGCGCTTATAAAAAACCAAAATAATCTAAGTGCAATAAAGAATAATAAATTATTCGTGGATGTCGTTATTATTATAAATAATAATAATAATATCTATGAACGCTTCACACCACATCAGTCTGGCCCCGTGGTAAGTACCTGAAGGACTTGTGTTACGGGTACCAGGCAACGGAATTATAATGTTCCTGGGTCATGGATGTGTATTAAATATGTGTATCGTACATATTTAATACACATCCATGACCCAGGAACATTGAAAACTTTTTGTTCCGTCGGCGGGATTCGAACCTGCGACTCCCGGCTTGAGCTACCAACAGCCCACTCACTGAGCCACAAAGGTCGTCTAAATGATTGCGTCATGCGTGCGTGTATGTGGCCAGAACATTGTGGAGCCAGAGGATCTCAAGAAATTATGTCCTCACAGCTGCACTACTTTCTAGAAGATTCCGGTTGGGATAACATTGGAGCTGGCGCCGACTCCAAAATTATGAAGATTGAGTACAGAAGTAGTTGAGGTTTAGCCGAATTCGGAAAAAGGCACTTTTTCTAAAATTCGTTCCTCCCATCCATCATCAGTTTTACTTGACATTACCACATATTACAAGAAGAAAAGGCAATCAGGAAGCACAAGATGATGATGATGTATAGCCTTCTTTGTTTGGCGATGATTAAGTGGGCGTCTAACCCAAAATTGACGATTTTATAATTCATTTTTATACTTGAAAATAAGCCCCAAATTGTTTCATTTTCTAAAATTAAATATTACATTATATTTCCAAGAGCTCAATCTAAGCAAAAACACGATATCTTAAAATTTTCTCGATAGAAAAAATCACAAAGATGCATCTGATTTTCACGAATTTTTCATTTAAATCCATAACCGTGCATTGAACTAAGTTTATATATTAACACATTGTATAAAATTCTATCATTGAGAGATCAACCTAGCGGATTTTTAAAATGTTGTATATTTATCGCGTTATTGAGAAAAAAATAATAATTTGGCGATAAATCCGCATCGTCCTTTTTCACCTGGCATATGAAAGACGGGCGTGAGTGTGAAGAGAGAAGGACGATGTTTGATTTTTTGCATTAGTCGCCCTCTTAAGACATGGTTTTTCTTAAGATATGAAAGTTAACAATTACCTTTTTAACATATTAAAATTTGTGAAATGCCATACTGATCTAAGTGATATTTTTTTTTGTTGTGAAACTAAAAATATCCGCTTTATTAAATAAAAAAATGTGAGAAATCTTGTTTCACTTTTATTTCAAACTCATTAGAAGTAAATTAAACAAAAAAAATATAATATAAAGCTCATATATTTCCTATGACAACACTGAACGCGTTTCCTTAATTTTCTCAGAAACATACTTTTGTGCCCTAGATCACTCTGGTTTTAGCCTCGTCAAATATGATAAATACCAAATATAGTACGTATCCGGTATCCGTACCTTTGTCGGTTTTTGACGCACATCAAAGGAGTCAAATAGGCAAGTAAAGAAAAATATCAAGTAAAAGTTTGGTATTTGACGTCCATGTGTGCCTTTATTTGCTTGTTTGTGTATATGTCAATGATTTTGCCAAATGCAACAAATATCCAATAGCAATTACAAATAGGCAATAGCCATGTGAAGTGCCTCCATTAGAATATTGTTTTCCCGCATTAACGTATGATGCTACGACAGTATATTTTAAGTTTATGTTTTCCCGCCATAATATACTCGACACTGGCCATGGTTATTTAACCGAAGTGCCATAATAAGAAAAAAAAAGTATTTGCTGTTAGTTGTCAGACTCGGAAGTCAGACGTCCCTTGTCATTTGTCAAAAAACAATATTCTTTGTATTGTGGATAAATAAATCGGTGATAATAAAATAAAATACATTTTAAAAATAATGCATTAAAAAAACTAATAATGTCAATTACATTTTGCCATTTTTCATAATTGTTGATACAAAATGAATATAGAAAATGCCGCAGTAAATATACTTAAACGGGGCGTCGAACTAGACACAAACAAAAGGTATACAGAAGCACTTGTTTGTTATCAAGAAGGGCTGCAAATACTAGTAGACAAGATTAAAGGTAACATAAAAACTAAATTATTGCATTACTTAAAGTGCGTTTCCTTTATTACAATTAATAAATTAATTACTGCCAGGTTCACAAGAACAGACATGAAGAAAGTAAAAACTTAATATTGTGATTGAATATTCATTATTTATGAAATTTTTAGGAGAGCCAGATGATTCAGTCAAGTCATATTTACGTAAAAAAGTTGAGGAATATATGAAGAGGGCTGAGACAATTAAAAAAATTGTCGTCCAACAGAAGGAGACTGGTCAATTTCATGAGCAGGTGCACATAGAGAACAATTCCACAGGACACAGTTATAAGACTTTATTTGGGAGGTTTTTAGATGAGGAGGTCCAGTATGTTATTGTGGAGGACCCTTATATAAGAAGTTTTCATCAGGTAATGTTTATGGGTTTATTGTAGTGTTCTTAGTTTTAACTCATCCTTCAATCGGAAATTCTTAGAAATGCTATAATATTCTATTACGGGGCTTGATGGATTAATGCTACCAATATAAATATCACATATACTTAATTTCTACAATTTAAAAAAATACTAGTGCATGTTAATTTGGTAAAATTCTAATTTTTTGATTTGAAACACAGTTGGTTCTTCAAATACATAATAACATAATATATTTCTATCCTTTTGCAGTGTCAAAACTTTCTACGCCTTTGTGAATTGCTTGTAAGGACTTGTAGTAATTTAAGACATATAGAATTAATGACAGCAAGAGATGGAAAATCTGAGAGAGACCAGAGAGAGTGGTTTCAGAATCTTTGCAGTGATTTGCAAAAATATAGAATACAGCTCATTGTCAAGTATTCCGAGACTCTACATGACAGACAGATAATGTAAGAATTTAATTAATATAAATAACCAAAATGTATGAAGTTGTGCCTACAATATTATAAAAGAAAATTGCTTGTTTGTATTAAATCATAATCAATAATCTCCAAAAGTATCAGACTGATTTTTATTATGAACTGTACTTTAGTAAAACATGAAAAAAAGTTATTGCTAGAATTCTTTTTGCATGCATGACGTTGGTACATTATGAGTTAATACCATAATCAATTGTTTTATATTGCAGATTAAGTTCCGGCTGGATAATTAAAATTGGCAGAGGGCTAGACTTTTATAAGGCACCAGAAAACAAATTCTGTCTGGGAGTTTACGACTTAGATTTGAGGCAGTGTCATGAAACTACCGTGGATATTGTACATTCAAAGAATGTCAAACAATCATATGGGTGACTCATCTTGATAAAATATAATCTGACTTTTATTATTTAAGAATAGTGTTTTGTAAACTATTAGTGACTAAGGAAAGGTATCAAACCTATTTTAACTATAACAGTATAAACAGACGAACATATAACCTCCTCCTTTTTGGAAGTCGGTTAAATAACTACAAATTTCTGTGCCTTTGCAAAATAAAATGTAAAAATTTGTTTTTCTAATCATTGTTTTATACTGGGCTTAACAAAACAAAGTGATAACTGATAATGCTTTCGACTTTAGAGTGTGTAATTGTATGTGTCCCTTTAGGCTGGTTTTAGAGTCACGCTGACGCTCGCTGACCGTCGGCGCCGACACCCAAATTTTTGAAATATCAGCGCTGACCGCTACGCGTTATTCAAAAACGCTTCCTACAATTTCATACATCTCGGGCCATCAGCGCCGACGGTGCGCGCGCATGCAGCGTGACTCTAAAACCAGCCTTAGATCCCTTCCACCACGACACGAACTCGATGTAAACGCGATACAAGTGTGCGCTTACAGCACGTCCTAGTTGCATTCGAAAAACGTGCGTTTATATCGATACAAAAATAAGGATCGTGTGTAAAGGTTAAAACGTGTCTGCTTCCTTGCGTTTGCTGAGCGTTCAACTTGCGTTTGTATCGATACAAACAAGCGTAAAAAAACGTGTGGAAGGGCCCAAGTTCACAGAGAAAGTAGATACCACTGAAAGAGATCTTTTTACTTTTGTATGGGCAAGTGCCCCTCCATCGTGAATTTGTCCATACCAGCCCATACATACATATTGCTGTGTATTTGGCATTTGCATAGTAAGAATAAGAAGCATACAAGATAAGTAAGAACTCAAATGAAATACCAATAATGAGTAATATAATTTATTTCATAAACAACGAGTGGAGTTACCACATATTTCATTATAAAATTTTATTCATAAACATTCATTGCAGAGGTATACAGTAGTAGCATTACAGAGGTGGTAACAACTAATACATACTTATGATAATACTAATTCTGATGAATGTAATTAAAAGTGTACTATTGTTTTAAATAACAAAATAGCCTGAGTCAAAATGGCTTGAAAAAAAGTACTCTGTCTACGTTTCATGTAAAATATAAACGCCATCTAGCGACGGGTAGTAGTAGCATTCCTGAAATCTGTTCTGTTTTTTTATTAAACTATTCTTAAAAGTCGTTGGGCTAACATCATTGGGTAATAATTGATAAAGATATTTTTTATATAGCAAACGATTCCTCTAAAGACTAAAAATATAATAAGTATGGCATCTAGTTTACTTAATAAAAATAGAGCCTAAGCTTAGCATATTTACACATTTTCACAAAAGTGTATACTAAGATTCACTTAATCGTAGAGCAAGTGGAATGTATGACACTTGTTTAGCATAAATATATTTTATTTGTCAATATAATATGAGTAGGTAACGAGAAATTCAAATAGAATTGAGTCACTTCAATTTAAACGAGTAGGTAGTTTACACTAAGTATGTAGAATAAAGAAAATCAGTTCATACAAAGTTTTCTATAAAAATGTAAGTTCTAGACATCAGTTTAATGAATAAACTGAAACCAGATTAAGATATTTAGTCAAATATAGTAAAACTTTAAATGTTATCTTCTTAATCATGAGAACTGTGCATTTCTACAGCAACTAGACGTAACTTTCCTGCTTTGCCGAAAACAGCATGAGGGATTCCATCAGATGCGGTCTGATCATGTCATTTACGTCCTTTGGATCTGTAAACGCTTCAGGGTAATGCCTGTATATAGTGCGCAGGGCTTTAAGCGCGTGGATTAGTGTTTGGTCCGGATTGACGTCGGCTTGCGGGCGATTTCTCTGCATCCTAACCAGTCGGATAAGATGAGGAACGCCCTCTAGTTGGACGATCTGGTGTGCCACGTCCGGTACTACTGCCAATCTGGGAGAAAAGGTCAAGCTTAAAAATATATTTTAATAAAATAATGCGTAGTTATTACCCGTGGTATATGTAACTTGAAAGTATTGTGGAGAAATATGACTTGTAATATATTTTTTAATATAGTCGTGAAGATTGCTAATTTCGAAAGCCGTTAAAGACTAATATTAAATCTTATAGATAATCATCAATCAATATTCACCTAGAGATAGCTTCAGCGGCGTAGCAGTGTAATCTAGCGTGCGCGCGGAGTTCAGCGGGGCGGGGCGGCGCGTGCGGTGCGTGCGGCGCGGCGGCGCGCGTGAAGCACACAAGGGCCACGCTCGCTGCGCACACGCTGCTCAGAGTTAGCACGCCGCGTGGTGCGCGAGACAGTGTCATCAGCAGGCATGCTGTCTGTTCCTGATAATGCGTTGGTCAATCGTTAAGAAATATATTAAAATAAAAAAGTAAATCATATTGGTATTTGAGTTTATCAACACCACAAATAAATATTTTATGAGTAATTAACCATGAGCGGAAACGACTATACTATTTCTAGTTAAGAATTTTTTACTCATTTTAACAATACTTTTTGTAAAGTAAGTTTAGTTTAAACTTACTTGTAAAAAGACTGATATATTTGGCCCTCTTCTCTTGACGGCTTCTAGTAACTTGTCTATAGTACGGTGTTGTGTAATCAACTCGACGATTTCCGATTTCCTCTCGTTATCTTTTCTTTCTAACTCCAGTTCACGTACTAAGTTCACCAAGCAGGCAGTACATAGTAGAAGGAGCTGACAGCATTCAGTCCGGGATAATATTCCTGAAACAACGTAGGTAACAATATTTTTAACATTGAAATTTAGAATATAAAAAATGAAACGTCAATCTGTGCTCTATGATTCATGGGTTGACGTTTTGTTCTGTGGTTGACAGTGTCATTCATGTTCAAAAGTTATTTCTACTCCACAACAGATGGCGATTACGATAAGTTGCATCAATATTGGAACAGATGTCGCTACTGTGTTTAAAGTGAAATCAATAATTTTCTCAAGTTCTTCGAACGTTATGCCCGTGGTTATGCCTCACGATTTCATGGTTAGCCGATGGTATGCTGCATAGTTTATCCATATTTATAGATTTAATGCATACTTAATATAATTTACTTTCAAATCCTCAGCTCTAGACATTTTACTATTCCGAATAATTTAAGTACATAACAAAAGCAGATCTACAGCTGTTTGCTAATTTCGTAAGTCATTTAAAAATTAATTAAAACTTTACAATGCTACATTTTATCCTTAACAGAAAACCATAAATGCTTCGTAAATAAATATGATCTGAATAGGACGTACTCAATATTCAATTCAGTATTTTAATTTTGAGTACCAAGCGTCCGTCAACAACAAATTACCGATACTTAATAATATTTATCTTGCGGGAAGATTCTAATCTCGTTTATCAGCAGAGCCAGAAAACGAGCATCAATATTATGTTGTCCATCTGCATTCCGATTAGATTAGTAGATTAATTTAATTAGGCCCAAATTTCACTAACGTCTGTTATTGTTAACAGCTTGTTAAAATGTCATGTTTTCTCTTTTATTCGTATGAAAAATGAATAAGGTAACGTGATACTAATTCGAGCATTACCTACCTACCTTGACAGTAGTTGAAATTGGAGCTAGGTGGGTATTTTTTGTTTGTATTTTTTTTTTTACCTGTAACATGTTCGACGATGGTGCTGAGGTAGAGGTGCAGCTGTGTGAGGTCGCAGTGTCCGCGCAACCAGGGTGCTGTGATCTGAGTCAGCACCGTGATGGCCTCTCTCATCTGAGGCTCGGGGTTCGACCGGTCGGACAGGATGTCAGAGAGGATTTCTATACCACCTCCCTGTTACAATAATTTAATTATTAGTCTAAGTTGGGACTATAGGTATAATTGTCCGAACCGTCCGAACAGATGGGGGACCTACGTAGTTTGGTCGCGTTACGTCAAACCCAGCATCACAATAATTATTAACATTATTAAAATGACGTCATGATTCGACCGAATGACGTTGGTCTGTCAACTGCCTAGGAATCAATTTCCTCGATAGTACCTACGGTGAAAATTAGGAGCTTTAAGGCGGGCATAAACCCCAATTTGTTATTCCGTGACTCCCAGTTTACCTAGTTCCAATATAATAACGATATGTAAAAAAAATATGAGATATAAAGCACAATATTTAAAAGACTTTAAACCATAAACATTTTTATAAAACGTAATACTTTGGCTGTAATTAATTTACAAACTCACCTCCGACAAAAATCTAATTCAGCGAAATATAAGTATTAACTAGGATAATTATACATTTTATTTGAATAAATTGTTAGTAAATCTATATTAAAATATCTTTAACCGAACAATTTTGTTTCTTAATATTTATTTCCAAAGATATTGTAAAAAAACATGAAAAATAGAGAAGATCCGCCTCTAGTAACTACAGTTTTATGGTAAGCTAAAATGAATCTTATTGCGATGCGCATACGCTTGGTCTTTGGTTGTGTGCAAGGTTATCGTTTTGGATTGGGATTGATCCCTACCTTAAAAATAGAATTTAGTGTATTTTACTATTTATTTCATACATCATCATCTCATCGCAACGCGTTTTTGCCCCTTAATAGGTATAACATCATATTATATTAAATCGCGTACGTATAGCTATATCGAAATGACTATACGATTCCCATAAAATTATCAAGAGGAAAGAGTACAAAGTATACAAGTATGAGAGGACGTTGTTTACACAAATGTGCGTGAAGTTTTTTGGGGATCATTAACCTTAACTTGCATGTCATCAGCTATATTATATGGTTCAAGTTTCAACGCATATTTTTTGTCGTCTTCCTAAATCCCATATTTTATAGGCGCTTTTAGGCCAGTTTTAGTAATTTTGTGCAATAATTTATAGGCGCTTTTTCAGCATAATTCACGAGACTGTTGTAAGAAAGTATCATTGTTCTCAAGATTGTGTGAAAGAATCGATTTAGATCGTCATTATAGCTGATGGAAAATGAAAGGTTCACTGTATAATAACTGTCTACGTGAGTGCGTTAATACCAACGGGAAAACTGTTTATGCCTTATCCCACTGACCTAAACTTATGATGTCATATTTTACTTGTTTACTACTATTCTAGAATAGATCTATTGCATATTCATTATCCTTACAATAATTATTGTTACAATTAGTTATTTCTGGTGACAATAATTGTTAAAAATTATAGCGCTTCAATAATAAATATTTGGTAAATATGGGCATTTCAGAAAAACATTAGAAAACTCAACAAATGAAATTAATTTTATTTACCTCTTCAAATTGTTTGACGGCCTCCCCGGTGACGCAGACAGTAGCTAACGCCCTCAAAGACAAAGCTTTTATAGAACTCTTCTTTGTTTCAATAATTGCTGTTAGTAAGGCGCGGGGAACGCCGCATTCAACGAATGGGAGTTCTGTTATGCTCTTGATGATTTTGGCACATTTGTCATGAAGGGAACTTCCCGTATCTTCGCTCAACATCGCCAGATGGCCGATGGAAGTCAGTGTACTCTTGAGAATCATGTCCGAAGGCGGCTCCTCGATTATTGAGACCAGAGTCTGAAAAGTTATCAAAGGAATCGAATATTTGGCAAGCGAGAACGCATTCATGAAACAAAAGTATGCAGCAATGTTAAATGTATGCAAGTAAATAAAGAAGTGAGCCATTATAATACCTTCATCTGTTGAACAAGAACAGCCTTTGTTGTCTCAAGGAAGATTTCAATCAAGGTGTCCAAATGTTTCTGTACCAAATACCACTCGGGTTTGCTCTCGTTCATTTCCAGTTTGACGTCTTCGCCGATGTCTATGAGTTTCTGGAGATACATCTGTAGGGATATTTTGATCTTGTCCCATCTTTCTGGTGTTTCTCCCGGTGGTTTTGTGTTTAAAGTGATGCTGTGTGCTAGTACAAATTCGTTGATGTTCGCTACTAGCAGACATATTTGATCTTCGCCAACGTCCTCCGCTTCTATTTGTCTAAAATATAAGAACATTAAAAATGATAGATACGTTTTTAGGATAGGGTCAGAGAATTTTTGTATATCCAATTTATTCTAAGGATATTGAACTTGACTTCTTAGTTTCTTACCTGATCACATCGCTGTACTGATGCACTATAATTTGACCGTGTGTCTGTACCTTCTTAATATTTCCAGTTATTGTAGCTGAGCTGGCTGATACCATAGCTTTCATTTCGGTGCCAAGAGGCTTGCTTTGAAAAGTAGTCATACATTCATTCTCACACGAACCGACTAAATTGCACAGCCAATATTGCACTGGTTCGGGTTTTCTTTCGCATAAGCGCTCTAATGTTGTATGATCTATACTTCTTTCCCTGTATAGTATTTCGTCTCGGTGATTCAAAACTAATCTAAAAGTAAAAATGTAATTATGAACAGGTAATTTAACTGCTTTGTATTTGAATCAACGGTTAAAAAAATTGTAGTTATTTGAAGTTACTCAGTAATGTTTGAAAAATGGCTACGTACCCGCTATTAAAGTTTTCTAAGAGATTGACTCTTCGTACTGTTTTCTTACTGGTAGTGTGTTTGTCTTTCATAAATTCATGAGGAGCAAGCATTTTTGGTGTTGACATACAACCTAAATCTAACTGTACGTCCATGAAATTCATATCATCATCTTTTAATTTTTCCCTCTTTGTATCGTGAGTAAGATTATCCTTTCCGGAATCTGCATTACGTGGACTTATTTCTTTATCTTGGAACTGTGGAGGTGGTGTAAGCCTGGTGACTTTATCATCTGTAGTGTTTCGTTCAGCAGCAGCTTTGTTTTTCAAATTAGCGTCACTTTCTGATTCCACCAGCCTCTCGTTGTAGCTTGGTATCAATAGTTCTTGACCGGGCGGGTATCCAACAATCACCCACGAGTCTTGTTCGGTTGTTCTAGGCAGTCCCAGTGATGGAACACGGCTACCGTCTAAAAAGCCTCCAGCTTTGTTTACGACAGGGGAGGGTTTTTCTTTTTTTGCAAATAGTCTAATAGTTTTGTCTTTTGTAGCCATTCGTTGCTTAGCTTTAGGGCCTACCTTTTTAGAAGGTTTTAAGTGAAGACTATCCATTATGTTTTTACCGAGTATAGCTTTGGTGGGTTTGTGAACTTCCTCTGTAAAATTGACCGAATCATCTTTTTTCAAATCATCTTCATCAATATATCCAAGTGAGTGATATCCTTCGTGTATATCCAATATTTGTTGATCTAATTTCTGTGCCTCGAAATTCAAAGATTGATTTAGCCGGTTACGTTGAAATTTTGGTGTCGTGGTTACTGGGATATTTTCGTCATTAGACATACTTCGTTTGTATTGCATTTTAGACTTTGATATTCGCTCTGTTGGAACGTACGACACATTGGAAATAGGAGTTCGAACTCGCGGTTGGTTGTTCACTGCTATTTCATTATCATTTGATAATCTGATATATTCAATGCTATCGTCCGAAACAAGTTTACTAGTTTCTAAGTCTTTAACTTTAGCAACTTTACTTATTTTCGTGCTATCACTTTCGTCACTGGAAACGAAAGACTTTTTAGCGGGATATTTCTTAGATGGACTTAAAATATTAGTATTCTTAGGCGATATATCTTTGGCATCTGTTTGTATTGCACTTGAGTTTGGAGGGGTTACCGTAATAATTATACTATTTAAACTAGATATATTAGAATTATTGTTCGTCACTTTTGGAC
The DNA here is from genome assembly GCA_905333045.1 of Lysandra bellargus. Classification (NCBI taxonomy): domain Eukaryota; kingdom Metazoa; phylum Arthropoda; class Insecta; order Lepidoptera; family Lycaenidae; genus Lysandra; species Lysandra bellargus. The sequence continues at coordinate 2,652,656 of HG995340.1, read as the reverse complement.
TGAAATCTGATTTGAAACTTTTGGACAGTTTGTTATTGCTAGTTTCATGGTTTATGTTCTTCGGGGAATGATATTTAGATTGAAAAGATTCATCCGTCTCATCTTTCTCTTTAAGCAATTCCAAATGCTCCTCATCTTGATGGACTTCACAATACTTTTGTAAATCATAAGGTGTTTGAATCACACTGCTGCTACGCAAGCGGGGCTTTGGCACGGGAGTGACGCAATTGGAATTAACAGATATTTTCGAAGTATCAACTTCATCTATATTGTTTCTCGTCGCTTGAAAATCAATAGCTTGTTTAACAGTGATGTTGTCATTGTTATTGGAGTCACTGCTACTAGAAGATTTATTTTTGTCTGACTCAGGTGACGGGTAGTACTGGGATACCGGCGGTGAGCTGTCCGAATCAGAGAAACCGGAGTCCTGGCTTTTGTGACTGCCTGGACTCCCGTGTCGGAGCGGCCACTGATTTTGTACATTCTGTTGAACGATGTTATCGACGCTGTTGTTCCTCTGGTCGGGTTGATTGGCTATCCAATGAGGCAACTGGGGTTCCCAGTCGCGCTCGTCTCGGCGATTGTTCCCGTTCCAGTCGGCTTGAGCGACGGGGCTGCCGACATTCGGCGGGGCATCGCCCCACCAAACCTTGCTTCTCGTTCGTTGAAAGTTTGACATCCTGCGAACAAAACGCGATTTAAATGACGTGGGAAAAACTGAAGGTGTCGCACCTAATGATGTAATGACGTACCTAATGTGTTGATCATTACAGGGTTATCGTTGAGAGGTGTGGCGCGTGGTGCGTGACGGATAGTTGAGGTTAAAGAAGCCGAACACGATTATTTTACCCATACTTAGCTCACACCTAGTAATCGTAGAATGTCGTATACGTAACCCTTCAAAATGGACGTTTCAAAAACGTATGAAACTTTCATTAAGTACTTAATATTATACCGTACAATTCTAAGAATGGCCAAACCTTATTCTGCGACAAATTGTAAAAAAATAATTACGCACATCAAACGGCAGCTGCACAAAACCGTTGCAGATCCTATTGTGTACAGCTACAAGGGTACATATCTGGGGGTCACCATTCAAGAGCGTGACCTCTGATTGGGTTCGTGCGTGGACCTTGGCAATGAAAAAAACCTGATTTTAGATCCACGAGATAGCGACCAAAATGTTGGAGATATTGCGGCCCTCGTAATTATACGCTTTCATTGCTCATCGGTGCAGAAACAATATAATTTTTGATTCATTTAAGATAAAGTTGCTTCGACATACTTTATTCGACACTTCAACAATTTTGAACTGTATTTTCAATCAGAATTGGATAATCTTAAGACCTTACAGACCTAATAACCTTATGTACTTAAAACTTTTTTTTAAAATATGCTCAATGCCCATAGAAAATTACATTTTACCTAGAAATATATGTTTTCTAAATATAATATACTTGTACTATAATCAGAAATCGATATGTAGTAGACAGTTATAGCATACGAAATTCTTACTCTACTCAAGTATATGTGCCTAGTACTTAGTACTTACTACATAGCAGTAGGTATGTCGGTCAACTTACTGTTGTCAGTGACTCAATAAGTGAATCACAATGTGTATGCAGTTAACATAACATTTACATTTGCGACGATTATAATAATAATTATTGTATTCAAGTTATGAAGATTGTGAATATGAATAAACGGTTATTTTAAGTTATAACACAAGCAAAGGTAGGTATAGCTTTAGCTTAAGCTGCTGTAGTAGTAGAGACAATAACTGAAATATAAATGAAGATAATATAATAAAAAAAATTATAAAGTTAAGTACGTATTACTTCAGGAACTTGTAGGTACATCTGTTACCATTAGAATGCAGAATACGTTAACGTGCACATTACCTAGGTAATCTGCAGATTCCTTGATATCATCCGTTAAAGTGTGAAATTTAAATAAATAAAGCTTATATTTGCACTTTATCTAGTTAGTTTGCATTCTCTTTCTTCGTAAAAGTCCTAAAAACGTTGACTTAAGCTTGTCGACCTAAGACTGTTGTTATATTGGTTGGTTTTTTTCTAAGTAACATTTTTCTTTAAATTTAAAATAACTTACTCCTTTGTTTATTTTCAAAAAATGTAAGATCAATAAATCTTTACAACTAAATAACATGTTTTATTCAAACAAGAACCTGTTTTTTGTAATTTAATCCTTCAGGCCCCGCGCGAGCACCGGTGATCGCGACAACAATAGAATACAATAGCAATTCCTGGAAATTCCGACTGAAGTATTAATGAGAATATAATAAACTTTTTGCACTTTAACTGACTCGCCCAGATAACCTGCAGAATACCTTGTTAATCTGCAGTCTAACTGGTTTTGCACATTAACGGTAACATATCTACAATAAAAAGTATCTAGGTATTCTTTTGTAAAAAAACATATATTTGGTTTGGTACATTTTGTAAAATGTTCTCAAACAATACTTCTTCCTCAGGCTTTCGTTGTTATTACATTGAACTAATTAGATAGGTACCTATGCATAATGCAACATGTGAATCAAATCCGATGAACATAATTTAAAATTGATATACCGTAGATACTTTACTTTCATAATAATTCTTTAAAATGTAATTTAGAGTTTTGACGTTATTATGAGCAATTTTTTCTTAGTACTGCGTTGTCAACGACGCGACGGTACTTTGTACGGTTAATTTGTGTCTCAAATTGAGCAACATTTCCATACTTACTCTAATTGACTTGCAATAGAAACTAAATGGTGCTAATGACTAAGAAATATTCAAAGAATGACCGGTCACCGCTCTAAGGAACGATACTTTAGCGAGTTATGATTTCTTAAAACTGCTAACAGGATACAATAATTATAATAACATCAAGCCCCGTACGAGCACCGGTGATAGCGACAACAATAGAATACAATAGCGTTTCCGAGAATGTCCGATCGAAGGATTAATAATTTACTTGCCAGTACCATTCACTGATATTACCATTGAAAAGAACATAAAATTGTGAAAACCGTGGAATCAAACAATAAAACAATGGTGGTACGCCGAACTCTACAATGACAAGTTTATAGGGGATGCGGGATAACGTATAGCCGTTGATAAAATGTGTTTACCTTTACAATCTAGTGGCTTGTGGAAGTTTTATATCTTCCAATTCCAATTTTGCCTAGATACATACAAAAATAATTTTAGGGTCTACACTCTACAAACAATATTATTGTTTGTAGAATTCTACATTTTGTGAGCCCAAAATTTTTATTGCTATTTACTTACATATTACAAGACTAAGTTAGTGTACAAAGAATTTATCATCAGATGCCAATGACCGCTACTGATATGCCACTTGTAAATTTCCTCCGTTTTCCGATTTGCATGCGTAAACGCGTGACACGCAGCGATGCTTTACTGGGTGCATATCGATATTAACTTTTCCTTCTCATCAAGTCCATCACAAGCGGTCAATGACTCTAACATGATAAAAATAATGTAAGACCTAAGAGTTAATGTAAAATACGCACGATTCCGTCACGTCCAAATTCCAATGATATGCTCGGCAGCGTTATTCAGGAATCTCGACATAAAAACATCGGCATTACAAAACGTAATCAATTTTAATTAAAACAATTTTAATGAACGACACACTTCTTGCTACAAAAAGTGGCAAACGGCAGACATCGTCGCGCCAACGTACAAGTGCCCGTAAACAGCGAATTATGGAATTATCTTGAAATAACGAAAGCATGACAGAATTGAAGAAATGTTACGTTTGCGCTTCATTAGTGATGAGTCCGTGATCGTTAAGATGCATCATTTATCATTAAATTCATCATTTAATGTCGTCATTCAAGTCTTAACTCTCATGACGCGTTCTCGTAATCTTATGATCAAGTTTGCCCGATTTCATTAACTCATTGCATTGGTGTGATTGAGGGAGTTAGGTTTGAGAGGTGGTTGCTACCAATGAGCCAACATAAACAAATTGGCTTATAATTATTAAGCTAACTTGCTTATGTTGGCTCATTGGTAAACTCTCTAACATTTGCGAGTCCAGGAGGTGTGCCAAAATGTTTTCGTTTTCGCTTCGTTATAGATTATAGAATCGCCGATGAAAATGTATGGCAATGATATAAGCGTTCGTTAGTATGACGTTGACGTTCGACTCGTCTTATGTCAATTCCATACATTTTGATCGGCGATTCTATAACGAAGCGAAAAAGAAAAAGTTTCGACTAAATGGCCTGAAGTATCTAAGAATCAAGACATCCAAGATACCATGGAAAAAGCTAAAACATGTAGCAATCAGCATGTCAAATGTCAACTACTCATGCGTAATATTATCGCGTCAAGACTACCTAGGGCCCTGATTACGCAAACACCATACCAAGTGTGCCGTTCAAAACAAGTCCATAAAGAATTAATTCTAGATGTTTCTACGCTTTCGTATAGTTAACTAGTATAAAATATTATGATGCAGCTGGCGTAACGGTCGCGTGTCATCTGCTCGTCTGCCATACGCCACGGTTGGCTGTACAGCACGCGCCCTTACCCTTGTGCCCTATCGTTCGATTTCGGTGCAATTCGATTACTGCTCTATGGGTTCAGGTTACATTGAAAACGGCAAGTTGGACACCGTTGGAATGTGGTGGAGGATGGAGGATGTTTCACTTTGATAAAATCAATGTAGCTTCATGTAGCTTTAGATGTTTCAAATGTTCTTAATCCTCTATGTGTCATCTTAAAAACTTTGGCCTCAAACAACATTTTATTGTTTTCTTCAAAATTATCTCCCGAAATTACGTCACAAAGACCGTTTTCAATCGATGCGTTATCGGCAAAGCAATGGGTGTAGTGATTTGATCGCTATGGTTACTGCCAGGTGTGAGCGCCGCGCGGTTCGCTGTGAAGGGTCAGCGGTTTGGCGCCCTTTATCGCCCCTACTTCGACCTACAGAGTGATTCTGTTCTGTATCTGTTCCGTATTACTTTTTATTTATATTTCTGTGTATATTGATTTATTATTATGTTGTTGTGATTGTTAAAAAATAGCTAACAAGTTAATTGGGTACTATTTACTACTAATAATAAAATATTTGTTTCTAAATTGCAACGTTTAGGTGTAGTCTGTAGAATGTAGATTGATATTAATTCTTTAGGTAAGTTTACAGCTACATAGTTTCAAACTCATTTTCTTGTGTGTAAGTTATATTAATTTAAAAACTGAAATATGTTAATTGTAAACATTTTAATTACATCTAATGTTATCGTTAGCACATTTGAATAAATATGAAATATGAACCACAATTTGACCAGGTGTGAATTGGTAAACTTATTGTTTAGTTTATGATCCATAGTTTATGTATGTAATGCTAATTAGGTATTATGGATATGTGCAAAAATACTTCATGTAATAGGATTTTTTTCAGATAAGTATTATAAAGTGCACAAAACACAACATGTTATGCCGCGGCCATACGATTTTTTATATTATGTTTTTTACAAGTAAGCTATTAGATTAGAAAATGCGGTTTACCGTTTATCTAATTAAGTAATTACTATCGTTCTACGACGCGGTCATTAATAAAGTGTTACAAATCTTCACGTAGAGCGTTACGCGTTGTAAATATTGAGAAAAGTGGATCATGCTATATGTGGAAGACGGGTGTTTCTTTTCCCAAACCCGTAAGTTACCGTTCCCCTAACATCTGCATGTGCATACTTCGACTGGTATAAACCAACCGCCGATTTGCGACGTTATGGAATTTTGGGTGACCCAATTTGGAAAAAAAAACACAATTTATTAGTTATTACTTATTACTTTAATAATTACCTCAGGTATACTTTTTTAAAGTGTATTCAATCAAGTTAACCAATTAATAGCAGAAAATATGGGAATTTATCATTGAATATTTTTATATTATTATGATTTATGAGTTCTGAACCTATGAGTTATGACTTAATATGAGTTTATGACACATACAACTATTGGTGCGGCTCGTCGCAAATTATTGCAAAGCCAACGTCTTGCTCTCATATTCCTGTGTAAAGCTTACAGAACTACAAGTACTGAAGCCTTACCCGTACTAGCCGGAGTTTTACCCGTAGACCTTGAAATACAGCGTCGTGCGACTATATATTATCACAATAAAAACATTACTAGCCCGGACTTTTTAAACGCTCGCGATACACCAAAAATTGCAAGATTGTTTGAACCCTTAGATGATTCAGTACGTTACCTAATGCCCGATTGGCAAACGCGATGGGATAGCTCCACAAAAGGTCGCCACCTTTATAACTTTTTTCCAGATATCCGTGAACGGTTATCCAAACACTGGATGGATATTGATCATTGCGTATCTCAATTCCTAACCGGTCATGGTAATTTTAAAGCCAAACTTTATGGATTTAAATTAGTAGAATCACCCATGTGCGAGTGCTCGACCGAAGTCAACATGTTCGAACAAACCGCCCATCATGTTCTCTGGGAGTGCAACCTCTGGCAAAACGAAAGATCTATAATGCTTAACAACATACTTTGCAAATCTGGAGTCCTATATTACGATGATCTCGTAGACAGCGCAAGGAACTTCCGTGCCTTTAAGCGTTTTTGTCATAATTATAACTGGAAACAGTGTAACATAACAAATTCCGACATTAACTTAGATCTAGCTTAGTAGTCACAATTAACATTAATTAATCATTCCCGTGGTGCTTTCCCTTTAGTTCTTTGACTTTCGGTCATTGCAACTTTGTGCTGTCTCCCGCTTTTTATGGGGAGGGAAAATGTATATTTCCTACTCCACCTATCTTCTTCTGATTAAATTCGTTGCGGGTCCCAAGACAGCTTTAGCATGTCCCTCGGGCTCCCTGAGATCATATAAAAGGGTTTTCGTGGTTGGATTATGGATACCGCTGTCGATCCTGGCGACACAGGAGATACAGTGGTGGGAATGTGTGGTGGGCCAAAGCCCGATTTAAAAAAATACAATATAATAATATTAAGTAAATATAATAAATAATAATATTATCTATTATAAAATTTTATGATTGTCGCTTTCAATCATATTTTATCAAAACTATTTCTAGTACGTTTTATACAGGGTGTTTAAAATCTGATTGCACTATTGTAGAGACTTGTGTCAATTCGACAATGTTCCATTAAAAATGTAAATAGATTATGCTGATAGACTATCCAGCTACATTTTACCCTCCATAGTTCTCTATTGTCTATTATAGTAAAATGACAAAGACTAGGACTACGAGTAAAGCGACACCCAAAAAATGTTTTTAATTTATTACTATTCATAGTTCAATCTATTTTATAAAAACATATTTTCATTAAAGCCGCATTTTCACTAGGGGACACATTTTGTCTCGCGACCTAGTTGCGCGACACGAAATGTACGTGTCCCGCGACATGTCGCCTGAGGTCGCAGCGACATTTACGGGTTGCGGGACTTGTCGCTGGCGACATGCTGTTCACCACTGACTAGTGTGAACAAGTCATATGTCGAGGGACAAAGTTGCAGGGGGCAAATTACGTGTTGCAGGGACAAACTACGTAAATGTCGGATTACTTGTCTCCGCTACATGTAGTGAACATGCGGCTTTAGTCAGTGCATAGGTATTACATTATACAGTATGTATATTGTATTATGTATAACATAAAGCAGAATATTGTGGATAAGTGATGAAAATTGAAATAATATTCTTGTTTCTGTAACCAGCGGGGTGATGCACTAAGCGATTCCGCGTGGAATCTTCCCGCTGGCGGAAACTATTTCACTTTCAAGCAAATGACAAGTGAATACTTTCCGATTTTGCTGTCATTTTGACAGTAGTGACATTTCTTTTGTATGAGTGAAATAGTTTCCGCCACGGATTCGAAAAGATCTCACCGCGGATGGGAGTTTGACATCCGACGGCGGGAAATTATCCGAGGATTGGAGTCGTTTTCGCGGAATGTTCCCGCCACCTCCGAGACTCGTGAAATCTTTTCACTTCGAGAACCGTGTCATGGCGGATATTGTTAGATGAAATTATTTAATGATAAGAATAAAACAAAGCAATTATTAATACTTAGTTAGTCGTGTCTTGTTTAAAATATTAAATAAATGTCGTACTGTAATAATTATGTGTTAAATCTTTAGGAAGTGTTCATTGAACAATAAATATTTTTATTCATAAACGCAGTAGGTAAGTAAATGTATTAATATTCGGTACTTAAAGATTTAGAAATAAGTATGATAATTTTTAAATTTTGTATTAATCCTTCAATCGGGGATTCTTGGAAATGATATTGTATTCAATTGTTGTCGCGGTCACCGGTGTCTTATTGGGCTTGAAGGATTAATACTTATGTACTTATTATGTTAAACCATTATTGTGCTTTTACAATAATTTTAAATAGTTATTTAAGTATATAATATCATTATAATTCCAAGGTCATACTCACCACACTGGAACTTCATAGTATATCTAATAAAAACTAATATTAAATGAAAGACAAATTTAAAACAAAAGAAACTTATATAAAATTTAAAGTAAATTAATAAGTTTGTTTTACACATAAAGGTATTCTCATACAACAAGATTTACCGATTTATTAATTTATTAAAGTACTCTGTGATTTATCGGAACTCAACACACGATTTACAGATTTGACAAATTGTCATTGTCACTCGGCAGTCGGCACATAAACAATATTTTTTATTTTAATTCCACTCAAGCCCCAAGCGGCAGTCGGCAGCCGCGCTATTTGTACTTTGTACTGCGCGGTACGCCATTCACTTAAGACTCAAGCCCCAAGCGGCAGCCGGTTACCGCGCTCTTTTATTCAATTATGTAACATATTTCGCTGACTTACAGACTACTTTTGTATAATCCTTCCATCGGGGATTCTTGGAAATGCTATTGTATACTATTGTTGTCGCGGTCACCTGTGTCCTTATGGGGCTTGACGGAATAAAGAACATAGATAATACAGTATAATTATATACTGAGAATAAAGAAGTTTCATTAGACGTACGATCCTTGATATATTGGCTACATTCTGAATGAAAAATACTACAATATAGACGATATGGGCGATAGATATGGGCGATTAGTATCTTTTCGGCTATTGTGCGTTATTTAGTGTGTGTGCTATAACGTGTACTTTTTTCGAAGTTTTTTTAACTGGATTTCACGAATGTAAGTAGTGTTTTGTATTTTTTTAATGAGTAGCTATATATGCCGTAGCACTTATTGTCAAAAAAAAAACTAGTGTCAATTATTCTCTTTGGTTTCGGATTCATTCCCGCGGCGGAAAGTTTGTGAATCGCTATAATACTGACACAATATGAGATCTTTTCACGTGAAAACTTTCCGACGATCGTGAATCAGGCAGCAGAAGCTTTATTATGTTAATATCTAACACCGAAAGAATTTTTCAAATCGGACCAATAATAGTTCCTGAGATTATCGCGTTAAAACAAACAAACAAACATATATAAAAAAACTCTTCCGCTTTATAATATTAGTATATATTGCAATATTTGGGAAAGTGACATTACTTATACATATAATGCAAGTGATAATTGTAGAAGAAATATTAGGTAATGTTTGCATTCAATATGTGCCTACGTTAAAGTGTTAAAGTAGAAAACTATGCAAATATTAGTTGGGTATTAGCAAGCTATTATATTACGTAACATATTATTAGTTATCTAACTATAATCTATAGATTATGCTAATAATATTACAAAATTTATATCTTAATATCTTCTAAGCGTGAAAAATTAAGTGTGTAAAAATAACGCGAAAGTACGTAATTACTTTTAAGTTACAAAATATAGTATAGTAATAGCAATGAATTATTTCTCAAAAAATATACCTAACCTCTTTTATAAACTTATTCATACGTCTTCATTCAAAAGGTTCAAAAGCACGAAATAAAAATCTTTTTTAAAATTACTTAAAAGAAAAAATGTTGCCCACACCTAAATAATTAGAAAAGTTTAACCACTATTTAGTTTAATTTTCTTGATCAATGCGTTAAAGGTAAAAAAGGTTGCATACGGTTGGGTGATTCATACAGGGTGTCATAGGCCACGCGCCAACGCCATATGGCTGATAAGGCTGCAAAAACGTGACAGAAAAAAGTATGCCACGTGGCACCGTTTCTTGTTTGTTTTAGAAATGACCGTTTAATTTTAAAACAGACAAGAATAGGAAGGAAGCGTAAGTGCTTAGTTATTAAGATATCAATCTGTTATTACTTATTTAGTGCCTTAGAACAATGATGATAATAAAATTAATGTATAAGGACGTAAATATTTTTATGTGCCATCAGCTGCTAACATTCAAGCGATAGAGCAAAACCTTGCAATATATTTACTACAAGGAGAATTCTTTATCATGTTAGTGAAAATGAGTTTACATTACACGGTTGTCGTAAATTAAGGTAATAATTAATTAAACACATAATATTATGGCTAAGAACTGGATTAAGGCGACGCCTTGATAATTTGGCTGTAGCGATGCTGATTTTTCTCAGCAATGACTAAAGCTAAGAAACTAAAGTTCATTGTCAGTATTCATCATGTCTTTGTCTTTGAATTGCCCATAGCATAACACGATTGGACAACTTTTATAACACAGAATTATCAATCGAAAAGACCTCTGTAAAAAAAGGGATTCCTATTTTTCCAACAGAGGAGAGTGATTTAAGGTTCCAAAATTTGTACATAAATTGGTTGAAGCATACACTTTAATATGTGCATAGCTTATATGAAATGTATTTATGGTTTTTAAATTACGCGACAAAAACCATTTTTTTGCTTATGCCCTTTCCATTTCTTGCTGTTCCATTGCTTGTTTTCTATGAGAGGCCGGCCCGGCCTCTCATAGAAAACAAGCAATCTAAAACATATCCAACACGGTTTCTTACTTTAACGCGGCGTCACCTTAAGAAGTCTTTATCCAATTTTAGCTATGTTACATAATTGCTACCTTGTATGTAGCTATGTGCTTGTTTAAGTTTAATTGCCTGATAATTATGGATTAGAATTTGATCAACGATAGCTGGTTAAGTTCAACAAATCCAAACTGTACCTACCAGATGACTAATAAGTCAATGAGCTAAGATCGGCGTTCTTCAACTGCATGAGACCACAAAATCGCCTTTGTGCCAATAATTAATCTTTACCAATTCGACCTTGTGTGGCTTGGCCGACCAATCTTTAATAGGTTTAGCAATGAGCTTACCGGAGTCCTTAATTCTCTTGGGCAATTACTCGGATTAACACTATTCTTCTAATGGATACTTAGTTCCTAGGTATTATGATATGTAGGTATTAATTATGTTGATTCTCCGTCATTCACTATTCTGATTCATCGAAGTAAATTTATAAATAAGTTCTTTTTAAGTGATTAGGACTTAAAATATTAATTGTATAATTTTAAGTTACAGCATAGTAAACATTATTTTAAAAGATTAATTTTTTTCTCACTTTTTTTGGTAAATAAAGTGGGCACCCTGCGAGTTTCTTACGCCGGTTCTTCTCGCCGGGTTAGTTCCCGAGCCGGTGCGGTGGTAGGCATCATGTAGACTTTCAGAAAATATTTTCAAAAATTTATTCTGAATAAAAAAAATTGAGTTTGAGTTTGAGAAACTAATAAAGATTTTATTGTAAAATCGATTAAATCATTTAAATGAAATCTTGAAAAGATCAGATTAAATCTTGATACCTACCTACCTTAAAAATTACCTCAGGCTAATTAAAATGTGATTCCATATTTCACTCTCTCTCGACTCGACTCGACACACTGTCGACTCAACTAAGCAGTGATTGCAATTTCAATACGAGATATTATCCTTTTCAATTGTAAAATGAGCTTATGTAAATTGAGCTACTGATACAATCGCATTGAAAGATGCTCATGGCGCAGTAATTTTGTTACATGTAAGGAGCTCCTCCCATATTCAACACAATCATCCGTAAGCAGGAAATTCCGATTGTACTATTAAACGGGTTACTTTCTAAAATCCTTTAATAAATTCCGGTTCTTGAATATTTGGTTCTGGAGGACTTTTTGGAAATAATATAAGCCTGACTTTCCAAGTCAGTTGTTTACTATATTATCTTCTAGTAATTAGTATTATTGTGTGGAAGGCGTTACGTTTGACATTTAATGTTGCAGCTGCAAGCAATTCTTTCAGCAGCAGATGCGCATTCTATGATGTTAACCGTTTTATTTTTTCATAATAGCCGATGCAATTGGCAGTTACAGGTGGTCGTAACTTAAATGGCAAAAATGCCTATGCATTAGTTAATAAAATAAAAAACATGTACATACAAACAACGTATCGTGAATGTTCCAGTTCAAGGTAAAACGAAATGAGAGGATTGTTTCCTACACGAGGTAAGAGAGAACACAGCTTTGTTAGTGATGTTAATTAATGCAAATAGATTGGAATAATCTGCTACTTTAGAACGGCTACCCTAGATTTGTTCAATATATCGAAGTATAATTGGACCTATTTATGCATGCCGGACTCAACCCACACGATGACGGTTCTGAGAAAAAGCCATTTTTATTAAAATTGTGTATTCTTTAAAACTGATTGTTATTTTAAGTAAAGTTAATTTACAATAGTATATTTGGTAATTTATTCTATGCGTACAAACATAAATATGTTAAAAATTACTACTATTTCCAACAAAAAATAAACAAAAACAGGAGGGTTCCTTTTAGCAAAACTATATTAGTGTGGGATACATATAATCCAAAGCGAACCATCTCTTTAGATTTATTATACAAGTCAACAGGATTTTCGTGCATGAGATCTGTGCACCCGATTTGGATGTCTAACATCTAACTAGTTATAGAAACAACGATTTTAACTTATAAAATTTGCTTTTAAATAAACTGAGGCCTCATGAACTTTCAAATTTTGAAGGAAACCGGCATTTTTTTCTTTCAGTTATGTAGTAATTGAATGAAATATATATTCATTATTTTTTAGTTTATATTGTTGCTTATATTCCTAAAAAAAGATTGAAATGAAAAAAATATATAATTTAGATTTAAAGCTTAGTATTTTTTTTGTATCTAGGTGAGCACTGAGCATATCCTAAATATTCCTTCAGGCCCCGCGCGAGCACCGGTGATCGCGACAACAATAGAATACAATAGCAATTCCTGGAAATTCCGACTGAAGTAATATATCTTGTTGTATGCTTCGGCATTAAGTACCTACCTAATATTATAATGTGGCGCTCCTACTTTTTTCTGGTTTTTACAAGGATGTTTAAAACTAGATGATGCCTGCAACTCTGTTTCGCCAAAACTCGTTTATCGTGCGGGAACCGTACATTTTTCCGGGATGAATTGTCCTTTCCCGGTACTCAAAGTATCTGCATACCAAATTTCAGTAAAATCGGTTCAGTGGTTTGGGTGTGAAGAGATATCAAACAGACAGACAGATAGACAGACAGACGGACAGACAGACAGACAGACACACTTTCGCATTAGTAGTGATGGTTTCAAGCAACGTTGCAAAAATCTTAACGTAAAAAAAAAATTATACAGAAAAAATAGTAATGGAGTATCTTACATTGCCATTTTACAAAATAATGAGCCATTATCGGATCTTTATTGTCCATTAAATGCAAAGAATGTGTAATGTAAAATTTGTCCATTACATTACTGTAATGGACAAATTTTACATTACTCATTTAAAAGTATTGTAAGTATAGTAGAAGATTCGTCCTTGAAGTTTTGATGTCTCCGATTTAGTCCAGATTCGGGGAAGGGGTAGCAGAGGTATTGCCTTTGAGGTTGGAAGAAATCCCGTTCCTCTAAGCCTATTGGCTACTTTTGTAAGACATTTGACAGTTGCGGAGCTGTCAATGTCAAAGTTTGAATGCTTGCAACTCGGCAACTATTTGTCCTGGATATGGGGTTCTACGGCTTGTTCTGTCTGGATTTTTCTCTTCTATTCGATCCTGGCCTCAGAATTGAGAAAACATTTGATGTCTCCGATTTAGTTGAAATTCGGGGAGGGGGTAGCCGAGGTGTTGCCTTTGATGTTAAAAGAAACCCCGTTCCTTTAGGCCTATTGGGAGCGGAGTTATCGCCGCTTTTGTTCGACGTTTGACAGTTGCCGAGCTGTCAATGTCAAACTTTGAGTGCTTATAACTCGGCAACTGTTTGTCCTGGATATGGGGTTCTTCGGCTTGTTCTTCCTGGATTTTTCACCTCTATACGATCGTGTCGTAACGGTCGTGTGTGCGCAATACACACGACTGTAATGGACAAATTTTACATTACTCATTTAAAAGTATTGTAAGTATAGTAGAAGATTCGTCCTTGAAGTTTTGATGTCTCCGATTTAGTCCAGATTCGGGGAAGGGGTAGCAGAGGTATTGCCTTTGAGGTTGGAAGAAATCCCGTTCCTCTAAGCCTATTGGCTACTTTTGTAAGACATTTGACAGTTGCGGAGCTGTCAATGTCAAAGTTTGAATGCTTGCAACTCGGCAACTATTTGTCCTGGATATGGGGTTCTACGGCTTGTTCTGTCTGGATTTTTCTCTTCTATTCGATCCTGGCCTCAGAATTGAGAAAACATTTGATGTCTCCGATTTAGTTGAAATTCGGGGAGGGGGTAGCCGAGGTGTTGCCTTTGATATTAAAAGAAACCCCGTTCCTTTAGGCCTATTGGGAGCGGAGTTATGGCTACTTTTGTAAGACATTTGACAGTTGCCGAGCTGTCAATGTCAAAGTTTGAATGCTTGTAACTCGGCAACTATTTGTCCTGGATATGGGGTTCTTCGGCTTGCTCTTCCTGGATTTTTCGCCTCTATTCGATCCTGGCCTCAGAATTGAGACAAAATTTGATGTCTCCGATTTAGTTCAGATTTGGGGAGGGGGTAGCCGAGGTGTTGCCTTTGATGTTAGAAGAAACCCCGTTCCTCTAGGCCTATTGGGAGCGGAGTTATCGCCGCTTTTGTTCGACGTTTGACAGTTGCCGAGCTGTCAATGTCAAACTTTGAGTGCTTATAACTCGGCAACTGTTTGTCCTGGATATGGGGTTCTTCGGCTTGTTCTTCCTGGATTTTTCACCTCTATACGATCGTGTCGTAACGGTCGTGTGTGCGCAATACACACGACTGATGGTTTCATTGAAACCATTCAATGAAACCAGGCCAGTTACACAGGAGTAATTTTATAGTGCCCAAGTGTGTGCGCAATACACAAGACCACTCTGGTTGCAATAAAACCAGGCCAATTACGCAGGAGTAATTTTGTGTTGTGTCGAGCCTGGGTCACAATGACCCGTCGCCTTTATATCAACTAAAAACCAGCCACGTGACTGACGTGAGTCTTTGTAAAATATTAAGAAGTAAGCCTTTTTTAAATATGCAAGCGAGAACCAAGCCGCATGATTCTACTCGCCTAATTTAAAAAAAAAAAAACAAGAGACTCTGCAGCTTGGATCTTTAAAAAAAAAAAACAATACTCATTAATTTGTTAGTTGGTAACTTTGTTGTGAAAATGTTTTGTTCTGCCAAAATTGTTAGATTTACATGATCTTCATAGGGTCGATAAAGGTCGATTCATTTTGGAATACTTCTGCATTATTAACTCAATTTTGGCAATGGTGTGGATTGGACTCATTTTGCATAAATAGGGTCAATTTATATTGGCAGTTAAAATACATAGCTTCTCGTCCAAATCCAAAAAGAAGCATTAGTGTGCTGAAGCGATTATAGTAATTTTGATACACTTAATTGAAAGTAGGTTGACATAGATTTCCTTTAATGAAGGTTTGAGCGATCTTTTTGCTTTAATCCAAATAAGGCGGCAGATCCAACTTTTTGTTTGGCTTCAACTTTGTAACAAGATTGACACATTGACTGTGGGATAATTGTAGAGTAGAGTTCAAGACCCCTTCAAACTGGTTTTAATAATTGGCATCTGTAGCAGGAGTAACGATGGAGGATAAGAGGAGTGAGCCAGTCTATTTGGCTTCGATTATTAATTTCTGTCTGTTATCAACTCATCAGTTTCGCAGAACAAATTCAAGTGTCAAAGTGACTACCATATACTTTCGAGACAAATGTTAGCATTTTGTCATTGCTAAACGCTAATATCCTTAACAATGAGCATTTCGATGATGTCATATGCGTCACCATTATCAATCTTAGTCTATTTGTCTCTGTTGCTTGCACCACAAGAATTTGCACGTGCATACGCTCTTATAAGGATGCAACTAATAAGGCAATGGATTAGTAATCGGAATTTAGAAGCTTTATCTAGTTTCTGTTGAAAATCGCTGTCCTATGTGCGCAGCAGCCGATGATTTTAAAATATGAACACCGGTTTATTAAAAACAATCTCTGTTAATTCGGTTACTGCGATATCTGATCATGGTTCTGGAGTATCGAACAAGACTGAAATCACAGCCCTAACGATTTCGATGCCTAAATATTCTACCCATAGGGATATTATGTAATGGCAGAAATAGTCCACTGCTATTTAGCTTCCTCGAATTTAATCACTTCTATTCAAGCACATTTTAAATAATACCACGGATTTTTAACGGACATAGCAGGCTGAGGCGCTGGCAAACTCTTGCAGAGGTTTTAAATTACATTGCTTTTCTAGTTACATACTCCTGTAAGTACTTGCGGTGAAGTGAAAACTACATGATAGTGCCATGTTGTCATGTTTTGCAGCGGATGTGAAGCGTTGCCATTGTCCGAGGCGTGATACCATTTACATAATATCGTCACGACTTTGATGAAATTAATATTGAAAACTATAGGGACCCGTACCTAAGTGTGTCAGATACTTGCATCTTATTGTCTTTGCTTAAAGAATAGTTTGCTTCAAGTTTGTCTAAACTCTGTTCTAATCTTCTCAGATTTTTTTATAAAAAGTCGATTCTTCTAGAACTTTTAGATTCTACTAGTACAAACAAATTGTAAATTGCTCGCACTTCATTGGGACCGACTTAGATTTATGTTGTTTTATCTTATCCGAAAATCGAGATGGACAAGCTGATAGGTGAAGGTTAATATTTAAGATATTATTCTGAATTTGATTCTTGTAGCAATACTACTAATATTGCTACATTTGTTATTGAAGAAGATAAATTCAAAGTCATTGCGATAATAACTATTTCGTATGAAATTAACACAGGTACGACTCTTATGCTCTCTAGTCTATACGCTATATATAATCTAACAGCAATGAAAAAATTATAACATATGGATATACTATATGCGTATAAGTTATAAGTTATAACTATACAGAGTGTAACAAGACTAAGTGACAATACTTTAGGGTGTGTATGGGTACTCTATATCGAGTTCGCTGAAAATTTCAGCGCCGAAAGAGTTTTGTTTTACTTTTGCATGGGAAAATTCATGACGCTCGGGCGGGCGCTTGCCCATACAAATCCCAAAAAAAGATATTTCAGCGCTTCAACTCTCACAGTAAAGTGAGTAAACTCTAGGGACAACTGGGACAACTCTAATAAGGGACACATATGACATACACGCCCTAAATTATTACCAGTAGGTATGTTTTGTTACACCCTGTATAAGTAATACACACATATTCAACGTGTGTGTAACTATGTGGCGATGAACACCTGCCTCGATATTCGATGCAATTATGAAAATGATGCATTTCATAACCATTAGAATTTAGAATATACATGTTGCAAAACGCTGAAGATTACTCTGATGCAAAGATTTATGAGTTGATCGACAGTATAGCCGTAGATTAATTATTGATTTTACGTAAGGATGAAGCAAATTACTTGCAATAAAGTGGTCATAATATTATTTTAATACAGAGTACAAGCTGATGGTATCGAATTGATGCTAATGGCTTTAAGATGATTCAAAACATAGCTAAATGTTTTGTAAAGGTATTAAGTGGTAAGACCTGGATAACTACTGCAGCATCTTCACTTATACATCCTCAAGGCGCCAAGCTTTTCCATTGTTACAAGGCAAGAGCTAAAATTTCAAGTTGCGCGGTAGATCGCAGGTGGTCATGATAAGTACACTTCGGAATGCACAGAGATCACCTGCAAACACACTTGGAATGCTAATTCTTAACCAGTTAGATCATATTTATCTCGACTATTGTGAGAGATTATTACATACTTGTACTGCATTAATTAGTACTTAAAACTATCTAGACTCTAGAGTGCATCTGGATTAAAACTATAGATTAAATATGACGAAATCGTTGAAAGAGTTGTGTGCAAATTGTTGTTTCTTAAACTCTAGTTTCTCTTGACTACTAAAAAGCTTATGACGACTTTACAATTTGACGAGATGCTTTAATACATGGATTGAATTGTAAGTTGTTTTGTTGTTTGTTGTTAATAATAATTATTATTGGTTGAAACAACTAACAGTTCATGTACTAAAGCATTTACACAGTATTAATTATAATTAATACTGGTTACACAACATTTTTTATGGAAAGCATTAGGATAAAGTATATAATCCTGAATCTTTACACGCGTCGTAGTTTAGAACTATTGTATAAATACGTAAAGCACTGACGCACAAATCTTAACCAGGAGGAAAACCCATGCTCAATATGTGATCAATACTAATTATAATAATTGTTTTACACATAATATATACCTACTTGTTACTTAAAGATTGCATTAGCATACCTACGACGTATGTCATACCTCGAATTGGCAGTTAAAGCTGTGATTTTGAGAGAAATTAAAAAAAATTGCCCGCTCCACCACTAAAATCAGCGAAAATGACCCTAAAAGTGTGGGTTCCTGCACGGGTGCGGTGGGCGAAAAAATTTACATCCACCCTCACTTTACTTTTATAATAAGATTTGTTCAAGCAGCAAGAGCTGGCATGAAAGCTTTCTTTTCTGAAGACTCTACGTAACGTGTAGAGCATTTACCATGTTCGTTGCTTGTCGCGAATAAATTTGTAATTTCCTTGTAAATTATCTACTTGCTGTGTTTTACTTATAAGCCGTGTTTACACAACGCAATAAAATTAATGTCAAAGTGACAGGCGGAGTGTACGCCATTTTAGAATTCCAATGAATCAGTTTGAATTCCGAACACGTAGCCATCGGCGCACGGTTGGCCGCTAGCTACCGCACGTTCAGAAACGTTTACCAACATTAGTTACACGGAAGTTAGTTTTTATAACGCATTATTACACTCTACTTAATCCGTCTATCCGAGGCGTGTTTTTTCACGCGATTGCAATGAAGACACTGATAAGTCCAAACCAGTATCCCTAATTTGACAGTGCAAGTTTTGGCTGCTTTGCCCAATGAAATTAATAATTATGATATCTATTGCGATATTGTTTAATAACCGCGAAATACCGCGAAACGCGTACTCTTATTTTGTGCATCGTGTATGTCATGTACATCTATTTTGTAATATAGATTATTATCTGTAATCACTAATCAACATTCAAGTTTAAAGGTACCACCAGTACCACCAGCATTTCTGCTCAATGGCCTATGCCATAGAGCAAAAATGCACGATCTGGCTCCGCTCTTAATAAAAATAAAAAAAATTATGGAGCCGAAGCCGAATTCCGGTGGTTGGTTTAATGAAGTTTAATCTCAAATATTAAGATAGAAGGTAATCTTTACACTTTCGAATTAAAAACTAGCGGTACTTACTACAAAATATTTAAATACCTTGAACAGTTGATTAGAGAAAAATTCATTCATAATGGTCTCAAAACAACTGTTCAATAGATGTTTATAGATTTTTTGTAGTAAGACCGTAACTATTTTAAATTTAGTTACGAAATTAATAATATTTTAAAGCAAATCTATTTTAATATGCTCTCAATTTATAAGGAAGGAAGGCTTACATAACAGTAGTTGGAAAGGCTTCCACTACTACAAATGAATTGTATAATGTTAATATTGTGTACTAGTTCACCACTTGAATGATATTCAAAATTTTAATCATAAATATCATGCTCCAAATCCCTAATATTTATTGACGTACGCGTATGGACATGGTTTGAAGCACGCGATGCATGTAATTGTAACTTGATTTGTGGCTTCAGTTACAATTAGTGCCACGTTTAGTTAAACAGCATAATTGATTATTATTTAATAATGTAAAATGTTGGCAGTGTGATATCAGCTTTGCAAATCAAACGCCTTCATATATATTATTAAATTCTTCAATAATATATTATTATGAAATATAATGAATGCAGTACATATATAGTTGAATTTTAATCATGTTTTTTAGATTTTTCATTGTTCCATTCCTCCTTGATGGTACATTTCATTATTTTATTAAAAGTTTCGGTATATTAAAAATAAAATAAACTGTTACTTGGTCTTCAAATCAAATCTCACTTTCTTGTCGAAGGTTACCGGGGAGCCAGGGACATCCCCCAAAGTTAAATTCTTCTTTGATTATCAAACTGAATGTCTTATTGGATTTGAAAGGCAACTTTTTGAATTCTAGAAAAAACATTTAAATACCTAGTAATTTAAAAAAAACAGGTAAAGGTCACGTTAAAAAGTTGTTTACCTTCTTCGAAAACCAGTAATAAGAGTTCTCACGAAAATCGATAGAGTATCATTTCCTGTCAATTTAGTCCAAAGAGAACTATCAAAAATCCATTATCTACTTGAAGGTGTCACTTATATTGGCGTTAAAGACCTCAACCTCTACCTACAATGATAGTTGTAATATAATTTATACGTACACTTCCCATCATTCGTGTAATACATACACGAGAAAATTAATACTGTAAAACCATATTAAACAACCTATTTTCTGAGTTATTACTGTTCCATTTATACAGTTACAGTCTATAGATTATATTTAATTAGTCTATAGATTATATTTAAATTATTATATCATAATTTATAATTCTTTGTGGGGAATTAATGACTCAAACAATATTTATCTTAACTCTATGTAGAGTCCTGAGTTTTCTATAAAATATAATAAAAAAACATATTCCATTATTTTTAATATATTCCAGAGAGAAGTGGGAATTACTTAGAATTTTTTATACGTGGGAGAGCCATGCTTCGGCACGAATGGGCCGGCTCGACCGGAGAAATACCACGTTCTCACAGAAAACCGGCGTGAAACAGCGCTTGCGCTGTGTTTCACCGAGTGAGTGAGTTTACCGGAGGCCCAATCCCCTACCCTATTCCCTTCCCTACCCTCCACTATTCCCTTCTTTTCCCATCCCTACCTTCCCCTATTACCCTATTCCTCTTAAAAGGCCGGCAACGCACCTGCAGCTCTTCTGATGCTGCGAGTGTTCATGGGCGACGGAAGTTGCTTTCCATCAGGTGACCCGTTTGCTCGTTTGCCCCCTTATTTCATAAAAAAAAAATCTAAGATTATAGCGCATCTGGTTTTTGCTTGTCAATATTTAGATTCCATACATGATCTCTATTCTCTAGGCAGTAGGCACATTCGATTTTTATCTCATGGGTTGGCTTTTAAGCATACATAATCCTCTTTTGTATCGCAAATCCGAATGAAGCTATTGTTAAAACCATCTATTATGATGACCAGATGATTGCGAATCAACCTTGACATGGGCCTACGTCATTGTCATTGTAAAAAAACTGTAAGTTTGTTTTTTAGATCACATATCTGTGTGCCAGCAAAAAATTAATGAATCGGCAAATATCAAAAGCTTTTTGTCGCACTCTATATCTTGTCAAGTAGCGTAAAATTTGATTTTTAAATAAAGCGCAGGAAGATCTTGAAATACTTTTTTTTACTTCCACGATAAATTGTAATACAGAATTCTGCATTCTCTCCACTTTTTAGGTCAAAAATCTTTAAAGGTTTAGTCATCAAATATGATAGTAAAATCAGATGAGTCACTAGTAGTAAGTTTTCATTCATAAAAGTTGGGCCTTGGAGAATGCCAGAGGTGTTCCGAGAAGTATCTCAGTTCAAATCCGTAATGACTCATACCGTGTCATGCCGGTCTTAAAACAGGTAAAATAGACGTACAATAAAGTTTGAAAAGCCATTAAAAATAAATCAAATTTTTTGGTTTATTTGAGTGCCTAATCAGCCTAATGGACGATATAGACAATAGGTATTAAATGAATAGCAAGACCGATATAATAATATTATGTTGCATGTAAAGCTAATTATATTGCATTTATTATAATATTATTTGTCGCCCTCGTTCAGATGCATTTATTTATGTAAGTTTATGTCTTTTTAGTATACTATTATATTGCTTTGTTCTTCATTGACTAAGCTATATTAAGTTTTTAGTAGGTAGGTACCTAATGTGTTCGAAATTCGAATTCGAATTTACTATATAACTTAAGTTTTACGAAACCAAACCTCACTAAACTTTAAGTTTCATTGAATTTTTTGCAGCACTAATTAGTCGGCTATTAGCCATTAGGTGATACATATCCTGTATCTGGTTTTTTCAATCGGTAACCTTGGGTAGTTCAATAGCTCATAGTATAATGGGAACCACATAAAACCCAGTTGCCCGTGAAATTCGTTCACAGTTCTTTGCCTTGATTAAATACCTCCCAAAACATCTTAGCTTTAGTCACGCTATGGCTGGACAAAGAATGCTTCAAAGCTTCTATTAGTTTTGTTTCTTTTTTGTTATTTTTTTAAATATTGCCAGCAATTTTTGTTTTTTTTAGGGTTCCGTACCTCAAAAGGAAAAAACGGAACCCTTATAGGATCACTTTGTTGTCCGTCTGTCCGTCCGTCCGTCTGTCAAGACCCTTTTTCTCAGGAACGCGTGGAGGTATGAAGCTGAAATTTATATCAATTACTCAGGTCTACTGTCCCTTGAAGCTGTGAAAAAATCAAACTTCTAAGCCCACGCAATCAAAAGATACAGCCGTTTATGCCGCAAATTTTCGACACTTGCAAGGGAATCAAAACCTACAGGGTGCTTCCCGTGAACTCAGAATCTTGAAATTTGGTACGAAGCAACGTCTTATAGCATAGATAAAGGAAAAATTACGAAAACCATAAATTTTTAGTTACATCACATAATATATATATTTTTTAATAATTTTAAACTTACTACCCATTTCCTCATAAACGCGTAGAGGTATTAAATTGAAATTCATACCAAATACTCAGGTCTATAATACCTTTAAGCTGTAACAAAATCAAACTTCTATGACGAACTTTGTAAACCTTGCAGGTTTGTACGGAACCCTCGGTGCGCGAGTCCGACTCGCACTTGGCCGGTTTTTTTTAATACAAACACCGTTTCTTGCGCAACTGAAATTAGAATAAGGTAGAAAAAACCAAACATGGAATGGCATGAAACTTGAAAGATGGCAGAAAATGGGAAAAATACCTGAGAAATAAGATATTGAAACTGGGAAAAGTTGTCACGACTGGGAAACCATAAAAACTAAAGCCGTATTAATATCATTTCCCAGTGCTAACTAGACAGGTTTCCTAGACTGTACTTTCTTTCTAGATGCTTACGTGCGTCGTTACTCGTTAGAGAAAAAAAAAATTCAAATCGGACCAGTAGTTCCTGAGATTAGCGCGTTCAAATAAGCCCTTTCAAATGATTTCCCCCCGTTTTTTCCACATTTTCCTCTGTTTCTTCGCTGCCTAAAAGTCACAGCGTGATGTTATATAGCCTTCCTCGATAAATGCAGGGCTATCTAACACTGAAAGAATTTTTCAAATCGGACCAGTAGTTCTTGAGATTAGCGCGTTCAAACAAACAAACAAACAAACTCTTCAGAATTATAATATTATTATAATTATTATGATATTAAATATTATAGATAGTACATATAGATGAAGCTGAAGAGTTTGTTTGTTTGAGCGTGATAATCTCAGGAACTGCTGGACCGATTTCAAATATTCTTTCACCAATGTAGAGCTTAGAGCTAAGATGTCCATGAGCGTTTTAAGCTATGTATGTACCACGGACGGAGCCGGGGCGGATCATTAGTTACAATATAGGTAATTAAAAAATACAATAAAAAAAAGAAAGATAATATTACTTGCTTTCTTACATTTTAAATGTTTAGGGCTTAAGGCATATAGTTACCTGCACAATAATTAAAATAAGTTCTGCCCTATGCGTAAATTGGAATAGCAAGCCTAGTTTTGAGTTCATACATTTATATTTATATCATTAAATTAAATTTTAATGATACAGTTATTTTATAAATGAAGCTAGTCGACTATTACGTGCGTTTACCCTTACCGTTAATAATGCATCTGGGTCCGGCTGTGAAATGACTCCGGAGTCCGGACACCGGTAACGCTTCGATTGTATGCAGATTTGTACTATGAAGTAAATCTTACAACTAGTTATACGAATTCAAATTACAAATTATTGTATTTAAATTTTATGTTAAATTTCATTAACTTTAATGTTAGTCTAGTTAAAAAAGTTGTACAGTAATTATTGTGAGACCTGTTGAATATTTACGTAACTTTATTACGGTAATTTAATTTTACTAAGTAAGTTAACAGTTCAAGGCGTGGACTGGTTACTTTTATAAAAATGTAACGTTGTTAAGATTTTATCAGAGTACAGGTAGAAGTTAGAACTAGAGACATCAAAGATTTCTCTTTTATATCCTAGTGTTTTCTTCCATTTATTTTGCATTAAGACACTTTACAAGTTGTAGAAAGAGAAAACCACAATTTTCTTGCAGGAAAAGAGACGTAACTTGTGTCTAGTACTTTCATTATAAAAGTATCGCTTTTCTCTGTACTATCAGAGAAATCCATACTAATATGTGCTAATATTATGTGCTAATATTATAAATACGAAAGTGTGTCTGTCTGTTTATCTGTCTGTCTATTACACCTCTTCACGGCCAAACCACTGAACCGATTTTGTTGAAAGGTATGGAGATACTTTGAGTCCCGGGAAAGGACATAGGATACTTACTTTGTATCCCGGAAAAATGTACGGTTCCCGCGCGATAAACGAATTTTGGCGCAACGGAGTTTATATCTAAGGCAGATGGCGGACCTAAGTACGTAATTTCCATGCCATCTGCCTTAATCAACTTCTCTGATAGTACTAGAACTAGTCTAGTTCTACTATCAGAGAAGTTGATTCATAATTCACCTAGTTCAACTAGGTACTATGAATGAAAGCAGTATCGGATGGTATCGGCGCGCCGCGCCGACATATTGCGAATATTTTCCCACACTTGGTACCTGGCGGTGATAATATAAACAAAACTTATGGCCGGATGACAATACCACAGAATCAGGACCACCGCTGAAAGTGTTTCGTTACAAAACATATCGAATTATAATATGTATTATTATGTTGCTAACACTATGAGTAAGTCAGTAAGTCCATGTAAGTCCACTGGTTAGTACTTAATACCTGTTACCGTTTA
Organism: Lysandra bellargus; assembly: GCA_905333045.1. Taxonomy (NCBI): domain Eukaryota; kingdom Metazoa; phylum Arthropoda; class Insecta; order Lepidoptera; family Lycaenidae; genus Lysandra; species Lysandra bellargus. The sequence continues at coordinate 2,627,245 of HG995340.1, read as the reverse complement.
AGTTATGTTTTCCTGTCTAAGTAGGTCTTAAATAGGCACCAAAGGCACAATTCTTAAATAACTTCATGGTATAAAAAATAAATAAATACAACTAATTTCAAAAATAATAACATCACCTATGACCTAGGCATAGTAAAGGAGATGGGACTCTGGAGTCCTGGATCACTGATGAGTCTGATGACTGGCTTCTGAGGGTTTTCAGGAATTTCACTCTAGTAACAAAATTCAATCAACAATGCCTGCAAAAAAATTTAGAAACTGGACAGGAACGTGTTTTTGTTCATTTTTTAATCAATTTAAATTATTAAGGCATTCAGTTTTGCTATGGTCTTGACTCTTGTATTTGCATTATCTATATTACTTATTTACAATTCGGTGTTCAAATTGTTGTGGAATATTTGGTTCTTTCTTCGCGTAACCCGAAATATTAGATTACAAGATTACGTAAATATCAGATTAAAATTGGAAACCAGTTGGGTTCAGTATTCAAATGTAACTGGTTGTCAAACGTAACTGTCATGTATACTGCAATTAACATATTGCGTCACGCGGTAAGTCACACGTTTTCCTTTCATCGGTTTCATTAATTATTATAGTTAGGCTTTTACAAGGCTTGTACTATCACATATATTATACTTTTAGAAGTAAAATTGCTTAGTAGTTTGATTAACAAAAGTGACTTTCGCACTAAGTATAGGTAATAATTCAAAGAAGTTATTACAATTTACAAGAAATCAACGTGGCCCGTAACCACCAACTGTTAAGTTTTTGACTCAACGATAAAGATTACAAAATATGTTATGAAAACCGTAGGCATTATTTTGCCAAAGTAGCCCCAAAATTCGTTTATCGCCTTGGAATGGTTTATGGTACATTTTTGCGATATACAAACAGCTACCCTATGTCCTTTGACTAAAAATAAGTATCTCCACAACAACCTTCATGAAAGTCAATTAAAATTTTCACATTAATTGTAATTTGTAATATTAAGTATGGTCAGTTATTACTTTTTAACTTTTTACCTACTCCAATTCCCAAATACAACAACTTTAGTATCATCTGCCTTTCTAATTGTACCTATCTCATTTGAGGCACTTACGAGGTTAATTTAAGGTGAAGCACCGAGCCTAGTGCGTGTCTCGTAACTCGTTACATTTTCTCTTCCCTGCCAATGAACTTCCAACGATCTCGTAATGGATAGTGAACGATGTTTGTAATATTCCAAACGACCTTTCCAGCTGAGAATCAGTATGAAAGTCCATTATATGTAGCACACAGACTGGTTTATGTATGGTGTTAGGTTAATGCGAGAGATGAGCGATAATACAAATTATAAGATAACTTGTAGTTTGGCCGCAACTAGATTACATACAGATTTGAATTATTATTACTTATTGAATAAAAAAGGTACCGATATAAATGTGATTTGAGTAATTTTGTAACTTTTGTAAGAGACAGGTACCTACTACCTACCTACTGTAGATAAGCTCATTTTTCGTGGTATCGTGGTATCGTGGTATATGGTAAACACATATCGAGTTTTTATCAAAGTAGGTTAAACATTTTCATCGATAATAGCTCAGTTCCTAATAAGTTTGTAGTTTTTATATCATTGTGATGGGTAAATTTTTTGAATATCAAACCACTTTAAAAATATTGATGGCCAAAACTAAATCTACATGATTTTACATTGGGCAATGGGCAGGTTTATCTGTCTAGCGCTAAAACCGATAAGGTAATTAAAAAAAAATGGTGAAAAATGTTCGATTTTCGCGCGATCTGAAACAAATTTTGGTGCAAGGAATTAGTCTATAGCAGATAGCAGCGCATGCGGTAGTAAATCAATCACGTAGATTGTAGACTGTAGTAGAACCTAATAAACATCACCCAAGTTACTTCTTTACTACTTACTACTTAGTACTTACCTAATAGTCATAACGACCCAATTACGTGTGTCTTAAACGGATTAGTTTGGCCTCATTGGACATTGCACAGGAAGCCATAGTGTGGGTCAGACAACGGTGAGGCCGACTGTCATAGAGAGTACCTTATGTAAAAAGTGTACCGGCTAGAGTAAAAGTAGGTGATTATTTTAATAAGAGACAAAATGGAATAGGTGTTTATGATAAAGTTTCAGATTTGAGAATTATTTATGATTGTGTTCTTACGTGTGCCTAAGTTATCATCATTGGGATATAGGTATAAGTACGGTCTACTTACTTTAGGTATATCTCAATGTAGTACTTATATCTCAATGGTTATCATCTTAATTCTTGTTTAATAATTGAAGACGTGAGTGGAAGAATCGAACATGTAACATTTCGTAACATACGGAGATTTACTAATTTTTTCCCTAATTAATTTAATAAAACTTGTAACTTATCTACTTCATAACCTAGCTAATATATCTGGCTACACATAATTATAATCTATAGTTTTTCTATTTAAAATAAATTTTCCGGCCCCTAAAGCCTCCATTTAAGCAAAAAAACGGGAAGTTTTTTCATGTTACTTACCTTATTCTTCCACTCACGTCTTGAATTATGAATTAAATAAAATCATTAATTTTCCAAACCAAGGCCCAGATTTATGCAACTATCCTTTGTCCTTTCTTGGGAAATCAAATATCTTCAGTTATACCATTTTTAGGGTTCCGTACCCCAAGGGTAAAAACGGGACCCTATTACTAAGACTTCGATGTCTGCCCGTCTGTCTGTCAGCAGGTTGTATCTCAAGAACCGCTATAAGTAGCTAGACTTCTGAAATTTTCACAGATTGTGTTTTTCTGTTGCCGCTATAACAACAATATACTAAAAACAAAATAATTTACACATACAACAAACGTGATTTTTTTGGCCTTTTTTGCTTTCACACAATCCTTGATTGAATGTGTACTTTTAAATTAATTAATAATAATATTAAAATAAAATAGAAAATTTGAGGGGGGCTCCCATACAAAAAAAACAGAATTTTTAGCCTATTATTGCTCTATATAACGGTACGGAACCCTTCGTGCACGAGTCCGACTCGCACTTGGCAGATTATTTTCATTTCAGAGTTGTAAAGAGGTTACAGAAAGCTGATGGAGAGATATACATGCTTTCGTATATTTTATAGTATCAGTACGAATTCACAAAGATGTGCATTGTGCTCTATGAATTAATAATGCTTTCTCCTGTGCCATTAGTGACATAACGATCGAGCAGTGTGATATAATTTTATGAGAATTTACATCATAGGAAGTGTAAAACTTGTAACAGTTGTAAATATTATGCACCTGATTTAAATTTTCTGGAATAGAAGATCGCCTTACGTAATTAATTAAGATAAGAAGCGAATCGATTTTATGAATCAAAGTTCTGACTTTCACCAAATCTTTGTCGCACTACTATTGAATAATTACGTAATTTCTGATAATGAAGTAGGTATGATAAAAAAATTCTAGTGTTTTTAATGGGGATAAACGAGCAAATGGTCAAGAAAGCAAAATCATCTAACGAAAAGCGATTACAGTCGCATATTATTATGATAATATGCGAAGATAATATGACCTAGTATAATACTGGATTTACCAAAACTAAGTGTCAATAATACTTTAGGCGCCCGACTCCTGAGACCCCGAGCGTCAAGAATTTTCCCATAGTTACTCTTTCAACGCTGCTAATTTTACTGCGAACTCAATACAGGAGACTCATACACAATGACATATCACATAAATTAACGATGTTAAAGTGAAAAAAATTTAACGACTATCACGTAGACTTTACGTTATTTTGCCAGTAGGCGTGAGTTTCAAATTTTTTTAACATCAGGCCGCCGGGCCTTTATTTGTGGCCCGACAAATAAAGGCCCGGCGGGCCGCGGGTTGGGGATAGCGGCCCTAAGCAATCCATGCCTGTGTCGTCCCCCTCCCATCTGTATGTCAACTAGAATCGGTCTTGAAACTTTTACCATCTAAAAACATTAGTTTTTTCCTAGACACTTTTTTGGTGTGGTTTTTGTTGACGTGAGAGTGAGACGTGATGCCCTAAGGGCGGATGTTTTTTGTCCTTCTTCTGGTGCCCCCTCAGATGTGATGTCCTAGGCAATTGCTTAATTTGAATAAGGGTTTATCCGTCACTACTCACTGCCCATCAATCCCCAAGCGGCCGCATAACAATTGAAAATCTATTGTGTCTGGTGGTGCCTGCGGTACCCACGATAGAGATGCTAGTAGTACAGTATTATATCACTTAGTTTTGTAACACCTTGTATAATATAGACACTTAAAATATAATACTCATGCTCAAGCTCCCCTGTAGATTTCATCACATAATATCTTGTAAGCTTTCGAGGGTGACCTTATTTCTACCCCTTACGTCTTCTACTCCTTTACTTTGGACTTTGGAGCTTATATTGTATGAATCATTGAGGGAGAATTTCTTTGCAAATTCTTAAACCAATAAAAATATTATATTATATTATATTATATAATATAAGGTTTGTGTGTACTTAGGCGAGTAGGTAGTAAGAAGGTACAGCTATTTTAATTTTAGTCATAAATAGGTAGTATTACTTTGGAACTTTTATAGTTCGCACAATACTTATTATGCAATTAACCCTAGCCGGGCTGAGGCCTAGGCGGCTTGGCTGTAAAGGACGAAATTCGTTATACGAATAGTTTTGTTAAGTGGTTGGTGTCACCAAGTCACCACTCACCTAGCGGCTCGCATACTTCGGTGAATCATTGTCTTTTTTGTGACGCATCTTCATAATATATGTATATACTTGCAAACTTGTCATCTATTATCAAAATATTAGAAAGATAATGTACCTTTTAAGTGCCTAATTAATAATATAATGGCGCACTCAGAGTCAGAGTGGAACATATACTTAAATTTAATTAAGTAATTCAAAATTTTGAGTTATGAACACAGATTAAAGAATATGAATTATGCCCCATTATAGGTACATTGGTCTCTTCAAGTCGACCTACACCTCCGTCGACCTATTCCCAAAGATTGAAGGTTCATCATAATTAATTAATGACTCGTACGGCGGTAAATATAGTTAGAAATACTTTAGCAAAGACTGCAACATTAAAAAAAATTATAACACTTATCTAAGTAGATAATTTATATTAAGGGTCCGTATACGAAATTTGCCGATTTCGCTGATTTAACAGACGTGATTTAACAGTTAAAATACAGTTTTTCTATAAGTTTTAATGCACAACATGTAAGATCATTTCAATTATAATCTAATGTTGCAGCTAGATTTTTTTAAAGTATTTTTAAATAATCCAACTCAAACAAGCGACAGTTTTGTGATTTTTGCTGTAAAAGGTTTAGAATATCATCTGTTTATGGATTGTATTGACGTCTTAACGGTGAAAAAAATACAATGTACTGTTGAGAAAGTCGTCTATAAAATGTTGGAATTACATTTTACCACTTTAATATGAAATAGTTGAGTAAAAAAAATGTAACTCGGCAAAATTTTAGAGAAAATGGGCAAAGAATTGCTGTTAATTTCGGCAACTTGGAGCTGTAATTCATAAAAAGAAAACGACAGAAATAATCTATATAGATAAAATTCTATCCAATTCGAGAAAAAGAAAAAAAAAAATTGTGCCAAAAAACAAAACAACCTAAATCTCACATTATATTACTCGCCGAAAGGTTCGAGTCGGCTTTCCGCGCTCAAATATATTTTAAATCTAATAATTAATATAATATATATTTTTTAAGTCTAAAGGGCCCCCGAGACGATCAAACGGTTTGACTCAAACACGTAAATTTGACTCAAACCATTTTGATCGTTTACAAAGCTAGTTTGAACGGTTTGTCAAACATTTACGTGTTTGAAGCTCGTTTGATGAAATTTCATATTTTTGTTGTGTTTGACGCGCCGTTTGATCGTGTTCCGATGCGTTTGAACAAACTTTATACCATTCTTTGGAGTAGGTACATTATTTTTAACCGACTAAAAAAGAGGAGGTTATCAATTCGATGCGTGTGTATGTAATATTTCCAGAACTGCCCAGTTTTCGTATATAATGTTAGTCTATATCAGCATCTGAACAAATGTGCAAAATTTCAAAAGAGTATGTATGTTTTTATGTTTGTGTTCACATATCTCCGGAACTACAAGTCCGATTTAAATATTTTTTTGTTGTACTACAATAGGTATTGTTTAACTTGGGAGACTTCTGCAAGTTTCATCAAAATAGGTTTAGTAGTTTTTGAGATAGGGAATCGTTATAAACATATATTTCGGGAAATTCATAATTTTTATTAAGTACGTTTAATTATTATTCAATTACATATATAAACAAGTTAGGTATTTAATATTTATTACAATTATTATCTTCTCGGTCAATCGGTGAAGTGAAATAAAGTTAAAATTATTTTCACTTACCTTCTTTTAAATTGTGAGTAGGTAAATCCAGTCAAATAGTAAAATAAAACTTGGGGCACACGTATACGTTCATAATAATTTTTCTTAACGTTTATTTACACTTTTTTGTAAAGTTCTAGTAACGCACTCGCGCAGCAATCAGAGTTTTCGCGGGACATAGCCTTCACCAGTGTAACACAACCAACGCACGCACCATACGTTTCGTATAGACTGAGAAATTTGAAATGCCCGGTGAATACAAAACAAAACACCGGGACAGGGTTGCCAGATGATAACTTTTTTTTCTCGTACCAGGGTTGCTAAATATCTCGTAATTTCAACAAATAATCTCGTAAAAGCATAATTTTAAAGAAACTCAAATAAAATTAATGATTTTATGCTATTTACTGTACTATGTAACTTGTGTAGTCATATTCTTTGCGCTTGGGGCTGTTAAATTCAAACAAAACAATTGAAAATCATATTTTTTAATAACTTATATTCGACATAAGGGATGTTAGTAAAATCATCTTTATTTTTAAAGTACTTATAGCTTTTCAGCTGTCATTCTGGCCTCAGCTCTCATGGATCATTCTGGTCATTCGCAATTACCTTTGCGATTTGTAATGTGAAAAAGTGTACCTACCATTTAGGTACTGTATCTGTGATAAGACGATTTCTTAAGTCTGTTTTAATTAGGTAGTTATTACTAAATACTCGCTCACAGTCTGCATTTGCATGAGGCAAAGCCAAGACTGCGATTTTTGCATATTTACTACTACTACTAACTAAATTAACTTTTTCGCTGATATATCATATAGGTATGCGAAAGTAGTCGTCATTGTTGAAATCTCGTAAAAAAGTGTACGAGATTTTTGCTAATCTTGAATCTCGTACAGACCCTCTAAATCTCGTATTGGTACGAGATTTCTCGTACATCTGGCAACCCTGCACCGGGGCCACGTGAGGTGACTTGTGAGTCATAACTTAAAGCGTCATCTGTTTTCAAATAGAAGTAGTGTAACAACTCTGTGACGGAAAAGAGACATCTATTGTCGAATAGTCATAGTATTGATTTTGCTGTCAATTCTATTGTCTACGGACTACGTCACACTCATGACATGACTCAACAGTCAACTCAGTGTAGCCAACCCCTCAGTTTTAGCTGTAGATCTACACTGCCGTCCTTATCATAAAGTTCATAAACAACGCATCTGCATGGCGGCAACTTTCGAGTAATTCGCGCCTAAAGTTTTATTCTTTATTTTTATTGTCCCTTTGAAACTAAGAGGAATATTCCAAATATTTTTATTTTGTTCGGTGCCTTTAAATGTTAACTTTGCATATGCGATGCTATATTTACATATTTAGTTATTTTTAATATTTTTAAAGACGGAAAATATTCTTTATGACTAGGAAACATGGATTGCAATAATGTTAATTTACTAAGCATAACCAACGCATGTGTGACAGTTGCGTTGTTAATGTCTAGTAAATGCACAATTGTGATGCTTATGTTCTCAGTTTTCAGTTTAGGCCTCGAAATCTACAGTTTTTATTAGCTCATTCATTTTTACAATAAACTCCTAATTAGCGTACTAAATCAGAAGGAAAGAGGCTTTTGATTGGTGCAATCAGAAGCTTTTAATAATTAAGTAGTCTTCTTTTTAGGATCCTAGTTAAGACGTCTAAATTTAGTTAAGTGGAATAAGGGTGTTTTCACATTACCCGATCCAATATCGGTGTCGGACGCCGATCCGATACCGGGGTAAAGTAAAATGTATGAACCGATATTCGATATCGGGCCGGACAATATGAAAGACTTACTTACCTTTACTTACCCCGGTATCGGATCGGATAATGTGAAATCGCTCTAAGGTAGATCGATGGTAATTTTTTCGACTTAATAATGTTGGTAAAACAGGCATGTTTTATGATATATTTGGTTTTTAATTCCCAACTTTCTAAAATATATTCTATTTATTACCATACTTAAATAATGAAAAATCATAAAAGAAAAAACTGTAGATTTACTGTTTTTCAAATTTCAATTTGATATTTACAGTTTTCTACAGTTTTTTTCTACCATATCTACAGCTTAGCTCTGTGATGTGGTTGGCAGCACTGAGTCAACTTCACATTTGCCCAGTGTTGTCACATCTACCAACTTTATGGTAGATCTACCTATTTCACCTCCCTTCTACCTATCTACCAACTTCGGTATCAAATCTACCTATTTTTGAACATATCATTGTTCACGTACTTGAAATAATAAACGTTACAGGCTACTCGGATAGCATTTTGGTATATTGAGTCGTCTTGGTACAACACTTCCTTCAGCAAATAACGAGCTGCAGCTGTTCTGAGCCGTTCACTCACTTTCGAAACGCAGATTAGTCTGTGAACGGTCCGAAATGTTACAAAAGTGGTAACAAAAAATTTAAAAGACTGGTCCTGAGCCCGAAGTCTTTTGGAAACATGTTGCAACAATAAAAAAGGAGACCAGTCCCCAATGTTTCCCCTGCTTTGTGAGACAAGTACTTGCACTTCCACATAGCAGTGCAAAATATGTTGAGAGACTGTTCTCCTCAACAATTTAAAGACTTGTCAGAGAAACTCACTCAGCAATCAGCACTGACACATTGGTGATTGGAAGGTTTGCTTCATACGAAAAGGCAATACGAAGAGGCAATACGAAGAGATTAATTTCAAAGAACGAAGAGCCGAGTGCTGAACATTTAAAAATTATACTAATATTATAAAGCGAAAGAGTTTGTTAGTTTGTTTGTTTGTTTGAACGCGCTAATCTCAGGAACCAGAAAGAAAGGAAAAGTCCTATTTGAAAAATTATTTCAGTGTTAGATAGACCATTTATCGAGGAAGGCTATAGGTTATATTTATTATTGATAAAATCACGCTAAGACTAATAGGAGCGAAGAAATAGAGGAAAAATTGAAAAAAATACGGAGGAAATTATTTAAAATTGCTCATGTAGGGGAGACGTGGGTCTTACACCACAATTTGAAAACACTCGCGTTTATACTTCAGAAACTGTGTTTATTTACGTTTCCACATGAGTTATATAGTAAAATTAAATAAATTAAAACAGGAGACACAAGTCAACCCGCCATTGTCCGCGCGCTCCCCGAACACTCTCCTGAAACTCTCGCGTCGCCATCTAGCGAAAAAGGTACCGCAGTGGCGGACGGACTTGCCTTCCCGAGGCAGTAGTTTGCGGCAACTGAATTATAGGTGGCGCTACACTTATTATCTTTAGAAACTACTGAAGCAATTTTTATTTTATTTGGCACACATGAAGAATAGACCACGTGAAATGACACATAGGTTTCATTTTTGCGGAAAAATGTACGGTTTCCGTGACATTCCTAAATTAGGCGGGCGAAGCCGCGCGGAACATCTAGTTGTTCAATAAAAATATGTATAAACACTATCAATAAAACTCTCTCTATGAATAAACTAGCATTTTTTATTCTAAAAATATTGCTGATATGAGGGTGGTAGATCTACCAACTTTTGGTTCTAAGTTCTAACATCTACCTAATTCTACCAATTTTTGCCATGACGTCTACTGATTTTCGAAAATTCGGTGTGACAACACTGCATTTGCCTATGACCATTCTTTCTCTGTCAAAATGGCTGCCGCGCAAGAGGTGCGTGCTAAATAATTTGTCATAATTTAGTTTTAATTACATACAATCGCAATGTTCGTATTCAATAATAAATGGTTTTTGGTGATTTCAGGCGAGACGTGAACCTATTCAGGCCGTCCAAGTTTTCGGCCGTAAGGTAAGAAATTTTTAACATATCCACGTGTTTGTCAAATTTCACGCTTTAATTCATTGAGTTTTTGTATAAATTGTTCTTAAATGCAATGCGACTCAATCTCATAATATAATTTCTCGCCAATATGCATTTTAAAAGCTTTATTTGACACCCTTTTCTGCCTTTCACCGTTGTAACCTTTTTGGTGCTACGGTATATTATCGAAAAGGAGATTAAAATGTTTTTGTTGTACCAGCCGTTCTAGGAAGTGTTTCCTAGACCGTTCTGAACAAAATCTACAGTTAAACTAATTACAATCCTGTGGCTGTAAACACAAGATGTCTAGAAATGTTTTAGTAAATAAGAAGCACAGCATAACCTCAAAACTAGTACTCAAAAAATATTGCTATTTTTAGAAAACCGCAACAGCAGTAGCGTACTGCAAGCGCGGCAATGGAGTCCTCCGTGTCAACGGTCGTCCCCTCGACCTGGTAGAGCCACGTCTGCTGCAGTACAAACTGCAAGAACCAATCCTGTTGATTGGCAAGGTAACAGCAACTTCAATGTCAAAGTTATCAAAGTTTATAGTGTCTCTAGCTATGGAACTTATACTTACTATCCTAAACCTAACCGGTCAGAACCTAAAAGTTTGCTAATTTAGATTTTATTTAATATTTTTGAACAGTACTTATCTAATGTTAGCTGTATCTGTTTGTCTTTATGATGAATAACTCTTATTCCGAACCTGATCATTTGGTATGAAGTCAATCATTTTTCTGATTCTCAAGCAAATTCAAAAACTTTTATATTAGTGGAGCTTACAGCTAATTAATATCTACTGTTTGTAGGAAAAATTCTCAGGTGTGGACATCAGAGTGACTGTTAAGGGTGGTGGTCATGTAGCACAGGTTTACGCCATCAGACAAGCCATCTCAAAGGCCCTAATCGCCTTCTACCAGAAATGTAAGTTCTCTGCACTGATTTTCTATATTCACTTATTCACCTTACAATAACAAAATATATTTAAATAGCACATTAATTTAGTTTTTAGTCTTTCCAATTTTTGGTCTCCATTTAGCTTTCAATGAATCAAATAATTTATTTTGCATATTGTTAATTTAGTTCAGCGATATGATCCTGTATTCAATTAAAATTATTTATTTATGAGAATAATCCTAAGTACATAATTATGTATTATTTAAGCATTGCAATTTATGTATTAGCAATTCAGTAAAGGTATACAATAGTATAATAGGTATACAAAAAATCCTGGAAATCTTTTGTTATTGTGACCCATATGGACCTTACGGGGCTTGATGGGTTAAAAAAACTCTTTATTTTCTAAGCTTAGCTTGAACATGGTGCTAGGAGCACAGTATAAAAATCCCCTTCTTTCCAAAGCTGTCTTACATATTGTATGATAGTCATTTCAGGGAAGGGAGAAGAATTTGTGTCATTTACCAAGCAGTCAGTCTTTTTATTACCTGCCTAGTTTGAAATGAACACTACAAAAAATCCTGAATCTGTTTAACTGGTTATTAAATTTATAAGTTAGTAGTAAAAGTTGTTACTAATAACTTATAATTTAGTAGCCAACAAGTTTTTTAATGAAAATTGTTTCCTGTATTTATAATACATTCAATGTCCTAAATCTTTTTTTATTTTATTACAGTTGTAGATGAGGCATCAAAGAAGGAAATCAAAGACATCCTTGTCCAATATGATAGAAGTTTACTAGTAGCAGACCCCAGGCGCTGCGAGCCCAAGAAGTTTGGTGGTCCGGGAGCCCGTGCCAGATACCAGAAATCTTACCGTTAATACATTTTTCCATTGCATCTTCTGGTGTTGCACTGGTATGGTACTGTCAGTGCAATATCACAGGGTGAATAAAAATTAAAAAAACAGTATCCTCTTTTATTTTACCAATCAAAGCAATAGTAAAATTTTATATTTAAAGTATAACAACTACATTTAAGAAACTTGTATTTGGGAAGAAATAATTGCAAGACAGGACTTTTCAAGACAATTTTTATTCAAATAAAAATAACCATAATATTATATACCTAATACCTACGAATAATAAAAACTAAGGAAACTAACTGCTATACTATTACTGTTTAAAATTTGGTTCCTTCGAACTGTCATGTAACGTCAGCCTTTATACTGCTCAAGGCCACCTAAATATTGCAAATGTATTGAAATATGTACCTAAGGTACACTTTTTTGACAAGTATTTTGGAGCATTTTTTTTGACGGAGTTACCTTCCTTAGTTTTTATTATTCGTAGCCTAATACAGTTAATACTTCAAACAATGTCTTTGTTAACAATAGATTAAATGCAACTTATACCTAGGTGTATAATGTATAAAGAATGTATTCAATTTTACAAGTAATGGATATGTTAAGTTTACTATTAGTAGGAAAAGAATCGTCTATGTAATTAAATGTCTCAACTCACACAGGGGCGGAGTCGAAGCGCCGCGGCGCGTCATGTTTTTGCCTAGTCTCGAGAGTCGAAGCGCGAGTCATGCACGCATCCGTATTTTCATAGCAGAAATTTGTTTTAAAATAGAATAATAGAAATGAATATGCTAACGGCGAAAAGAATTGACACTACGTTTCGACTCTGCGTCACTGGGAATTTGTGCCATACCAGTTTCACGGTTCACCATCTTTATTCGATTATGGAAACTAAGACCCAGTACTAGATTAAGGTTTATAAAACGTATGAGATTCGTAATCCAAGAAACATTTAATTAGGTGCACACATTGGAATTTTGTTATTTTATTTGCAGGTAAATGTTAACAAACTGTTATTTTGGAAGAATCTCAATTCTCAAGGTAACAAGGATTTGAAATTATGCACAGTATTTTCGTACAAAAATGTTTTTGTACTAATGTTTCTAATTTACAAAACTTTCTTTTCCTCTGGAGTATCGTCAAACTTGGCCCCCATTCTTTTCAAAGCTATAACAGCAGCGACCGCTTTGGCCCACCTTTTCTTGATGACGTATCTTTTGAGTTTAGTCTTGGTCACTCGCAGTTCAGTACACAGCGCCGACTGGATCAGCCAGGGATGAGTAAGGGTTGAAGATGCTGGCAGACGATCTCTACAATAATTTATAGTCAAATTAAATTTTCCTTTTCATAATAAAATTATAAAAAATAATGTTGAAGATTTTAGGCAGCGCCATCTATCGGATTTTTTCTTTCTTCGTTTCATTTTTCTCGAATTCAAAATTATATGCTCGTCTCATCTAGTTTGTTATATTTATTTTTTGTTCAATTAATGTTTATGAAGGGTAAGTTTTTGAAAGTACAAGCATATGTACAAGTAAATAAAACAAATGATATTATAAAGCCTTATATTTTAACAACGTACGCATAAAGTAACAATAAATTATTAAGATTCAATACAAATTACAATACACTTAATAAGTACATACAAGGAACAAAATTAGAGTAAAAGTGTTATGTTAAAAAATCCACGATATTTACAAAAAAGTACAAAAAGAAATTATGCGCTATTGTCAATGTTAAATCGAATTGCCTCAGTCTTGTGCTGCGTCCGGTAGCTTTGAGTATGCAGACTAGATTCGTAGATAATTGTCATTTATAGTTATCTTAATCATGCCCTACTTTGGTAACCTAGAGCTATTCAGAAAGATTACATCCTACCCAATGCTGATACTCCTAGTAACATTGGTACCTATGATTTGTGATGAATTACATGTGGTTTGTAATCAAACAATATTTTATATTAATTTTACTTTTTTAGCATGAGATCAAAATATTCTTTAATTTTCATTAAAAGATCCAATGAAATAGAACATATTTTAGTGTATAAGTTTAGAGTTTTATCAAAGTAAATTGAATCTTTAAATATAATAAAATATCAAAAATCGATCTTCGGAGTAAGAGAGCTGGACGGTCAAGTAATCACCAGATCGACCTTTCTGAACAACACAATGTCATGGCACATAGTCTTTATCTCACTAAAAATCATTTAGAATTCGACATTTCCCTGCTTATACTCTTCCTCTGGATCTTCTCCTGCGACGACTGTCTCTTGAAGAAGGCGTGAAGGCTGGATATGGAGTTCTGCGCGAGCCGGTCGGCCGGCGACCACTCCAGGGAGATGGACTGGTGCCGGCCGCCGTTGGAGGTGCCGCCGGCCGCCCGCTCCGCCTCCACGTCCTCGTTCTCCCCCCACTTCTCCAGGAGGTGGAGGAGCAGATCCTTGGTTCTGTGGGCACTGCTCTCGTCCCCGCGCCGGTACGCGAGCTGCCGGCCGTTCTCGGCGCCGGTCGCGATCTTCCGGATCTCGTCGCGCCGGCGGTCGAACTCCTCGAAGAAAGTCCGCCGGCGGTCGACGGGCTGGTCGGGCACGTCGCGGCTGGTCGCCGTGACGCGCTTCGACCGCGGCGCCTTCGCCCACGGCATCCGGCTCGTCATCGGCTTCTCCCGTTCCCTCTCCGTCAGGAACGACGAGCTGACCCGGCGGGGGGACTTCGACGCGAACGCGCTCCTCTCGTCGGCCGTCGCGCTGCCGTTGGTCGCGGCCCTCGCGATCGTCGTCCTCGTCTCGGTCCGAAAGCCGTTCGGAATCTTCCTGGTCTCCCTCGTCGTCGTCGTGGTCGTCGTCGACTCGGCGACGTTCTTGTCGGCCTCCGCGGAGCTGTTGTTGTTGGTGAGGTCGGTGTTCATGGTGGACAGCATGAGCAGGTGGTCCGACAGCTTCTTGATCTCCTCGGCGAGGTTCTTCCGGACAAAGACGTCGTGCCTCCTATGGAGGAAGCAGCTGCTGTCGGAGGCGCGGCGCTCGACGGGATTGTATCTCGTCTTGTCGGGCGCGGGCTCGCGGAGGTCACGGAGCGGCGGGGGCTCGAGGTCATCCTCGTCGAACACGAGGTCGGGCGAGCTGCTGAGCGAGCTGCGCGGGGAGGGGGAGCACCCGCCGACGGAGGAGCGCTCGCCGCCGGCCAGCGAGACGATCTCCTGGGCCTCGTTGTCGAAGACGTAGGGGGAGTCGGGGTGCTCGCTCCACCGCTCGACGAACAGACGGAGGTTGTCCTTGGTGACGTCGAGCTCGTGCTTGGGCGCGGGCGGCGGGCGCGATTTGAGTGCCGGCGGCCGCTTCGTCAGCCACCGGTGACGCAGACACTCCGCTGCGCTCGGCCGACACCTGCGACAGAGACCCCTGTTACTAACCCAACACCACTACACGATCATCAACGACTCCATCATTGAATGATACTATATAATATTTCCATAAATAAGCTCTACAATATTGAGTGAAAGTAACACCATATACTACTACAACAAACGACTAGGACAACAAAGGTTCGGCCACAGCGATCGATTCCTCGATTTGTATCTGTGGTTCAGTTCAGAGATTGGTCTCTGTGTTGGTAAAGTAACAGAGGGCCTTTATCGACAAGCTGGCTAGAACAGCTTTTATGCTGTCTTATTTAAGGGAGACCGGAGAGTGATAAAAGTTGTGGGTAATGATTTTTGTACAACGACAACAACAACGTTAAATATTGTTTAAAAACGAGGGTATTTTAAAATGTTTTCCAACTCTGTCTTTACGCCATTAAAAAGGTAGAGTCGGCAGTATTTTAAATAAAAATAGAACAAAGGTAAGAAACTAAATTCAGAGTTATTTTATTATTGTAAGCTGAAGTATTATTGTAGCCATTGTTGCAGTATTTATGACAACAATCCTTATGTCTTTGGAATAAGGATCTGAAATAAAATAACTCTGAGCGGACAACATAGTTACAAAGGAAGGGTCCACTTACTCTTTGTCTTTGACGAGTAGTTTCCTTATAAAATCTTTGGCGTCGTCGGATATTTCATTGAATGCCTCATCGTCGAAGTCGTACTTGGCGACGGTCACGTTGGCCATTGTCTCTATGTCCGTCTCTCCCATGAACGGTGATAGTCCCGATAGGCTGAAAGTAATAAATAACAATAACAATACCCAGGCTAGCTAGGTATCTTAATTCTAAACTACTCGTATTTACCAAAATACCGCGCTTTGTAGAAAATGTAGATAGACAAAGTTTAAGCGCGGTAGAAAATTTCGAAAACATTGATGCAGATGCTGCTTTACAATCAGCAAAAGGCTTTAACTAAAAACCTGTACCTATCTACCTATTGTTTGACGAGATTTCGTGGGTCTCGCATGGAAATAACTTGGCCCTCCCAAATGAAAAGATCCACTCCGTGTATACAGACATTGTAGTTATAAAATGTTTGTCGTACTCTGAAACGTTAAAAAAGTCGCTGCGACAGACAGGCAAAACTGTGTAACAGGTAACAACGCCTGTATAATTAGTATAATAATAATAATAAACTCCCACACGTGTTTCGGTGACGGTGGCCGATTTCATTGAAACCAAGGCCAGTTACGCAGGAGTAATTTTATAGTGCCCAACTGTGTGCGCAGTACACAAGAGCACTCTCTCTTCCTTTACTCTCATAAACCCAGTGGGACGGAAGACCGACACGACTGGCGAGAGATCAGGCGCAGGACCGACTTTACAATGCCCATCCGACGCATGACATTCAGGTGATCAGCCTGTTCAAATAACATGTGGGAACACATCCAACGTGGGAATCGAACCCACGACCTCTGAGTCAAGAGCCACGTTCTAAGCCACTGGACCACGGAGGCGTTAAATTATTATTTATCTGTTTACCAGATGTGGAAGTACTTACAGCACGTAGCATATAACACCAATGGACCACATGTCGGTGCCGTATCCGATCTGGTCGAAGTTGACGACCTCAGGGGCGACGAACTCCGGAGTACCAAAGAGGACCTGCAGC
Organism: Lysandra bellargus; assembly: GCA_905333045.1. Classification (NCBI taxonomy): domain Eukaryota; kingdom Metazoa; phylum Arthropoda; class Insecta; order Lepidoptera; family Lycaenidae; genus Lysandra; species Lysandra bellargus. The sequence continues at coordinate 2,610,247 of HG995340.1, read as the reverse complement.
TTCTTGTCCGGGTCGTAAAACCGGGCCAGGCCGAAGTCGATGATCTTTATCCGGTTGCCGGTTTTCGTGAGGCATAAGATGTTTTCTGGCTGTAATAATGAAAGAGTTTGTGTGATTTACAATACATTTTGATCTAAAGATAGGTAAAAAGAGCCTCATTATTCAATAATAAGTCGTTGATGTTTGCAGTTTATTTGCCTCCAGGCTTGTTATACTTATTAATTATTATATATAAGAATTGCTCGTTTAAAGATATAAGATTAATTATTAATTGTGGAATGTAAATATAAATACAGAATGTAAATATAGCTTTTTGGCCAGTATTTTTTTTCAGATAATCATAATTTTTCTATCGTCACAGAAGACACTCTTTGGTGACGTGGTAAGAATAGAATAAATATTTAAGTGTGGCTCTCATTTAACAAAAGGCGTCTTTACGAATCTCTTCTTATACATAGGTATAAGAATATATAACATAGATATAAGAATGGCGAATAGTCCGCATTTGGCCGGTTTTTGTTGATATTATTAACGTCTATTTTAAATTACAGTACCCGGCGATAAATATTGCAAATCGACCTTTGGAAAGTGACAGTCGGCTAATTTCGGTTTTGTGGAGCGTTATCTCTTACGCACGAAATACAAAAAGTCCGGTATATATCAGGAGTGTTAAAACAATAATAATTATGGTTTGCTTCTTTTGACAATTTTATTATTCTTTGTATAAAATACACCAAATTTTCTATAAGTTATGGCTTTAGGTTCGGGTAAAATAAAATAAAAAAGGGTGTTCAAATTATGTTTACGTATTTAAAATTCTTTTGGAAAATTACAGCTGTAGCAAATTTAGGGGTGTTAACAACTCTAGATATATATTTTGAACTGGACGCGACTGCACTCTATTGAATTTGAACAACGACTGACATAATGTCAAATAGGTGTATGCTACAAAGATAACGCTCTATGAAACCGAAATTAGCCAAATGTCGATGTGCAATATTTATTGCCGGATTGTAAATAGCACAGCAACAAACAACGAAATTCTTGTATCTAGGTACCTATCTAATTTATATTTTTTATTTTGTTTTTCAAAAAATACGCAAGCAATGACCTGTTTCATTTATTAAAATTGTTTATACGTGGGTTGGTAGTGGCGTCGAAAAACAATGGTGGAAATTGTTCGTAAAATTTAGAATGAGGTCTTTATAATGATTTCTGGCGTCTCACCAATTCTACATAAGTGGATCATTTGTCTTCTAATCTGTTCTTATCTAAATCTAACTATCATAATAATATTTATCATTATTATTGTTACACTATTATATTCTAACACTGGATTAACAGGGCCCTAGACCAGCGCTGAATAAGTAATTGATATTTGATACAGCACGCTTGGATTGAACAAATATTGCAGATCTAACGGTTTAAAATTTAAATTATGTAGAGTCTACTGTCAAAAAACTTTAAAATCTAGTCAAATACAAATCACTAACTCTTCTATCTGTTTATGTTTTCAAACAATAAGAATGATACTTTCGGGTCTTATGTGTTTTCCGTTTTAAGCGGCCCATTCACTATGCTGCATTGCAGTCCGCCGTCACCATTCACTATCCTGCATAAGCCGCCGTGCAGTTCGCCGGCTTATGCAGGATAGTGAATGGTGTTGCAGGCCTGCACGGCGGACTGCAATGCAGGATAGTGAATGGGCCCTTTTAAACTATATGATTTCCTTTTATTTTTTTTGGAGATGCTAGTACACACAAACATAGAGCACTTTGTAGTCCTTTTGCGCGTCAATACGATTTTCCGGTCACAAACAAAGGTATTCAAAGTAAATATTTAACGGTCATTTTTATAGATATACCACGTATAGATAAACGAAACTCATGCCAAAACAATAAATTCATAGTGTCATATCCTACATGCTGTTTGTATCGACTCGTGTAGTATTGTTTAAGTATTTTAATATTGAGACTGAGTCATGGAAGTATTTTTGTAACAGTAACTTATGCAATTCATGAACTTCGATGTTCATTACAAACGCAAAGTGTCTCTACATAATTGTATAGAGACTACATAGAGAGTGCGTTAGTGGTATGGTAAAATGTAAATACTCGAAAGAATTCGCAAAATGCGATGGACTAATCAATCAAAGCACATGATTGAAGAAAAGCCATTAAAACTTCCATGTTTAAAAAATAAACATAAAATTTTCGCGCGCTTTTCCGCCATTGTGATTAACGGTTTGGAAAAGAATCAAAAGATCTCGAGGTGAAGATGCCGGCATGTTAGTAACATTTTTATATAACCGACTAGTATTATATCATTAGCTTGTATAAATGTACTTCGTACTTCATAAATTCATGTAAAAAATATTGGTTGCAAGTCTGGGAATGCCGTGAATTTTTTCACGTACATTCTAAGCTAGGCTCTTCATATATAACGGCAAAAACGCAATATCTATTATATTTTATGCCAATTTTATATAACACCTAGCCCCTAGGGCCTAGGTTATAATGGCTCGCCCAAACGTAGCATCTTGAGCGTATTTAAAACTATCTGTCGTTAGCGTCATTTCGGAATAATCAATTAATCATTATTATTACCTATTGTTCACGTTGACGAAAGTGGGGTAGTTATGTCTATTGTGGTGGGGTTACTCTTCGTAAAGGCCTGTATTCACTTTGATTAGTGATAAGTGCAGTTGATTATTCCAGGTGACTACTAATCAGGTAAAAGTAAGTGTGGACAGCGACCGATTAGTGCAAGTCCTTTATTTTCTCACCTGCACTTATCACTAATCAAAGTGAATTCAGGCCATAACTCCTTCAGCGCCAGACCTTCTAAAAGACTCGGGTGTTGCGGGTGTCTGAAGGACAGGGGTAGAATTTTTAGGGCGTTTCAGAGTTTTCATCGGTCACTAACTTTAATATAAAAACAAACCTTCATATCAAGATGCAGAATATTCTGTCTGTGCACAAAGTCGATGCCCTCGCAGATCTGTCTCATGAACACGGTGCAGGCGCGCTCCGTCAGCACGAAGTCCTCATCTATCACGCGCTCGAACAGCTCTCCACCCGTTATCCTGGAATGAGACATTCATATTGCAAAATACAGGCTGAACTTTTAAAGAGGATTTAGCACATGAAATAGCCTACAATCTCGAATCTTCAAAGTTAATGAATTCGAAGAGACAGTGTCTTAAAACACTAGGCCGAAAAAACGCGGCCGTAGTTCAGCATGATTACGCCTGCAATGTATTTTAAATTACTGATGACACACCTTCTGACACACCATGCCGATATTACGTCGCGTTATATTGTATGCGTAGCGCATTACTGGTGTAATCATGTTGAACTTCGGCCGCGTATAATATCATTTATTTTATTTAACTCTTTATAGCACACAAGAAAAAACATTTTAAAGATACAATATAAAGACGACACAAAGGAACTGCTTATAATTTCTAAAATAAATCTCTTACAGCAGCCCAGTTTTCTTTCTTATATAAATACGAAGAGTAAGGGAGGTGTCTCTTCTAGCATGATTTTATGATTGAAATATATTCACATCATTTTATTAAATCTTGACCTTAAACTTTATAGCTTGTAAAGCAAGAGAAAAAAGTACGCGTAAAAATTTAAACAAGAGTTTGGACTTTGGAACTCTACATTTTAACGGGTACTCTTTTTCGTCATAGAAGCTTAGTGGCTAGTAACAATAATAATAATTTGTGAATGCCAGGAAATTCTAAAGTTGCGCATTTTAATAGACTGTATGTATTATCGAGCATGATTGGCAAGTATGATTGTCTTTGATAGTTTACAACGTTTTTTCAATTTGGATGTGATCCAAAAAATGTATTGTTATATCATTGCTGTTTTATACTTCCTGTATCAAAAAATGATGTAAAATATCCATGAATCAACAGTGTATATTTAAGTATTTTTAAAATTCTTGGGGTGGGTAACACGAGGAAAAATTATTTGCTACTACAGCTTCGTCAATTAATAACAGTTTTAAAAATAAAATTGTGACCATAAGTAAATTAATATTATAACAATAAATAACTAGCGAACGAGAACAAATCATAACAATATGAGTTCACGAAATCATAAAACTTCGACCTAATCTTGAAATTGTGCCAAAACTATCACATTGTTAAAAACCCGTGGCTTAGTTAAAAATAAACATATTCTAGGTTAAGATACAAGGTTGTATATGAAATTATTGCCTTGTTCACATTCAGATAGGTATATTATGTTGATAGTTGATACTAATCTGATGATCATTGATACTTTATGACTATATAGGCGTCTATGGTTAGCATAAATAAATAATTTAAAAGGTTAATTTAGTAACAATGCGCTATAGATTATAAGCACAATTATTAACAATCATTGACTAAGACTATAATAATTCTATACCTAATAAGTATCTACTAATGTTGGTCGTGCTACCTTTTAACCTTCTATTGATTAGGCATCAAAGTTTAAACAAAAATATCTTAAAATCAAAAATACCCAAGTTTAAGATTAGTTACAACTCGTATGTTTTTGTTTAGTAATTATTTTATCACTTCTTAGAAAAAAAGCAAAAGACTAAATTCTCAAAACATCAATACTTATAGTCTTCCTACCTTTTACATATATTATCATAAGATTAACGTTTTTTTATGAAATAAAGGGGCAAACGAGCAAACGGGTCACCCGATGGAAAGCAACTTCCGTCGCCCATGGACACTCGCAACATCAGAAGAGCTGCAGGTGCGTTGCCGGCCTTTTAAGAGGAAATAGGGTAATAGGGGAGGGTAGGGATGGGAAGAGGAGAGTAGGGAAGGGAATAGGGCAGGGGTTTGGGCCCCCGGTAAACTCACTCACTCGGCGAAACACAGCGAAAGCGCCGCTTCACGCCGGTTCTCTGTGAGAACGTAGTACTTCTCCGGTCGTACCGGCCCATTCGTGCCGAAGTATGGCTCTCCCACGTATAACGCAATTTAATGATGATACCTCTGAGATAATCCCGAATTATGAACCTTGACATAAATCATTATTCGGAGACGGATCAACGCTGGAGAATTTATGTTCGGCCCCGCTCCTAATAGTGTCCCGCGGAAATAAATTAGAGATCAACTACGATAACATGGCGCGCCCCTCCAAATGACCGTTTCAATGTGTGTAGTCACATCCTTATGAAAGAGTTTGTATGTAGTAAGTATTCTACCAAACACAGTACACGTAATATTTCAGTTAATGTCACTTATTACCAAGATTTGCTGGTCAACTAATCATAACTAGCCGACCGCGCAAGACAACGCACTTCAAACGTTTTGACAACGCACTTCAAAACGTTTTGAATTTTGGAGGGGCGCGCCACGTTATCATAGTTGATCTCTAAATGTAAGTTAGGTACGTGGGTTATTAAAATAGTTATCTTATAAAACAAAGTCGCTTTTTTTTCCTTAATGTCCCTTTGTTCTCTGTAATCTTTAAAACTACGGAACGGATTTTGATGATTCTTTCAGTGTTAGATAGCCCATTTATCGAGAAAGGCTATAGGCTATATTTTATCACGTTAAGACTTAAGACTAATAGAAGCGAAGATATAGAGGAAAATGTGGAAAAAACGGGGAAAATTATTTGAAAGGGCTAACTTGAACGCGCTAATCTCAGGAACTACTGGTCCGATTTGAAACATTATTTCAGTGTCCAAACACTGAAAGAATTTTTCAAATCGGACCATAGCCTTCCTCATTAAATAGGCTAATCTAAAGATAGCCTATTTAATGAGGCTATAGGCTGTATCACGCTAAAGTCCTGTTTCACCACTTTCTGATAAGGCTATCCACCACTTAATTTGACAGATATTTTATGGAGAATCTGTCAAATAAGCATATCCGGCACCTTATCAGGAAGCGGTGAAACAGGCCCTAAGACTAATAGGAGAATGTGGAAAAAACGGGGGAAATTATTTGAAAGGGCTTATCTCGCGAACTACTGGAGCAATTGTTATGTCATTGGCATAGATAGACCACGTGAAGGATCCATAGGCTATCGATTTTAATCATTTTTTCAGTGGGTATATATTTTATACCCATGCGACGCCGGGGCGGGTCGCTAGTAATATATGTATATAATTGCAAATAATATTTATTACGAGTTTATACTATTAATTATATTTTTATTATTAATTAATTAAGTCGTACAATGCAGTGGTTATTGTTACTTGTCGACTATACAATAATTATTTTATTTCATTTCTACTTCAACCCATTGCCATACTGATGGTTTAGTCCTGAAGGACTAGCATATTACTTCCATTTAGAAATACCACTTAGTTAAATTATTGTGCAATGTGCATCTTTAATAATAATAAATATATTGTCAGTAATCGTAAAGACATTCCTAAACACAAGCGGAGTCTAGAGTCGTGTGCAGTATTTATTTTGATACACAAAAACCTTATTTAGTCGGACATAATTTAAAATAGATTGCTTTTTTTTTCAAAATGGCGCCACTCCCACAGGACACGCGTCATGTAAACGTCTCTTTGCGTCATGTGGCGAATGGCGACTAATATTATGTTAAGGTCGCGCACACGCAGAGGTGTGTCATACTAGCTTTACACTCTACTTGACTTAAAACATAAAGAAGTAGGTGGCTACAGACCTTAGACTTTGTGTTAACCAGGCTATATGGTCAATAAACTAAACTAGTCTCTAAAGCCTTTTTCAAGAAAAAATAGAGAACGTCATGATTTATATTTCGTCTGCCAATCGCCTCGTAAAAAGGAAATTCTGATATCGCAAATACGTTTTAAAAATTTGTGGATGCTCGGTGTGCCAAATGAAAATTATTCGAAAACAGCCCTAAACAAGATAACCATATAATTTGCGATATAGCCTGTCAGTGAGCAGTCGGCTTTAAATATATGACGTCTGCTTTCGATCCTCAGCTGTGTAAATTCATGCGATCAATTCAATGGGCAGATATTAATCGAGACTTCGTTTAAAACAATATTTAAAACATATAGCGTATATTACGACAAGACAATTTTATTTTATTTACACAGGGAAAATATTCTTGCGATGGTATGTTAACGTGAATTTTCACGGTTTATGATGTTAGCATTTATTTATAGAGCTGCATGTGATTGTATTCATTGTGTAAACCGAATGCATTTTCTGGAGCTGATTCAATTCTCTAAATAGTCGTCCGACTTATCCATTCACGAAACGTATCTCATAAATGAATGAATACTTCATATGGTGTTCGCACGGGTACGTTTCGTGATGGGCCATAAGTCGATCAGTCCTGGCACAAATATCCCGGAGCTGTCCAATTATTGTTGGCATGGCGGCGCGCCAACTATGCGCAGTAATATCTGACCGACCAGTTGACGCCACTCGCCACTCCACTGCTAAATATCAGGATATAGAGTTAGGAAGCCTTCTCACGGGTGACTGACATCGCCCACCAAAATAGTTATTTAGTGGGCTGTTGTAACTTGCAACCAAAATTCAAAACTCTATCGAGAGTAAATGTAATCAAATCATCAAATTCTGTCTTAATTTAAGAACTATAAGTAAGTACATCTTTGCTCACTACTCCATACTCTACATTCTACAATATTCTTTTTTTCTTTCGTACATTTCTCTGAAAACTTTAAAATCAAAAGAGGTTGTCTTTCTTATGCCATTTTACAAACATGAAAACAGAAGAACGATCGCTTCATCTCTTTTGATGAAGATGAGAAAGTCCATTCTGTGTTTTAGGTGAAAATTGTTTAGTAAACTTAAATGTACGTAAATACTGCCTAGCGAAACGTCCAGTCTCTATATCTTTGGCACATAACGATGTTTTGATCTAGTTTAACAAAGCACTAGCTACTACGCCTCAAAAACAGTTGACGGTACGGAAACCACGTGTGCAGTGTGCTTGTATGTTTATTTAACTGTCATGGTTCATACTTTCGACATTTTACACCGATGACTCAGCATGTGAGAACACTTAAGCCCAATTTCTTCGCTCTCGATATTTTGTGCCACTAAGCCGTTTTTGAAGTGTCAGTACATCGAATAAGTCATACAAGTTTTCCTTGTAAGTTATAACCACTATACTTTGTTTGATTACGACTTAAATCTCTTGATTTTTCCCGCTTTTCCTTCCTATCTGTCCTGTTATAGTTATACTATATTTCAGTTTCAAACGAAGAAAAAAATCGTACGCAAACGTTAACTATATCACACATGTGCTTAATTTTTTTTTCGCCAGAGCATTTACAACAGTTCTTAGGTTACAGTCTGGTAGCTGTCACTTTAGAATGTGATCATTGACCTTCTGAATAAAAGTGAGTATTCTATATTTACATACATTAGGGCGTAAGTACCAGCTGTTGTGAGTGCCTGTCTGTCCCGACTGTCCCTGTCAACGCCCGACCTAATAATTATCACACCTGTGTTACTCACGCTTTATCTATAATTTACGAAACGTATTTGGGAATTCCGCAACGGAAGCTCTTCGCACTTCGAGTTAGATACTAAAGAAGGATTTGAGTGAAAAAAATCGAGTTTTTTTTAATGATTGGTGAATAATTAATAAGATTATTTATTTCACACTTAAAGAGTCCGTTTCTATACAAAAAGACGGTGTGTCTGTCGCAGTCATCTAGTTCAATGTGCGATTCGATTGAATGACTAGCGCATTCATTGAATGACACCATTCAATTGAATGACTCGGCCGAACGTTGATTGAAAGATCTTCACTCAACGTCCACAAAATATATTATGGCGCCAAACACTTCGCACAGCTGATAGCACTCTGTTGATGTTTTGTCGATTAAGTTTACTGTAAAGTGCTTTATTTGTGATAAAATAATATGACAGCGTGGATTTACCTATTACTACCCCGTCAACGGCTACTTAAAATTATTTTTAACAAAAAATTAAAACCGACTTCCAAGGCAAAACAATAATAACATCCTTATAATATGAACTAAAAAGTATTAAATAATTATTCCTATCTAATAGTGCCTTTTTCCGAATTCGGCTGAAACTCAACTATTTCTGTACTCAATCTTCATCATTTTGAAGTCGGTACCAGATGAATCTTCTGTTCTCTGACAGAATATTTGAAACTTTTGGAACTGGCACCGACTTCAAAATTATGAAGATTGAGTACAGAAATAGTTGAGTTTTAGCCGAATTCGGAAAAAGGCACTATTAGATAGGAATAATTATTTAATACTTTTTAGTTCATATTATAAGGATGTTATTATTGTTTTACCTTGGAAGTCGGTTTTAATTTTTTGTTAAAAATAATAATTTCACTCTTTTTAGTTACCAGAGTAAACCATCGCGTGCTATAAGTAGAATAATACACCTATAATATTATTCTGCGTATCTTATTACAGTCACACTTACAAAATATAATATCAGCTGCAGCCTGCAGATAATTTTAAACAATACATTTTAAAAAAATCGAAGTGAACACGTGACGTGACGTGCTAAGTAGCCTGTCACCGGACTAGTTTCAACTTTCAATAGTACTGGCACTCGCTCGACTTGTCGCACGTGACGCGGACGCAGCGCACATAGTCCCTACCCGGCCCGCGCCCGCTTGACAGCCCTGCGGCCTTGGCAGATTGAAGTGAGACTGCAGAGAGTGTTATTGTATTATGAACGCTAAACGCAATGCAAAAGGTTGAAATTAGGTTGTTTTCCAGAATATCTCGGCGAAGTGAGACAGAATGTTACATTATCGAAGCAGCTTTAACTTCTTAGAAGTAATGTCAAATGTGTGCCTTATGCTCTGGAGATAAGGTTGAATTTGGTGACATTGGTGACCCTGACATGGTAATGATGATGATGATGATGATGAATGTAATTTGCATAGTAGCATATGCTTTCAGTTCTTAAAACAGCGCCTAAACTCCCAAACTTGTATCTATAAGGAATCCAGAGTTCTCTTAGTAGCTTCGGAACCATAGTATACCTCGGTGCAAAATCTTGCGTTTTGGTAGCATATGCTTAGGATACTTCTCATAAAACCAAAATCACCATATGTTTCCATATAAATTTCGAGGAGTTCCCTCGATTACTCATGGATCCCATCATCAGGTCACCACTTTTGTGAACATGGTACCAAATTGGAGTGAAACCTAATACAACACAACAAAAATTTCGAAAATCGGTTCACAAACGGCGGAGTAATCGTTGAACATACAAAAATAAAAAATAAAAAAATAAAAAAAAAATATCCACAGCCGAACATATAACCTCCTCGTTTTTTGGAAGTCGGTTAAAAACATAGCATCCCGTTTAACGACTTCACTATATATGACTTTTAGTCAAAACGTGAAACGTCGCAGTCAACGTCTTGACGAGTTGTCCTTTAGCCATTCAATTGAATGGTGTCTTTCTATGAATACGCTAGTCATTCAATCGAATCGCAGATTAAACTAGATGACTGCGACATATCCAGTGCACCGTTCTCACCACTAGACTTGGACTTGGCTACCATTTAATACCGGAGGGTACACTATCATCAGACTAAAATCAAAATAAAAGATTTTCAACACATTCGCAAATCACACTTAAACTGGACAAAGGTAGCAACATGAATAATGTTGATGCCTTTGTGTTGGAAGAGCAATTTAAAAGATTATGCGAGCTATGTGGGATGAGCTAAAACGTGTTATTAAAAAGTTTTTATCAAAAGCAATATAAAGTAACAAAGTTAAATGATAATAAATGCTGACGTTACGTTAATACAGTAGCAGGCGCCAATAGAATTCCGGTGCTGGATCAGCAGTGCAATAACGTAAATCAGCACTTATATGCAGTTGGTAAGTAACTAAAGAGTTAATAAAATCGCACTTATAAGGGATAGGCTCGCTTGTTTACAAGTCATATCTTACAAAAAAATCTGTTCAAGTTTAAATGAATGCCAACTGCCTTTCCGCGTTCATTAATTATGTGAAGTGTGACATTTTGCATAGATTCGATCGATTCGAATGCGGATATTGGAATTCGAATCGAACGCGGATATTGAGGTGCAAATTTTCGAACGGAAAACGTTATTGTATCGGAATTATCGGATATAATATTATGCTAAGTTGCGCTCTCATAACCTGTTAAGGCGTTCGTTTCGATGACACATGCAGCGGTTTAGGTAACACAGCCTTGGTATTTCCAAGAGTTTTGTTTACAAATACATAACGAGGTGAAAGTCTGAGTCAAACTTATTAGAAGATTCGATCAGAGAAAACGCTGCCGCAAACGTTTTAAAAATTTTCTTTTCTTTGAATATATTTTGTTAAACAATTTTATCACTATTCCAAAAGGAATATTATATTGTATTGTACCTACATATTGATTACTTATAAGTTTTGAAAGAATGAGGGGGAAGAATTAATACTCTACCATAATATTGTTATATTTTGTTATGATGACGTATCCTGTTTTTCTCGTAAACATAACGAAACGTAAATGCGTAGAAAAACATCTCTGGAGAACATGAATGAAATAACAAACTAATTTTACAACGTAGCCCGTGAGTTTCCACGTAAATTGGAGCGACTTTTCCATTGTTTTACGTCACACGTGCTCTACGTAAAGCATCCGTAGTGGAAGATCGTGTGATTTGCATACAAAACATCGCCGAACCCGTGTACCAATCCGATCTTATTACTATCAGCATAAGGTCTAAAAGGCGAACAAACCGATACTGATCTGTAGCGGCCGCCTCTTAATATGACAGGCGCGTTCTCTTCCACGAAACCTTTAGCGTACGTTGATAATGCACCTGTGCACATTTACCTACTTTTCATGTTAAAATGTGACTAAAATGTTTAATCATTTAATGCGAATGAGTCGATTGCAATGTTATCAAAGATGGACTTGCAGATATGATGATAAGCTGATCGACTACAGTAGATGAAACACCAATTAGAAGAACCTTGAGAGTTAAGGAAGATACGTAATTGGTATGTAAAACGTGTACCTATATTTTAGCCATGGAATATACTTTTTGTTTATCTAGAATCTAGTTAGAGCTGGCAATTTGTTTAATCACATCAATAATTTCAGTAAAACTATTGAGAACATTAAAATAAAACTGAAGTTAGTCACTGGAAAAGATCATTAATGTGAATAATTGTTTCTATTGTAATTAAGTATTAGTATCAGTTGCATATTTAGCTACTATGTATATGTTAAGCCTCACACATTATGCATTAACATCGAATGGAAAATGATCAGCAGGTCCAAATTGGTCTCTTTGAGTGAATCGTACAAATCACACGCTCCGTTACATTTCAGCAGAATGTATAGAGAGCTATCAAATTAATGTCTCATATTTTGAGATGTAACCATTTTAATGAAACACTCGAGTGGCCATTTTAGACCTGCAGTTCTGATCGACGCATAAATTCGAGGTTTAACCGATAATATTTACGAGAATTGCCCCCTGATCGGAGTCCAAGTGAGTCACAGTTCAAGAGCGCGATTGGCAAGTTTGAATGAACGGAATTAGAATGCACAAAATCCGTCGCCGGGATGCGTCGGCGCACCTCCCACACTCGCGACAATGGTCATAGGAGGCCTTGGGTATGCAAATACCGACAGAGCTACCAATTAATAGCTATAAGTTACAAAATTGGGCACATCGATGACAGGTGAGAATCTGCCTGCCATTCTGGGGGGTAAAAAGAGAGACTTGTTCCTCTCTTTTTGTAAGAAGATAGTGTGTGTTACAAACAAGAGAAATTCTAGTAAATTATTGTGATTGTTGATATTAGGGTAGTTGAACGTTGTGCCGTATTTTTTTTATTTTTTATTTTATTGTTTTTAACTTTGACATTTGTAAATTGTAATTTTTTTTCGGAACGGAATTATTTTGGCTGTAGTCAATTATTAGAATTTTATATAATATTGTATATTATTATCTATTATTCTTATGTATTTTTTTATAATAATTGAATATTTTATGGTGTACTTTAGAAGATAACAACAGGCCCTGACACCGTTAGGGGGACAAGAATTTAAAAAAAAAAACACATGATGTGGAATGCGTGATGCTAAAATATTATTAAAAATAACAACTAAGTAAATCACGAAAACGTGATGTGAAAACCATAAAGTTAATATAGCTATCGGAATAGAGCAACAATCTCGAGCTGTCAAACGAAACCAAAATTGGTTTTCATCTGTGTGAAAAATATGTTTACGTATACACTTACACAAGCATGATTGAACATAAATTCTATGAGATTAAATTGTCAACGTGCGGCACGTGCCGACTGGACGTCAAAAAAAGAGTGCTGCTGTCATGTATCACACGTCTCTTTTTATCACGCAGTGTTACTGATAGTGGCATCTCTCTTGCTCAGGCCTTTGTTTCTCTATTCCGCTAGGTATATTAACTTTATAAATATAATATAATAAATGGCGTTAAGATATTTGAGAATCTTACGACTAACGTGAATAATTTAAGATATTGATAGAGTAATTACAATCAACAATATTTTATTAACAATATTATTATCCATTTATAGTAGAGTCTGTAAAGGCACATGCTAACATTTCATTACGCTTATAGTTCAGGTATGTCTGTTATTTATTAATTGCGAATGTATTTATACACGAATGTATCATTCGCCAAGAATGTGCATAATATTTCCGTTCCGTAGACAATCATTCGCATCACGAGACTGAAACTGCCAAGCCAAATTATATTTCATGACAATTCTTAGGAAACGATTAATGCTCACTAATCTATTTAGAGATGTAATGGGAATTTCTAGAAAAGGTTAGTAATTCTGTCCAAAGAGTTATTAAATAAAGAAGAAAAACAACAGAAAACTAAGTAGTAATGCTCAATTTGGCTATTATTGTTTAACAGCTTTAACTGTAGAGTTTACCCGTTTCTTCGTTCTTGTAGAATTTGTTTGTCTTGCTTTAAACGTCAATTTTCAGCAATGAAAACTACGGATTATGCTTTTCCTGGGGCTCAAAACATCTCTATACCCATTACCCATCCAGATTTTACGTGGACTGATTAAAAACAAATACACCATCTAATTTATAATATTATTAATATGAATGATATAATATGCAGTAACGTATATTCCTAAAACTAATTTTATAAAATTATTATACATGAACCGCCTAGAATACCTATAACAATTTATCGTAATGCGTCTAGGCTGCTTCCTCTAGACGCGACGCGAGGCGACCCTGGCATTCACACGATGTATTACATACTATTACATAAGTGATATATTATTTAATTGTGCATGTAATCTGTTACGGCTATTAGATCGGCCTTTTGATATACAACAATGTGTATGGTAATTAATATATTATACTTCAGCCACTCTTTTTTGTTCAACATCGTGATAGAGTTGGTTGTATTGAAAAATGTTGTTTGATAGATTCCTTCGCCATGTCTCAAATGTTTACGTTTAAGCCGCTGAAGCGATTTACATTAAATTTGGTAAAGACTAAAGAGACAAAACGGACAAAAAATGTTATTAAAATGTAAGGTTTCCGCGCAATAGACTTTCGGTGATACAAAGTTGCGGACAATATACAGTATAACAAAGTATTGAAAACTATATCATCTTCACGTTTACACGTACACGTTTAAGAGTCCGTATACGAAATTTTGCCGATTTTGCCAAAATTGCAAAGGTTCGCTACAGAAATATTATTAGGTTTTTTCCCCTTATTAGACTAAAAAAAATATATATTAATTATTAGATTTAAAATATATTTAAGCGCGGAAAGCCGACTCGAACTTGCGGCGAGAAATATAATGTGAGATTTAGGTTGTTTTGAATCGTGTTTTTTTGGCACTTTTGTTTTTTTTTTGTTTTCTTTTTTCTCGAATTGGATAGAATTTTATCTACAGATTATTTCTGTCGTTTTCTTTTTATGAATTACAGCTCCAAGTAGCCGAAATTAACAGCAATTCTTTGCCCATTTTCTCAAAAATTTTGCCGAGTTACATATTTTTTTATTCAACTATTTCATATTCAAGTGGTAAAAAATAATTCCAACATTTTATAGACGACTTTCTCAACAGTACATTGTATTTTTTTCATATCGTTAAGACGTCAATACAATCCATAAACAGGTGATGTGAGTGTGACCTTTTACAGCAAAAATCACAAAACTGTCGCGGGATTATTTAAAAATACTTAAAAAAATAAAAAATCTAGCTCCAACACTAGATTATAATTGAAATTTCGTATACGGACCCTTAAGTCAACAAATGCATCAACATACGGCAATGTAAATATTTACGTAATATTGGGTTATCTGTAGCTAAGAGCTATTAATAATTTTCCTATCGCGATAATTAATTAGACATCAGGTACGTCACGGTTTTATTAAACTGGTTCTTATCTTAAATATTCAATTAAAAAAGTAGAGTTTGCTGACGACGAAATTAGGAAATATGGTGAAATACTTCTAACATTAACGGTACTAAACCAGCTTCAGTAAGCTACCCCATAATATCTTATGCTTACAATTTTACCATCAGAGAAAATTTATAGGAGAATGGCGGATATATACGGCGGACATATTGGTCGGGTTGTATTAAGTCAATGTTAGATTAACGTGGAACGTATGAACGTGGAATGTAGGTCCGCTGGTATATGAACCTATTTCTCCGATTCTGCTTTAATATGAGTGAAGTAGTATATTATGTAGTCGGTGGTATTTAAGATAATATAAGTGTTCGTAGGCTAGAGACCTTAGCTCTACAATTTAAATTCTCTTCGCACTAGAACGATTGACGTGACAGCCACGTGACTGCCATATTGGGACAAACAGGCAACAGCTATTTTATTATTCGTAGTATACAGGTCTATTATACTATTA
The DNA here is from genome assembly GCA_905333045.1 of Lysandra bellargus. Classification (NCBI taxonomy): domain Eukaryota; kingdom Metazoa; phylum Arthropoda; class Insecta; order Lepidoptera; family Lycaenidae; genus Lysandra; species Lysandra bellargus. The sequence goes on along the minus strand of HG995340.1, from coordinate 2,594,358 downwards.
AGTACTAAATACCACTAGCCTACTCGCGTTAAGATGACAGAAATGTAAATTTGAGTGGTTGGTTGGTGGTTTGGTTGGTGGTTTATTTCTATTTGAATAAAAAACACAGTTTAGGCCTTAAAGGCTTTGGTTACTTTTAAGTAGCCAAACTGTGTATCTATGATTTTAATTTGACGTTTAACGTTTTATTGTCTTTCGCATACAAAGGCAACCTAGCCATAAGCGCACTTCATGCAAAAGCCGTCCATTTGGAATGGCTTCCATCACGTACTCCAATTTTTTCTTAGATTCGGACTAAGAACTCGCCATAATGTTTGAAACCTTATGGCGAGTTCTTAGACGGCTATCAAACTAATATTAATAAGAGCTACTCACAGTTCCAGCACGACGCACATGCACTTGCCCCACTCGTACGCGTCGTAGAGCTGTATGAGGCGCGGGTGTCGCAGCCGCCGCATCACCTCCACCTCTCTCTCGACATTCCGTCTCTCGTCCCGCCGATTCACCGACACCAGCTTGGCGGCTAACTCCAACCCTGTGCTCTTCTCCCGACACAGGTATACTGTGCCGAACTTGCCC